>BQMB01001791.1:0-400000 GCA_027943415.1 Closterium sp. NIES-67
GTGGCGCTGTGCAAGGCTCAGGTGCACAAGGTGAAGGTGCACAAGGTAATGCCTATCCTGGTTTGTTTCTTATGGTTGAGGATGTGCATGGGCATGAGGGTGATGTGGGATTTGTGGGAAAGGTTGTGATGCACCCTCTCACGCACTGGGTGATTGATTCGGGTTGCACCAGTCACATGACCCCACGGGCAGATGTGCTGGATGAGGTAAAACCCCCTGGGAAGATTAAGTATGTGGCAGCAGCGTCAGGTGCTTTGCTCCCCGTGATTGGTGTTGGGAATGCCAAGGTTAAGGGAGCTAATGGGGAGCTTGTGGGGCTTGGGAATGTTCTGCTGGTTAAAGGCTTGTCTGCTAACCTTCTCTCTGTGCGGCGGCTGCAGAAGAGTAAGGCCGAAGTGACCTTTGGACCAACCAGCTGCCGTGCTAAGCTTGGGAAGAAGGTGCTGTGGAGTCTGGAAGAGGAGACCAGCTGCATCAAGGACCTGTGGCAGCTGCCCATCATCCCTTGGAATGGGAAGACTCCAACAGCAGCAACGGCAGCAGTGGCAAAGGCAACAGCAGGAGGAGATGCAACTGCACCAACTGATGGGTCCTGGAAGCAGTCAAGAAAGTGCAGAAGCAGCAGACACATGGTGAGGTGCTTGCTGGTGTGGATGCGAGTGCGGCATGGGCTAAGGCTTCACCAAGGAGTGGAGAGGCCGATTGGGAGACATGGCATGAGAGGCTGTGTCATGTGAACTTCCCTATGCTGCAGAAGTTGGTGAAGGATGGGAGCCTGAAGGGCTTGGAGGTGAAAGGGGGAGTGAAGGAGATTGGGAGCTGCCCTACATGCTTGGAGACCAAGTTCTCCAAGTTCCCCTTCAACAGCACTACAGGACCAGCCAAGACCCCACTTGCACTTGTGCATATGGATGTGGTGGGGCCCACAAGAGCCCCTTCCCTCTCAGGCAGCCGCTATTTCTTGACAATTGTGGATGACCACACTCGGGCAGTGTGGGTTTACCCTTTGAAGAGCAAGGGGGAGGTGGCAGCGGCTGTCCTTAAGGAGTGGATGCCTAGAGCTCAGAGGGAATGCGGACACAAGGTGAAGGTGATCCGCAGTGACAATGGTGGGGAGTTCATTGGAGCTGATTTTGAGGGGGAGTTGAAGAGGAAGGGGATCCAGCATCAACTGACAGTGCCCTACAACCCGCAGCAGAATGGCGTGGCTGAGAGGTTCAACAGGACCCTGCAGGAGGGGGCACGCACTCTCCTTGGGCGTGCAGGGCTGCCTGATCCGTTTTGGGTGTCTGCACTGAGGCAGGTCGCCCTTGTGAAGAATAGGGTGCTGGCTACAGTTGGAGATAAGGAGTGGATCCCATATGCCAAGTGGTATGGGAGTGCTCCAGCGGTGAACATGCTGAGGGCATTTGGGTGCATGGTGGTGTTTCATGTGCCCAAGGAGAAAAGGGGGAAGTTGGAGGCTTCTGGAAGATGGGGTGTGCACTTGGGGATTGCAAAGGATCACAAGGGGTGGCTGCTATGGGACCTGACCACCCAGAAGCTGACAGTGTCAAGGGATGTGAAGTTTCTTGAGTCCCTGTACTATAAGGAATGGAAGCAGCAGCAACAGAAGCTTCCATCTACACCGCTCATTGTGGAGGCAGATGAGGTGCAGCAGCCTTCAAGACAGGTGGAGGTTGCAGTGTCAGAGGAGGAGATGTCTGGGGTGACTGAGGAAGGGGGAGCAGCTGAAGTAGAGCAGCAGCAGCAGCAGCATGAGTCTCCACCTCGAGTTCCACACCCGCCTGAGCGTCCTAGGAGGGATGTGCGCCCTCCAGTGAGGCTGACCTATGGGGGAAGAGGCAAGCCGAATGTGGTGCAGGCTGGGAGTGTGGTTGAGCAGATTGAGGAAGATGAGATCGCTCACTGCTACTGGGCACCAATCCCTGAGCCCAAGACTCGAGAAGAGGCCTTGAATGGACCAAATGGGGAGAAGTGGAAGGCGAGTGAGGATGAGGAGTTTGGGTCCCTGATTGAGAACGAGACATGGGACCTGTGTGACTTGCCTCCTGGAAAGAAGGCAATCACTTCCAAGATGATCTACAGGCACGTATGGTTTGACTGTGTGTGAAAGAATTTGTGTGGTGTGTGTTCTGGAGTTTGGGAATGTGTTTTGTGTTATTCTGTCTGAGCAGGTATTTGTGATGATAGATCTTGAGAAGATCTTTCCGACGCAACAAGAATCGCGTCAATCGGAGCAAGAACGCGAAAGCTATGAAGATTCAAAGTTCATGAGCTTGCGTTACAATTGCGGCGGTTACAAAGTGAAGTTGTGGGGTGACTTTATATGGAGTTGGGACCTTTGGGGTTGGGGAAATTCGTCACTCTACTGTAACAGCTGCAAATTGGTTGGAACAACCAAGCTAGGTTGGCAAGGGTGGCCAACTTGGATGGATTGGTTGGGAAGGGACAAATGTCAAAGTTGGGGTTCCTATAGGGAGGGAATCTTTGTGCTTATGGGGTTTCCTTGGTTGGGGACTCTCTTGGGACCTTCCCTCTCATCCCTCTCTTCTATCCCAACCTTTCTCTTGCTCCTCTAATTCCTTGTGAGATTCTTGAACTTTGATTGAACTCTTGAGATTGAGTTAAGTTCTCCTCCTACAGCTTACCCCCTAATGCGTCGAAAGCCATAGCGTCGCGAATACTTCATCAATCAACATGATTCAAATTGACAGTGCCCTACAACCCGCAGCAGAATGGCGTGGCTGAGAGGTTCAACAGGACCCTGCAGGAGGGGGCACGCACTCTCCTTGGGCGTGCAGGGCTGCCTGATCCGTTTTGGGTGTCTGCACTGAGGCAGGTCGCCCTTGTGAAGAATAGGGTGCTGGCTACAGTTGGAGATAAGGAGTGGATCCCATATGCCAAGTGGTATGGGAGTGCTCCAGCGGTGAACATGCTGAGGGCATTTGGGTGCATGGTGGTGTTTCATGTGCCCAAGGAGAAAAGGGGGAAGTTGGAGGCTTCTGGAAGATGGGGTGTGCACTTGGGGATTGCAACGGATCACAAGGGGTGGCTGCTATGGGACTTGACCACCCAGAAGTTGACAGTGTCAAGGGATGTGAAGTTTCTTGAGTCCCTGTACTACAAGGAATGGAAGCAGCAGCAACAGAAGCTTCCATCTACACCGCTCATTGTGGAGGCAGATGAGGTGCAGCACCCTTCAAGACAGGTGGAGGTTGCAGTGTCAGAGGAGGAGATGTCTGGGGTGACTGAGGAAGGGGGAGCAGCTGAAGTAGAGCAGCAGCAGCAGCAGCATGAGTCTCCACCTCGAGTTCCACACCCGCCTGAGCGTCCTAGGAGGGATGTGCGCCCTCCAGTGAGGCTGACCTATGGGGGAAGAGGCAAGCCAAATGTGGTGCAGGCTGGGAGTGTGGTTGAGCAGATTGAGGAAGATGAGATCGCTCACTGCTACTGGGCACCAATCCCTGAGCCCAAGACTCGAGAGGAGGCCTTGAATGGACCAAATGGGGAGAAGTGGAAGGCGAGTGAGGATGAGGAGTTCGGGTCCCTAATTGAGAACGAGACATGGGACCTGTGTGACTTGCCTCCTGGAAAGAAGGCAATCACTTCCAAGATGATCTACAGGCACAAGTATGGACCTGAAGGGGAGCTGACCCGCTACAAGTCCAGGCTTGTGGCAAGGGGTTTCAGCAGACAAAAGGGAAGGACTATGATGAGGTGTTTGCTCCTGTGGGGAAAGGAACAACACTGAGGGTGCTGTTGGCGATAGCTGCACTCCTGGGATGGAAGATACGGCAGATGGACATTGTGACTGCCTTTCTGAATGGGATCATTCTGGAGGAGGTGTACATGAAACAGCCAGAGGGGCTGGATGACGGGAGCGGCAGGGTCTGCAGGCTGAAGAAGGCCATCTATGGCCTTAAGCAGGCGCCTCGTGCATGGTATCACAAGTTGGGAGTTGGTCAGGAGGAGCCGACAGTTGTGTTCTGTGACAATGAGTCTGCAGTGAAGCTGGCCAAGAATGCTTGTCTGCATGGGCTGACAAAACACATAAGGCCTAAGTGGCATTGGGTGAGGAGAATCCTTGATAAGGAGGTGCGGCTGGAGATAGTGAAGACCCATCAGCAGGCAGCAGATATTTTCACTAAGCGTCTTGCGGAGGCGGATCATTGGAAGGGCATGAAGCTTGCTGGGATGAGTGTGCATTGAGTATGCATGCTTGAGATGTGGTATGGTCGATGATGGTTGGCAGCCAGAGGGGGAGATTGTTGTGTGATGTCATCATATGCTATCACATTCTGTCTGCCTCCCATCCCATGTTTTTTCAACTTGCATGTGTGGTTTGAATGTGCAAGCATTTGTGTGTGGTGTGTTCTGGAGTTTGGGAATGTGTTTTGTGTTATTCTGTCTGAGCAGGTATTTGTGATAATAGATCTTGAGAAGATCTTTCCGACGCAACAAGAATCGCTTCAATCGGAGCAAGAACGCGAAAGCTATGAAGATTCAAAGTTCATGAGCTTGCGTTACAATTGCGGCGGTTACTAAGTGAAGTTGTGGGGTGACTTTATATGGAGTTGGGACCTTTGGGGTTGGGGAAACTTGTCACTCTACTGTAACAGCTGCAAATTGGTTGGGAACAACCAAGCTAGGTTGGCAAGGGTGGCCAACTTGGATGGATTGGTTGGGAAGGGACAAATGTCAAAGTTGGGGTTCCTATAGGGAGGGAATCTTTGTGCTTATGGGGTTTCCTTGGTTGGGGACTCTCTTGGGACCTTCCCTCTCATCCCTCTCTTCCTATCCCAACCTTTCTCTTGCTCCTTCTAATTCCTTGTGAGATTCTTGAACTTTGATTGAACTCTTGAGATTGAGTTAAGTTCTCCTCCTACAGCTTACCCCCTAGTGCGTCGAAAGCCATAGCGTCGCGAATACTTCATCAATCAACGTGATTCAAATTGGGAACGGTAGCTGAGATCAAGAGCTACAACATATCCAAGTTTCGCGACATTCCAACGGCTAGTGTTTTGTCGACGTCGTTTCTTGTGAAGACGACTTTTCTGTCCAGAATTTCGGATTTATATTTTGAGTAATTCTAGCTCCTAAGTTCACCTAGACTCTGTCCTTAATCCTAACACTGACATCTGGGGGAGGGTCCCTGGATGAGCCACGTGGCAGCCGGTGGAAGGAGCAGTAAGGGCGGGAATGGGTGCAGTGAAATGAAGTGGTGATGGCATCGAGGCAAGGCGCGTCGATACTGATACTCATCTCCGGCGAGCAGCAGGCTAGTGGGGCAGAGACGGCCACCGCTCCTCTCACCAGCGATGTAACGCCGCCACTCCCTCCCCGCTGCCGCCGCTCGGAAAGCTCAAAGGCCCGCGCTGGCTCCGAGGAGAGCTGTGTGGGGGAGTTGGGGGGTGGGGAAGGAGGGAGGGGGGGGAGGAGGAAGGGGGGGAGAGGGGGTGGAAGTGAGAAGTGCATTCAGAAGCAAGGCGAGTGCGGAAACTGGCGAGAGGAAGGACACGTGCCTCACCGACAGACCCAGCGTTAAACCGTTGATCGAAGGCAGACTTATTGGATGCGCGTTGACTGGCGGCAGCAAGGAGCAAGGGCAGGAGGCTCACGGCGCCATAGCAGTGCCTCCCATCCCATGCAGAGAGGCGCGCACATGAGGGGGGGGTAGAGAAGAGGCCGGGAGGCAACGCACAAGAGGGACGAATTAGTACGGGTCGCACCTTGAAAAACGTCACGCGGAGAAGCGAAAGCAGACTCTCTAGGCGGGCCTATTTAAGACGCCTACTCGCCCCCCCTCCTCCCATCGACCAGCGGCTCACCTTGCAGAAACTGACGGGATACGTTGCTCTTCGTTATCTTGCCTCTCTTGATCAAGGCTTCACGCCATTGACTCGGCGTTGACTCGAGGAGCAGCGCGTTGACCGTGACTCCGTGGCTCCCGTGCAGAGAGGTGCGAACGCGAGGGGGGAGGGATAGACGCACAAGGGGGAAGTGTTAGTACGCGAGGAGTCGTGGAAAACGACACGACGGAAACAAAGGCAGACTCTCTAGGCGGGCCTACTCGCCCCCCACCTCCCTTAATTTAGTAACTCACCTAGCATAGCTCGGCTTAGAATCTTCGCTTGTCTTGTTGACTTGAAATCTTGGCGCGTGGCTCGGTTCGCAAGTCAGCAATTTCCTGCAGAGACTGTAACCAAACGTCAGGAGATTTCGAAAATCCGGAAATTAAAGCGACGACTACCAACCATAAGCGATGGTCTTCAACTCTTGCATAAGAATTTGACACTTGCTGCGACTCCGTATCTTCGTCTCCAGAACGAGGCTCGAATATCTCGGCTTCGTAAATTGGCGCGCAGCTCAGTTTGCATCCTCGATTTCGTGCAAGCTCGAATTTCCTTCACAGCACGAAACGAAACATCAGACTCAGAATAGAAGTTAGTGAAAATCCAAATAAACAGAAATAAATGCTTGATACTTACATACAAAGAGCATCGTTCGCAGCTCCAGACCTTGCTTCAAGCGCGACTCCAGATCTTCTCAGTTTGCATTCGACGATTTCACGCAGACGCGAATGTCCTGCACAGCTCGAAACGAAACATCAGATTCGAAATTCAAGGTAGTGAAATTCTGGATCAACAATTCTTAAGCTTGAGACTTACACGCACGTAGAAGCACACACGCAATCGTTCGCAACTCCTTCGAATCTTGCTTCACGTGCAGGCGGCCACGACGGCGACAACGACGGCGAAACAGAACACCTTCTCGCGACGCGCACGATAACCCCCTCCGCGTTTACAAAATCGTGGATTTCTAGTCTAGGCGATGTGAACTGGCGTAGGCTGGGTGAAGACGCGGCGACGCAGAGCGCAGTGAAGACGCGGGGAGTGGAGCGCGGGGTGTCCGCAAAGAGAAGCGAAAATGGAGAAGCAACGCGAAGAATGACGACGATGAGGGAACGCGAGGAGAAAATGAAACGAGCGAGATGGATGGAGCGCGAGAAGAGCGAGGAGTGCGGCGGGTGGGATTGGGATTGCGAGCGGAGCGACTGCCGAAACCACGGCTGGGAGCTGGGTGCGGGTCTCCCATGCCCGGGTGGGGGGTCACATGTGTCCGTTGGTATCCGTTGAAATGAATCTTTTCGAGCGCGAAACTACGCGAATTCGAAAAAAACTGAGCCAGATCAGCAAGGGTAAGGACACTTGGCTGGTGGATAAGAGTCCACGGAGGAGATGTGCCACATGGCTGGTGGAGAAAAGCCCGCGAAATGGTCCAAGCTACGGGAATGCTACCGTAAACTTTGACAGATCATCACCGACGACAACTCTTCTCGCGAAAGCCGTTGGAGTGCGATAGAGATATTTTCTTTGCGACGAAATGTAACGGTATCGATGGAATCTGACAGAACGAGCAAGGTAGCTGTGTGACATTTTAGCTGAGTCGTTCTTTCTAAGAGCTGCTCTGTGCTTCGGTGGTGGTATGAAACCCTAGCTCAGAGGGGAGAGATGAGACAGAAGGAACTGGGTGGGGGGCGGAAGGGTGGGGGTGAGGAGGAACTGGGGGAGCTGCGGCAAGGAGCGCCGGGTGGCAGGGGGAAGGGGGTGGGGGTTGGGGGGGGGAAGAAATGGGGGGTCTTTGGGGTTTCCTGGGCGCCTGCAATCGGGCGCGCTTAGATAAGCAGTTCGCCATAACAATATTGTGGATTACCTGGTTATTTCACTCTTTAGCGGTCAGTCTGTTCCTTCGACCTCTCTGCACCGAACAAACCAGGCAAACTTGGAACAAAGCCTCGAATGTTGAGACACGCCCTCCACCCAAACACCTGTACCAATCAAACTCGTCGGTGCTCCGCACAATCCGCAATTTCAGGCTCCAAAGTTGGAGATGCGTGCTTTGAATCTTGGCCTGTCTTGGGGCGCGCGCTATAACATTAGAACTTGAATCTCATTATCACAAAAATATATCATTCTCTCTGATACGCGCTGCTATATTTAGGAATGGTAGGTATAACAATTGCCTACGTCATAACAGCTGGGAAAGTCCATAAATGTTGTATTATTGTCCCATATTTTGCAAACATCTTGTTCATCCTAATGAACTAATTGAAATCTAGGTTTTTTGTATCATTATGCTGATTGTTTTGATAAAAGTAAAAGCACCGCTAATCTAGATGTGGGAAAGTGCCAATGGCCTGTATGGGAAGCGAGATGTGTTTTAGCCGGGCTCCCAAGCCCAGGTGAATCTAGCTCCGACGTGCTATTCTCCCCTTCCTTCCACCCCAAGCTGTTGTGCCATCAGCAGACGAAGGAAGTCCACTCCACTTGTCTCGTCGTAGCCCGCCAGATATACTGCAGTACCCTTGACCGCAATAGGATCGTGAGATTAACGCGGGGGAGGGGAGACGGCGACGTCGCCAACGGAGCCAGCGACGCTGACGATCCAGCTTCGCTGAGCGAACTGTCGAAGGCGTGCGGGGCTCTGAATGCGGTCCGAGGATCAAAGCTAACGTTAATCGGTCAACTAGCTAATACTGGTACGTTTGGTCAGCGGGGATGACCGCAGTCTGGTTGGCCTTGCGAATTGGCGCGACCGGATTCACTTGTGAAACGGCATCCATGATGAGTTACCACCGCCAGTTCAGTCTCTCAATTGCCTTCGCTAGCTCGCCGCCTTTTCCTGCACGAATCCTCCTGGCAATCTCCTTCTCAACGTTTCCGCTCTCCTGCTTGCGCCAACCAAGTCTCCTCTCGTGTCGTCTCCCCCCAACCCCCCAGCTGATGGCGGACACGGGGAAGCAGCCCGCGCGCGTTCCGCGCACGCGCGAGCAGGTGGTGGATGAGATCCTCAAGCGCGTGCTCCGCATGGCCATAGGCTCGCCGCCGGATCCCCCTGCCGACGGCCAATCCGCGGGGGGAAAAGGCGCTGGAAGTGGGATTGTATACTTAGAACAACTAGCGGCGGAGCTGCTTAGCGAGAATAAGGCGATGCTCCTTAACTCCGACGTGCTCGAGCGCGCGCTCATGGACCGCCTGAGCATGGGCGGAGCGGACGACGCGGGGGGCGCGGGGGGGGCGGGGGGCGCTGGTGGGGAGAGTCCGCTGGAGTACGCGGTGGGGAGCTATGGGCGCGCGCTGGAGGAGGGGCGGAAGGTGGCGAATATGAAGGACCAGGAGAAGCTCAAGATGGTGCTGCACGCGCTCGAGGTGCGCACACCCGCTGCTGCTGCTTGCTCGCTCCCTCTGATTCCTCTGATGCCTCTGATTCCTCGGATTCCTCTTTACTGGTGTTCCATCGCTCCCCACGCTTCCAACCGCCCTCCCCTCTCTTCGATGCCTTCCCCTCGCTGCTAACCTCCCCCCTCCCCCCCACACCCCCCCCCATCCCTGCAGTGCGCCAAGGACCTCCTAATCTCCTACGCGGGTCTCTCCCTGCAGCACCCCGACATGTTCCCCTCGCCCGCGCGCCCGCGCTCGCACGGGCGCTCGTCCCCCCTCACGGACTTCATAGCGGGGGAGCCCCCCGCGCTGCTGCTGGCCGCGGCGGGGGGCCCGGGGGGCATGGGCGTGGGGACGGGCGTGGGGGAGGCGCCGGGGAGCCGGCTGCCCGTGGGGTTCCTGGCGCAGCTGGTGCAGCGGTTCGAGGGCGACGAGCTGGACGCCATCATGCACCCCGTCTTCACTGTGAGATCAGCGCATGCAGGGCAGGGCAGAGAAGGGCAGGAATGCACAGGGAGGGAGGCAGGGTTTGCTGGATGGAGAGAGGGGGGGGGGATCGGTATGTGTGTGTGAAGGGGGTGGGTGGGAGCAGGGAGAGTGGGCGCTGCTTTTGGCTCGTTTCCTGTCGTTTAGTTTCTTTTTCATGCTGTTTTGTCATATTCTGTGCACCCACCTCCCACCTCTCACCTCCCCCTCCGACCCCTCCTGCCCAAGCCAGGACATATCGAGCCGAGTGCTGCCGATCTCGTTGCTAGGTCCGTTCCAGGGCCCGCTTTCCGCGCTCACATGGCTGCTGTCCTTCCCGGCGCTGGCGCGGTGCTTCGTGCAGCACCCCAACTTCAACCCCGCCACCACGGTGGGGCGCGTTCTGGAGCGCAGCAGCCTGCTGGGGCCCTTCCTGCACATCAGCATCATCCCCGACCCGGTGCTGCGCAATGGCGTGCCCGACCCCAGGTGACACGACAGGCCATGCGGTTGCAGGTGCAGCTGACCCCTCGGTGGGGCCAGGGTTGGCCCAGGGGTGGGCCAGGGGTGGGCTGGTTGCAGAATTTGGGTCGGTTGATAAGCACTTGGGTGTCGGTTGAACCCCGGTGCTGGTTGGCTGCACTCTCGTCCCTTTTTCCCTAACCCCGTTTACCCCCCCCTCTTCTCTCTCCAACCACCCCCCCCCCCCCTTACCAGCCAGCAGCTGTTTTCGAAGCCCTCGGAGCGGCGCAAGGCGGAGCTGAGCTCGTCGTTCGTGGCGGTGCGGTCGGCGTCGCGGCAGTTGCAGGCGGGGCTGCAGGAGGTGCTGCGCGTGCTGCTCAAGACCGCCCACACTCGCGACAAGGTGCTCGAGTACCTCGCTGCACTCATCCGCACCAACGTCAACCGCGCCGCACTGCAGGTGAGGGGAGACAGTTGAGACCAGGAAGGGTCGGGGAAGGGGGGGTGGGGGCTACATGGAGGGGGCAAGCGGGCAAGGGTGCTGAGCAGGCTCAGCCTAAGCTCTCGCCTGCACTGTGGAAGCTAGGCCGTTCCTCGCTTTCGCTCACTCTCTGCATTCCCCTTCCCCTCCCCCCCCCTCCCCCCCTCTCTTCCCCTTACCCCCTTTCTCACTCCCCCTTACCCCCTCTCTCCCTCCCCCCCAACCCACTCACAGATTGACGCAGCCCACATGGCGAGTCACGGCATGTTTGTGAACCTGGGGTCACTGCTGCTCAAGCTGTGTGAGCCCTTCCTCGACCCCTCGGGCTCCAAGGCCGACCGCATCGACCCCGCCTACGTGCTGCAGAGCTCTGGCCGCCTCGACTTCAGGTCAGCGCTCTCTCCGCTTGGCCCTCTGCTCTCCTCCTTCTTCCCTTCTCTCCCTGACCTCTCCCCCCTGCTCTGTGCTCCTTTCTCTCTTCTCTCTGCCCACCCCCTTGTGCTCTCCGCCGTGTTCCGGACGCCTGCTTCTCTGCTCCTCCATCTCCAACCCAATTGCTCACCCCTCCGTCCCACCCTTTCCCCCCCCTCCTCCCCCAGCAAGTTAACGGCCATCCATGCGACATCAGACGAGGTATCCTCATGGGTGGACCAGCGCAACCTGGCGCGCCAGCAGTCCTTCCTGCAGGCGCAGCACCACCGCGAGCACGAAGAGCTGCAGCGCCTGCAGGCCACCGCAGCCGGCGCCACCGCACAGGGGGAAGGAGGGGGAGGGGGTGGTGGTGGGGGTGCGGGACTAGCAGGGCCGGTGCAGAGTGGGGGGGGTGGTGGTTCGAGCCCTTTTGACGGCTCCCCGGCCAAAGCGGGGAGGGCTGGCAGTGCTGGTGCGGGCAGCAGTGGTGGCGGTGGTGGTGGCGGCGGTGGGGGGGGTGGGGAGCGGTTTGGGTTCATCTGCGAGTGCTTCTTCATGACGGCGCGCGTGCTGAACCTGGGCCTGCTGCGCGTGTTCCAAGACCTCTCCCACATCCACCAGGTGGGCTAAGGGGGGCGTGGCGGGGTGGAGAGAGGAGGGAGGGGTGTGTGAACTGGCGTGGGCAGGGGTGTTGGGACAGAGAGGACAGGGATTGGATCAATGGTAGGGAGGTAGGCAGGTGGATGTGGCTTGGGGACTGGTTACCGGCGTACGGAGCTAGAAAGGATGTGTGCTTTTCCATCGCGTTTCTCCTCCTGCCTGTAATCGTGTGCTGTTAGCTACTCACGGCTGGACCAAGTCTGTAGAACCATGTCGTTCGTTGCTTGCCCCCCTGTGTGCCCCCCTGTGTGCCCCCCTGTGTGCCCCCCATGGGCAAAGTGCTGCTCTGCGGGTGTTGAAGCTTCCACCTCGTTTCCCATCCCATACACCTCGTGCCTCATGCACCCCGTTTCACTTCCCCATGCACCTCGTGCCCCTCTCTCTCTCCCCTCCCCCCTCTCCCCCCTCCGCCCCTCTCGTGCCCCCCCCTGCAGCGCATGGGCAGGGACGACCGCGAGGCCGTGCGAGTGCTGGAGGCGATGCGGGGTCCGGGCGAGCCGGCGGACCTGGAGCAACGCATCGCGCAGCACCAGGCACGCGTGGACCAGGTCAAGGAGTACACGCTCTGCCACGAGGCCGCGCTGCAGGTCAGCCGGGGGCTGTGCTGTGATGGGAGAACAGCGTGTTTTCTAGCATTCTCAAAAACACCCTGCAACATCAGGGGCTTTGGTGGGAGAGCAGCGCTGCAGGTGCACTATGGCAACACAGTATGTTCTTTGCTACTGGGCTATGGCTGCCTTATCCCTGCACGCACCCTTCTTGTCTTAAACCGCAGGTGAACTTGTCATTTCGCAGCGTTGCACTTTGCCTTCGCTACGACAAGTTCAAAACCCCCCCCCCCTCCCCCCCCCTCCCTCCAGGACCCCGAGCTCCTACAGGAGGCAGTGCGGTTCTACCACCTCATGGTGGTGTGGCTGGTGCGGTTCGTGGGCGGGTTCCACCTGCCACTGCCTGCGCCCGCGCCCAAGGACTGGGCTTCCATGCCCGAGCACTTTGTGGACGACGCCATCGAGACTCTCATGCTCGCCTCGCGCCTGCCGCACGCCCTGGACGGGCTCAGACTGGTGCGCTCATACTGGCTTGGACCGATTGGATCTGGATGGGGAGCATTTTAGTGTCTAGCACAAAGTGTGTGCGCAGGGCATGGGATATGAGGGCAGGTCCAGTGGTCTGGTGCTTGGTCCCGTGGACTGGTGAGTGGTCCGGCGGACCAGTGAGCGGGCATGGGATATGTGGGCACGGGATATGTGGGCACGGGATATGTGGGCATGGGATATGTGGGCGTGGGATATGTGGGCATGGGATATGTGGGCATGGGATATGTGGACATGGGATATGTGGACGTTCAATATGAGCTCAATGAGATCTGTTGACGAGAGTGAGAGGTTGTTGGTGTGGTCAAGGGCCAATAGGAATGCGACTGGTTTCTGCCAGTGAGTGAGTCAAACCTCTGTCCAACAACAGACGTCCAAACACATCCATTAAATTATCTCCCTCCAACCACCTCTATCCAATATCGTAAGTCCAATAACCTCCGTCCAAGCACCTCCGTCCAAGCACATTTGCCGTTTTTCTCATGGCATTCACATGTGTTGCTTGTGCCAACTCCTTATTCTCCTGTGTCTGCCCTCCTCAACCATTCTCCTCTCGTTCCTGTCCACCTTCCCGCCCCCATCCTGCCCCCATCCTGCCCCCGTCCCCCCCCCCCTCCCCCCTGCGTGGGGCGGGGCAGGACGAGTTCATGAGCTTCATAGTGATGTTCATGGGGTCGCCGCTGTACATCAAGAACCCCTACCTGCGCGCCAAGATGGTCAAAGTGCTGCAGCTCTGGATGCCCTCCCACAGGTCAGCCCCATGTGCTCCCTTGCCCCACAGCGTCCAGAGTCTTACACGCGGCCCTTGTTATCTTCCGTATTGCTTCCCAACATTGCTCCAGCTTTCCACTCGCATTGCAGTCTGCCAGTAGTCTGGCCCTCCTCCCGTTCCCGTTCATCCTCTTCACCTCCACTCCCCCACTCCCCCCCCCTCCCCCCCTTTCCCCATCCTACCCCCTCTCCCCCTGCCCCTCGCCCTGCCCTGCCCCAGTCCCACGCCCACCGTGGCGGCGTCCATGGCGTCGTTGTTCAAGGGCACCCGCTGGCCATGCGCGACCTCACGCCCTTTGAAGCCCCTTAACACCCTTTTCCTGAGGCGATTTGTGGGCCCCTCCCCTCCCCTCCCCTCCCCTCCTCTCCCCTCCCCTCCCTCCCCTTCCCTCCTCTCCCCTCCCCTCCCTGCCCCAGTCCCACGCCCACGGTGGCAGCGTCCATGGCGTCGTTGTTCGAAGGGCACCCCCTGGCCATGCGGCACCTGACGCCCAACCTCATCAAGCTCTATGTGGACGTCGAGTTCACGGGCGGCCACAGTGCGGTCAGTGCCAACGGGGGGAGATAAAGGGGGGAATAGTGGGGGCCATAAGGGGGGAGTTGAGTGGGGAGATAAGGTGGTAGGGAGGGATGGGGGGAAGAGAGAGAGGGAAAGAGACATGGCTAGTTTCCTTGGTGTGTCTCGAACTTGCTATGTTGGTGCCTTACCTACCATGCCTGTAACCCTTCCTGTCTAATACAAGGACAAATTGAAAGGGGGGATGGGGTGAAGACAGGTGTTGTGTGACATTGTAACGAGGTGACTTTTGAGTCGACTCAAAATTCACCTCGTTACAATGTCACAAATTACCTACCATGCCTGTAACCCTTCCTGTGTAATACAAGGGCAAATTGAAGGGGGGGATGGGGGGAAGCGAGGGAGGGGGAGAGACATGGAGCTTTGAGTGTACGAGTGAGTAGCTTACTGTTTTCATCATCCTTATGCCTGTCCCGTCTACCTGCTGCTCTTACTCTTCTTCTCCTTTCCTTCTCTAAATTTCATCCGCTCCCTCCCCCCTGCCACTCCCTCTCCCGTCATGCCCACTCATGTGGCACCACTCCTCCTCCTACCCCTGGTTCTTCGTCGCACCACTCATCACCTGTGACCTGCCGTGCGCTGCGGTGCAGTTCTACGACAAGTTCAACACGCGCTTTGAGATTGCCGACCTGCTGGAGTACCTGTGGGACGTGCCCAGCCACCGCGCCGCCTGGATCCATGTGAGTGCTCCATCCAGATCCTGGTCCTGGTCCTGGTCCTGGTCCTGGTCCTGGTCCTGGTCCTGGTCCTGGTCCTGGTCCTGGTCCTGGTCCTGGTCCTGGTCCTGGTCCTGGTCCTGGTCCTGGTCCTGGTCCTGGTCCTGGTCCTGGTCCTGGTCCTGGTCCTGGTCCTGGTCCTGGTCCTGGTCCTGGTCCTGGTCCTGGTCCTGGTCCGGGTCCGGGTCCGGGTCCGGTCCCGGTCCCGGTCCCGGTCCCGGTCCTGGTCCTGATCCTGATCCTGTCCGCCCACTCGCTGCTTCCACCACCCCACTCTTTCCTTCTCGCTGGTCCTGCCCGTTCCTGCCTGCTCTTGCTTGTCCCAAACGTCATCCCCGACCCGTCCTCCTATTTCCCCCTGCGTTCCTCCCTTCATCTCTCTCTCCCCCCACGTCTTCCCTCCCTCTCCCCATCCCCGCACCCGCCCCCGCGCACGCACACCCCCGCATGACTTCCTCCCTCCCCTTCTTTCCCCCCCTCTCTCCCCCCCCCCCCCCCAGATGTCAGAGGCGGAGTGCACGGGGTTTTACCTGCGGTACGTGTCGTTGCTGATCAACGACAGCATCTACCTGCTGGACGAGGCCTTGGAGAAGATCCCCAAGCTCAAGGAGGAGGAGGCAGTCATGGCCGACAAGGACGAGTGGCTCAAGCTGCCTGCTGACGAGAGGCAGACACGAGAGCAGCAGTATCAAAGGGACCAGTCGGTGGGTTTGGGGGGGAGGGAGAGGGGGGGGGGAGTGCTAGTCGGTGGGTTGGAGGGGCGTTTTGCGCGTTGGGGCTGTGGGGGAGGGGATGAGGAGGAGCTTTGTGGCTTTGTTTTGTCCGCCTGTGCGTTTGGTGTGTGGCTGTTTGCCCCTTGTGGCTGCTGTGTGCCCCGTGCTCTGGAGCTCCTGTTTTGCCTGCCTTACCATGGATGATCCCTTGCTCTATGTGCGTCCCTATCCCCTGTATGCCTATCCTCCGTATCCCCTTCCTCTGTATCCATATCCCCTGTATCTTTATCCCCATATCCCTCTCCCATGTATCCTTATCCCCCGTATTCATGTCCCCTATTTTTCTATTCCCTGTGTTCTCTTATCCCCATGTAACTATCCCCCATACTCCTTTCCCCTGTATCCCTATCCCCCATATTCCTGTCCCTATATCCCTACCCCTCGTTTTCTTATCCCCCATATCTCTATCCCCCATAACTCGTGAAAGCGTTGTTCCAAACTGCCGTGGGAAGCACACCAGTTTCAGTCCACATGGCGTAGGCATTGCCACATGGCATGGGCTTTGTCATATGGCATATTCATTCCTCATGTTCTAACGTCCCTACCTTGCACCCCCCCACCACCCCCGCCTTGTGCGGCATCAGATTGTGCGGTCGGATCTGCAGCTGGCGAATGCGAACGTGCGCATGATCCAGTACTCCACCACTGAGATCGTCAAGCCCTTCCTGCTGCCCGAAATGGTACTGCTGCACTGCCATGCACGCCTCATGCATGCACTTGGCTGTGAGAGCTCGGGGATGTCTACCGTAACCACTCCCGCGTATCGTGCATGCTCTTGTTCATTCACTACCCATCGGAGGATCCCATCCCATTCCATCTAGCCCTGTTTCATGCTCCTAAGGCCACGTTCCTTTTCACGGCTATCAATCTACTATGTCTTCCCTTCTGACAGCACTTCAGCTTCTAGTTACCACACGCCCTTCCAACAATCTCCTTCCACTGGCCCACTGACCCACTTGACCCCAGCACTGGACCACAGCACTGGACCACTGGTGCACTGGACCACAGCACTCAGCTTCTGGCAGGTGCAGCACATGGTGTGCATGCTCAACTACTTCCTGCTGCACCATGTTTCCGCCCCCCCCCCCTCCCCCCCCCACACCCTCTGTCACCATGGTGGCAGGTGGAGCGTGTGGCGTCCATGCTCAATTACTTCCTGCTGCAGCTCGTGGGGCCCAAGCGCAAGGCGCTGCGCGTCTCCAACCCCGAGAAATACGAGTTCCACCCCAAGAAGCTGCTCTCGCAGGTGAGCAGCTGCTGTCGCCAGGTGAGCAGCTGCTCTTACAGGTGATGCTGCATGGCTTGACATGCATGCAGCACTGCTTGCATCTTCCGTTTCCAATCCCAGCCCCTCATCCACGTTCACCACCTCTGTAACCTCCCCATCCCACCATCTCCTTCCCCCCCCCCCTCTGCCCCTCTCCCGCCACACTCCCCAACCCCCGCCGCCGGCCCAACCGCGCCCCCGCACAACCACACCCCCAACCCCCTTCCCAGATCGTGAACATATACGCCAACCTGGCGAAGCATGACACGGACCATCGCTTTGCCGAGGCAGTGTCGGCTGATGGTCGGTCATACAGAGAGGAGGTGAGGCCAGGAAGGTTTTGTAGGAACCATGTGGTGGGTGGGGTGCTCGTGCAGAGAGGGTGAACTGAATGTGTTTTGGCCGATGAGTCATTTGTTGAACATAGTGATTGGAGGAGCCATGGACAAGCGGTGCTTCAAACCGCACACTCCCATCTTCTGTCCTGCTTTTGAGGCGCCTCAAAAATAGACTCCTCACCCGTGTCGTTTCCCCTTTCCGTGCCTTTCTCCTCTCCATTACTCTGATCTCCTTCCCTCTCCCATCCTCTCCCTTCCTCTCCCCTCCTCTCCCCTCCTCTCCCCTCCTCTCCCATCTTCTCCCCTCATCTCTCTCCCCTGCTGCTCCACCTGCCACCAGGCGTTCCCTGAGGCGGCGACGGTGATAGGGGCGCATGGGCTGCTGCCGGGGGACGTGGTGCAGGAGTTCATGGCGCTGGCGGGGCATGCGAGGGCGGCGGCAGCGGAGGCCATGGACATAGAGGCGCAGCTCGACGACATCCCCAACGACTTCCTCGACCCCATTCAGGTATGCGGGCTCCACCTCCGCCACCGCCTCCGTTCAGAGGTGTGTGGGGAGCCTCTTTTGTCTTCCCCACACCCCGCGTGCATGCTGTGTGCTGTCTCCCTACAGCCAGCTTGTGTTGGCGCACACCTGTGTTGCCTCCATATTATGGCTTTGCCACGTGTCCCAATTCCTCCCCCACCTTCTGTGCGCCCCCTGCTGTGCTTGCTTCCTCTCTCTGCCCAAAATCCCCCTCCTCTCTCCTTCCCGGCAGTGCACGTTGATGCGGGACCCTGTGACGCTGCCATCGGGCAATGTGGTGGACCGCCCTGTCATCCTCAGACACCTGCTCAGCGACCCGGTCCGTAAAGCCTGCCAGGCCAGGCCAGGCCATGCCATGCCATGCCAGGCCAGGCCATGCCATGCCATGCCAGGCCAGGCCATGCCACGCCATGCCATGCCATGCCATGACATGCCATGCCATGCCATGCCACGCCATGCCATGCCGTGCCATGCCACGCCATGCCATGCCGTGCCATGCCACGCCATGCCACGCCATGCCACGCCACGCCACGCCACGCCACGCCATGCCATGCCATGCCACGCCATGCCATGCCAGGCCATACCAATCCTCGTATGCTGCCCACCACTAATGCTGTTCTCTCGCCATGCCATGTGCCCATGGCCTTTCGCCTACCCCTCCTGCCCATTGATCCATAGTCCCTGCTGTTTTGTCAGTTTTTTTCATCATCTGTGTGAAGGCTTTACCATGCTGCATGGCAGGCCAGGCTGTCCTTGCTTTTCTCACAGTGCCCCTGCTGCTCCCTCCCGGAAGCCCCTTGTACCCCCTCAGTCGTCAATGCGATCGTTCCCTGCCCCTTTACCCCCACGTCCTGCCCTACACCCGCCCCCCTTTGCGACGGCAACAGAAGGACCCGTTCACGCGTGCGCATCTGACAGCGGAAATGCTAGAGCCCAACACAGAGCTCAAGGCCAGGATAGACGCCTTCCTCGCACAGCACAAGGCCAAGCGCCAGCAGTAGCAGTAGCGATAGCGATAGCAATAGCATTAGGTACGAGCAGTGACAGCTGCTGCAGTTGTTTGTGTAGCAGCAACAGCAGCTGCAGACGAGAGCTCGTGTAACAAAGAGGCGATTGCGTTACTGCGCTGGTAGCATCACGAATTGCGAGATGCATGGGCCTGAAAGGCATGACTAAGGAAAGGAGGCTTCTTCAGGGGAAAGTTGACAATCCTGCTATTGCACATCACATGCCTGTGTTCCCGATTCCCAGCATCACTATGTCGCGCGGCCATGGTTGGAGGCAAGGTGACATGTGGTTTACTTCAATGCAATGTAGCATGATATTCCTGTTAGAATAGCAGAATGGATAGAAATGACGGATACAGAGGAACATATGGTTGGGTGTTGTACTCTCTAAGAGCACGAACCCTTCTAGCCTATAACTATACATATGCGAATATGTATAAGTTGACACACCCCCTAGGCTAGACAAGGGCAGTGCCTAGCGAGAGACACACAGCCCAGGGCGGCACTACTAGTCCAACCTCTGAGGCAAAGGTCTAAAGCAGGGCCTCAGCGTCGTGGACAGGGCTGACGTTTCAAAAAAAAGCACCCTGAGCTGTCGAATGTGGAAAAAATTTTACCCTGAGGGCCTAGTGTTGGAATTTTGACTTCCCTGATTTCTCAGTGTTCTGGAAATTACAACCCTGAAACCTCCAGGGTTGGCTAGCAACAATCAGGGTTGCATTGCACTTGGAAAAAATCAACTAGGAATGTACAGCTACTAGTTAAGTAAAAGCACCACTACGCTACGCCAGTCTACAAGTCCTCTATCTAGTCTAGACTTCACAATATTCCACGCCACTAGCTACACTTGACTAAAATTATGGGCAATCCATGTTCACTTCGTCTTATGCCTCGTCATCGGACAGAAAGGGGTTGTCTTCCACTTCAGGAGGAGCCTCTCCCCCCACTCCCCCCTCCCCCTCTCCCTCATCCTCTGCCCAATCCCCCATGTAGTCGGGGACTGCCTCCTCCTCCACCCTCACTTCTGCCCCCTCAATCGCCTTCGCCTTACGCTTCCTCTCCGCTGCGGCAAACAGAACAGACTTAGCAGGGCGCCTTAGCTTCTCGCGCCAACACCCAAGGGCCTCGTCCCAGTCAGTCTCGTACTGCAGCAGGGAAATGACCATCAGCTCGCTGAGGCGCGCACTGCACAACGCGCCCCGCACCCATGACTTGATGACGTTCTGCCGCGAGAAGCCTCGTTCACACTCCACTGTGCTAAGCGGCAGGACAGCGCACGCCTGCCACAAGCGCATGAGGTTCGGCCAGCGCCTGCCAAAAGGGTTGGGGGAACAGAGTACACGGAACAAGACCAGTGCATTAGCGATGCTAGTCAACAATCGATAAACAACAACATCCAAAGGGAAGAATAAAACCGCCCAAAAAAAATGCAACAATCGTCCTTTGAGCAGCACTCTCTCACAAGGTCGACTCCGTCGAGCCGAGGTAGTTCGTCAGGCCTTGATGGAATCCCTCGTCGGCATGGTGGCTCAGCATTAGTGGCGCCCACGTGACCAGCTCCTTCTGCGCAGCTTGCAAGGAAAAGCCTGTCAGCCTGTTGTCGAACAAGGCACTGCAGCCATGTAGGTACTCCTTCAGCTTCTTCTCTCTCTGCTGCTTCATCCGGGGCCACTTCGACACGCGGAAGAGCTTCGTCGGGCCGAGATTGTTCAGGTCCAGCATCCTCGTCTTCAGGAAGCTTATCGTGTCCTTCGCGAACTGCGCGCAGAGCCGCTCGCAATCGGGGTACTTGCTGCGGAAGGCATGCCCGTCGATCTGCTTCTCGTGCATGGTGTAGGTGTGCGTGACTGGGTTGCCGTCCTTGTCGATGCCCCGCACCTTTACGCGTTTGCCCCCTCCGCGCCCGTAGACCGCCAAGAAAGCCGAAAGCCACGTGCCTTCGACACCCCCACCGAACACCTCTCCGCACTCCAAGTAGCGGTGGCGGAGGTCCCCTGTCGCCTCGTCGATGTCCTTTGTCACTTCGGTGACATCGACCTGATGGAAGTGACAGACAAGGGAGTGGAGTCAGAGGGTGATTCCAAACGTGGATGCATGGGACAAAAACTACAACATCCACAGTGGTAGAAGCTCACCTCCCTCTTCTGGAATTTGACGTTGAGCTCATTCATCACTCCGAGCACGTCCGCCAGGAAAAAAAGACAGAACTGGAACTTGTAACAGATGACGACCTCATACAGCTCATGCCCGTACTCATAAAAGAGAATGATAGCGGCGCCAAGGACCTTACAGAGGCGCCTCACAGCCTCACCCCTTGAAAGCCAGCGCACGGTGTGAATTCCTTGCACTTCAAGGTTGGTGTTGTGTATTGCCCGCTGCAGGTACTTGAAGCGTTGACTCCAGACACATGAACGTCCCAGAAGATTGGCAAGAGTCCGAATCACAAGGTCGACCATGTCGAAGTCTGGAGAAGCAGTGGCCGCGTCCTTCACCGTCAAGGCTTCCTGCATGGTGCACATGAAGGAATTTTAGACAAGCAATTGTAGGAACCCTAAGCGATTGAAATGACGTGCGGTTAAACCTGTGGGCGATGCAGTGCGACGAGACGAGGTGGGGGATGTGCTCGCGAAGTCGGGCAACGAGACCATTGTCTCGGCCGACCATGACAGAGGCGCCGTCGGTGCTCATGCCGGTGATTCGGGAGAGGTCGATGCCAGTTGCTCGCAAGTGAGCCAGAAGAACGGCCAAGAGAGCAAAAAACTCTGTGACAAAATGATGCGCACGCAAGAAGGTCAGATAAATAATAAGATGTTTACCGCGAGTACGGTCAGTGCTCTCGTCGCAGCTGATGCTGAGGTAGGGTGAGGCGAGAATGTAGTGCATTTGTCGGCGCTGCAGGTAGGTTGCCAGGCTGCTGACGAGCTGACAGAAGTCATACCTGTAGTACCAGAAGTGACAACAAGGTGTTGGTTAGACCTTTTTGAAAAATGAAGGACATGGTGTACTTCGAATAAGTGCATTACCGTGTCAGGTAGACTCCGTAAGACTGCAGCGGAATGTCCGGTGTCTCCTGCTCGGCCATGAAGCGGAGTAGCCTCGGGTACATGCTGATGGGTGCATCACACTTGCACAGGAAGTCGACGCAGCGTAGGAGCCTCATGACGCGCTTCCCCTCGATGTCAATCCGCGCGTAATTCTCCATGCGCCTCTGGGTGTTGGCGATGTCTTCGGCGATCTCCATCTGACGCTTGACTGCTACTTCGTGGGCTGTCGTGTGTTCGTGGAACCGCATCCCTTGCGTCTGCAGGTCACGTGCCCCGTCGCGGCTGTTGGAGTACGGTGTTGTCTCTTTGCCGAAAGCCTTGCACACACTGCATTTCAAAGCAGAAGCCAAGGGAAAAATGGAAGCCAGCTGGTCTTATACTTGTGCTCAGCCATGAGATACTTCTGCTCGATGGGTTCCTTCTTTGAGAGATTCGGCGGCTTGGGTTCTGGAATACCAGGGGCCTCAGGTTCAGGCGACGTGCGAGGCGGCGACCGTCGATGTAGCTTCCCGCCGAGGACTATCGTGCTCTGGGTGTACTTCCCGACGCGTGCTTTCTTCCCAGATGAAATCGTCGATGCACACTCGACCGTGTAACGCACGGTCGTGGCTGTCTCGTAGTCTGGAACCAAAGGGCCCCGGCTAGATGAGGCGACAGCGGGCGGAGGTACATAGGGAGCGGCGGGAGTAGATATGGGTTGTGATGGTGTAACGACTGCGGTGGGAGACCGCAAGATGTCTAGAGCGGATCTACGGACCTCCACGGGGGGGTCCCTACCTAGTCCAGAACCATCATCGGCAGTGGGAGACTCACCAGAGTCTCCTACATCCGCCATGGCTAGAAGCGGCGGATATGATGGAAATGAGAAATCGGCGCGACGGAACTAGAGGAGACAGAAGACTGGAGCATCTCATAGCTGTGACGTGAAGAAATGAAAAAAACTGGGTTGGAGGAGGAGCTGGTGAAGAAGACGGGAAGAGGAACAAGAAGCCCCATCTTTCGAATTTCATGGATGGTGCATAACCCATCCAGGTTGACCGTATCGCCATGGCGATACCGTCAACGGCGAGACGCATCTGCGCTGGCATCGTCTGCACAGAGATGATTGGCGGGGTGATGTCATACAGAGGCTGACATTGCCGCGCTCATCATATTCTGTCCTCGTCTGCTGGGTGCTGAGTCACGAATGCCAGTTGACGGTTGCAAATGTTGCTGTAATGGCAACATACAGCGTGTACACGGCGGGAATCTTGCCGAGTGCAGATTCCCCACGTGACGCATGCTGGGCGTGTTCAATGGACTGGGCCCCGTCACGCGAAAGGGGGCCATTTCGAGGAAACTCAGGGTCCGCATGGATGTCGCATTCAGGGTTCGTACGCGTTACTCCCTGAAAACTCAGTGTTGGGATAACGCAAACTCTGAAATTTTAAGTGTTCACAGACATACAACCCTGAAGAGGTTAGGGTTAAGAAAAACCCAACCCTGAAAATTAAGGGTTGGCAAAAAAAATACCCTGTGAAATCAGGGAATCAGGGTAAAATACCCTGATAACGACAGGCCTGGTCGTGGAGCCCCCCTGCGACGTTTGTCGAAGGCCATGTGGGCCTCGGCTATTTCTGCAGGGGGTTCAAGAGGGACCCCCCTCTGCTATTCCTCCTTTTCGTGCATTCCCTGTGCGAAAATCAAGTGGAGCCCCACTTGATGACCAAGTGAGGCCCGTTTTGACGTGGCAAAATCGCGTGCCACGTCCTGCAGCCCACAACGCGTGACGCGAAACGAAATTCGTACGGTACAGTGTCGCATCAAATATGCCACCTGGGTTTGTTTTGAGTATCGAACAGTGCGGGCTGCTGCCCAGCTCCGAATAAAAAAACGCACCTCGACACACAAGGGGTGCTGATCAAGAGGCGAAGTCAGCGACAGCAGCGACAAGCGCGTCAAGGCGCGAGACAGGAACAGACGGGTCTGTAACAAGAGAGGCAAGAACCCGAGGGACAAGGGGACGAGCGGCACGGAGGTAGTCAGACAGCGGGGGAGGTGCAACAACAAACGACGAGGGAGGAGGCGACGGGAGGAGGAGAGGACGAGACGAGTGGGAACGGAGCAACATAGGGTGGGAGCGCAGGACAGGAGAGACGGGACGAGCAGGGGAGGGACGGCGAGACCAAACGTGGGACGGAGGTGTAGGGTCAGGAGACAGCGGAGGGGACACAAAAGGGGAACGAGGAGGAAGACGGGCCGGAGACGAGTCCGGCGGTGGGAACACAGGGCCGGAGACAGGTGAGAAGGTGGTGGGGGAGACACCGGCGAGCGGTCAGGGGAGGGAGGGCCGAGCAGGCGAAGAGCGGAGATCGGCGGCAACGGCTACGGCGGCTGGTGCTCGACCCACGGACCGGCAGGGGCACAACAGCCGCTAGGAGAACACTCAACAGCAGCACCCCCAGAACCAACACCCCCAGAGCGAGAACCCCCTCCAGCACCGGCGGCACCCCCAGGCCCGCCGGGACAGACCACGCCAGGGGCCGCGGGACGAACACCCTCCTCAACGCCAGCACCCCCAGAGGCCAAGAGCGGCAGCGACGGCGATGGCGGCAGCGGCTGCGACGGCGGCGGCGGCTGCGACAGCGGAGGCGGAGACACCGGGGAAGGGGGACGCGGCAAGGACGGGCTGGGGGGACCACCAGAGTCAGCAGACTCCTCAACGGGGACAACCGACGGGAGGGGAGTGACGTGAGAGACACCAGACGGGGCAGGACGAGGCGGGAGGGGAGCAGGGGCTACCGGGAGAGAGGGAGCCAGGAACAAGGGGGAGGGAACTGGGAGACCTCGGTGAGGGAAGCGACGGTAGAAGGAGACAGACTCGTCAAAGGTGACGTCACGAAAGTGAAGGAATCGGTGAGACAGCGGATGGTAGAACAGCCAGTCAGACGAGTCCAGGGGGAAACCGAGGAAGACACAGGGGACAGTGCGGGCAGTAAGCTTGTCCGTGCCAGAGGCACGAACGTGAGCAAGGCAACCCCAGACGTGGAACGCAGACACGTCACCGGGGGACCCGGTCCAAAGGAGGGTCGGCGAAACCCGCGGCCGCTGGGAGCGTGGCCACAGGTTAAGCTGGTGAGCAGCGTAGCGGACAGTGAATGGCCACAGAAAATGGAGGGCATCGGCATGAATCATGGAGGTACGAGCAACCTCCATGACCAAGCCGATGCAGTGCTCAGCAACCCCATGCTGCTGTGGCAAGTCCGGCAAGGTGTACAACTGGGTGATGCCCTCCGCACGACAGAACTATCCAAGCCGACCAGAGGCGAACTCGCCGCCACGGTCAGAGTGGAGACACAGCACGGGGAGACCGCGGTGAAGACGCGCAGCCACAACCCACGGGAGAAGAACGTCGGGCACGTCGGCCTTCCGCTCCAGGGGAAATACCATGGTGTAGCTCGTGTAGTCGTCGACGAGCACAAGAAAGTAGCGCTCACCGCGCGGTCCGGGGACGGGGGCTGGGCCCCAAACGTCCAGGTGCAGGGTCTGAAGGGGAGCAGTAGCAGGGCGAAGTGAGGAGGAGTGAGGGGCACGGTGGAGCCGGCCCTCGACGCAAGGCGTGCACGGTGGTGCAGTCGAGGGGTGAAGTGCGGGGAGCGACTCGGGGAGGCCTAAGACAAGGCCGTGCTGAGACATGTGACGCAGGCGCGGGAGAGATGGGTGACCTAAGCGGTGGTGCCACAGAAGGGACGGGTGTGTAAGGGACCGACACGAGCAAGCTGCAGCGACCTGGGAGGACGCACCAACCGGGGGGGAAGCGGTGTCGAGGGTAAACAGACCGGACACCGGGTCCCGGGGGAACGTCGCAAGGGGGGAACCTGAGACTGCCTCGTTACAGACAGCGAACCGATCGTGCCTAGGGAATGTAGTGGTGACGCCGAGGTCCTGAAGACGGCCGACACCAACCAGGTTCCAGGAGAACGAGGGAATGTGGAGGCCTGTAAGAGAGCCCGAGGGAACGCTTGGACAGGGAAGGGAAGTGGAGCTGCGAGCGACGACAGGACCCGCGGAGGGGTCAGCGAGAGCGACAACAGCAGGCGCAGCAAGCGGCGTGAGCGTGGAGGGTCGGTCAAGGGGCCGGCGAGGGGTGGACGCGACGGCCAAGGGGCCGGCTAGGGGCGGACGCGACGGCCAGGGGGGAGGCTAGGGGCGAACGCGACGGCCAGGGGGCCGGTTAGGGGCGGACGCGACGGCCAGGGGGCCGGCTAGGGGCGGACGCGACGGCCAGGGGGCCAGCTAGGGGCGGACGCGATGGCCAGGGGGCCAGCTAGGGTCGGGCGCAACGGCCAGGGAGGGGCAGCTAGAGGCGGACGCGACGGGCAGGGGGCCAGCTAGGGGCGGGCGCGACAGCCAGGGGGGCGGCTAGGGGCGGACGCGACGGCCAGGGGGCCAGCTAGGGGCGGGCGCGACGGCCAGGGGGCCGGCTAGGGGCGGACAGGACGGCCAGGGGGGAGGGGGCCAGCTAGGGACGGGTCACGAGGGCGGCTAGGGCCTAGGGCGGAAGCGTGGGCGGGCGAGAGGAACCGAACCTACTCATGATACCATGTTAGAAAGAGAGAATGAATGGACTAGTGTTAGAAACCTAGAACATGTACCTGTTAGGGTTGTACTCACTAGAAGCACACACCTAGGATAGCCTATAACTTCTACATACAGCATATGTATAAGTTGACATTTTGCCACCGGGTTCCTCAATATGTGCCCAGTATTTGTCACAGGTTCCTAATTACAGTCTTAGTCAGTCACAGTCAAGTTGGCGTGATTGACAGGGAGGGTGGGGGGGAAATAGGGAAATAACGGGTGGGGGGGTTGGGGCTCAGAATCCGCTATTACACGTAGTATCAGGGTCGGTCCCCAATACGACGCTGGAAAAACATGCCTCACTACACTAGTGACGCTGATCGATCAGATTTCACTGAAAAAAAAACGCTGAAATTCCAGGCCCATGTTAAAAAAAAAACCCTGTCTCATCAGGGTCACCCCTGAAAACAACCCTGATTTTACTCTGAATTAGGATAAAAAGCCTGCAATCTGAGGCTCAGGTCTAAAGACCAGTCAGCAACAGTACAAGCTAAATAAGAGTAAAACCAGGGTGGCACTACTAGTCCAACCACTGGAACAAGACCCACAAAGCCAGTCAAGATAACGTAAGGAGTAGTTCACAATCAGGGTCCAAGCAAGTGAGGAGCTACTGGAACTATACCAAGCTATACACAGTGCCGCTGATGATCTTTAGGCGAAAGCGCCTTTGTAAAGATATTAGCTGTGTTGGCACCGGAGGCCAAGTGTACTATGCGGGCCTGGCGGCGCTCCTGTAGCTCGCACAGGAGGAAGTCCCCTGCTAGAAGTGCTTTGCTCTGCCCTCCAGTCAAGGCTCCTAACACAAAAGGATCATGGCACTGTTGTCAGCGTACAGGACCGGGGCAGAGCTAGGCCGCTCACCTAAGTCGACGAGCAAGAAAGTCAACCAGCGGAACTCCTGTGCCGCCATGGCACCGGCGTAGATCTCAGCTTCACAGCTAGACTGGGCAACAGATGACGAGCGGGTGGACCTCCACGAGATGGCACCTGAACCAAGGCTAAAGCAGTAGCCCTGAGAGGACATGAGTGCCTCAGCGTCGTCTACCCAAGAAGCGTCTGTGTGCCTAGTAAGGACCATAGGCTTGCGTCCTCCAAGCACGAGTCCCATGACCAATGTACTTGGTAGATAACGCAAAATCCTTTTAGCGCCCAACCAGTGCTGTGGTCGGTGTCTCCCTGTGGCCACAAAACGAGCCAGAATGCTAAGAGGGTATGCGAGATCTGGACTAGTGCAAGTCATCAGGTACATGAGGCAACCCACCAGCTCTGCGTAAGGACCACTGGGCTCTACTTACTCCTCACGAACAACAGCAGAGAGCCTGTTGTCTACTGGCAGAGGTGTGGGCTGTGCGGAAGAGAACTGAAGACCGAACCTCTGAAGGACCTAGAGCACCAAGTGTGACTGTATGAGAGTGATGGTGTGCGCTGCTCTTTCCCTGGAGATCTGTAGGCCAAGGTAGCGGCGTAGATCTCCTAGGTCAGTGCAGGTGTGTCTGCTCAGCAGCTTGGCCTTCACAGAGACAAGTGCGTCTCTGTCTGCGGTAGCGAAGACCAGGTCATCTACGTAGACAAGGATGTAGAACGGGGTCTTGCCAGCACGAACGAAGAACGAGAGGTCTACAGACAACGGAAGGAACTGCAGGTCACCTAGCGTAGCACGTAGAGTGTCGTGCCACTCATGAGGTGCTTGTCGCAGGCCGTAGACCGGGCGCCAGAGGAGCCACTGGGTCCCGAGAGGGAAGGTACCAGTAAAGCCCTGGGGGCGGCGCAGGTAGACCTGCTCGAGTAGGCTGCCCTGAAGAAAAGCTGTGGAGAAGTCGAGGGAGTGTAGCTCATAGTCACGCTGTGTTGCTACGTGTAGCAGCGCCTGAAGAGTGGTCATCTTCGGGGTCGGGGCGAAGATCTGAAAGAAGTCCACACCCTCGCGCTAACTCTCCAGGGGGGCGCTTCACCTTGAAGAGCCATTGGCCATCGACTATGTTCACCCCAGGTGGGGGAACTACGTTGATGTAGGTGCTAGTGGATCTCCAAGATGCCATCTCCTGCTCCATGGCAGCTATCCACTGAGAGGCACAGGGTCCCGAGGTCGCCTTAGCGTAAGTGCGAGGGGTCGGGATGTCGAAGGCGTTTGGGTCACCCTCAAGGACTAGCAGCATGGAACAGAGATGGGGAGCGGCCTCAGACAGGAAAGCGAGCTCATACTGCCTCTCCTCTAGGACGAATGTGAGAGGGACGGCGAGACCAGATGTGGGACGGAGGCGTCGGGTCAGGAGACAGAGGAGTAACAGGAGGGGAACGAGGGTGGAAACGAGCCGGGGACGAGTCCGGCGGAGGAAGCACAGGGCCGTAGACAGAAAGGGGAGGAGGCGGTGGGGGAGGCACAGGCGAGCGGTCAGGGGAGGGAAGGCGGAGCAGGCGAAGGGCGGACACCGGCGGCGACTGCTGCTGCTGCTGCTGCTCGACGCCGACACCTAGACCCTCAGCTGCACCACGGCTACCTCCGAAACACTCCACTCCAGCACCCCAAGAACGAGCACCCCCAGAACGAGAACTCTCTCTAGCACTGATGCCACCCCCAGGTCCGCCGGGACAAGCCAGGACAGGAACCCCATGACTAGCACCCTCCTCAATGCCAGCACACCCAGAGTCCACGGACGGCTGCTGCTGCTGCGACGGCGGCGACTACTGCTGCTGTGGCTGCGACAACGACTGCAGCTGCTGCTGCGGCAATGACTACGGTGGCTGCTGCGACGGTGGAGGAGGAGACACCGGGGGAGCCACAGGTGGCGAGAACTGCACCGCGGGGCCACCGAAGTCAGCCGACTCCTCGACCGGGACAACCGACGGGAGGGGAGTGACGTGAGATACACCAGACGGAGCAGGACGGGGGGGGAGGGGAGCAGGGGCTACCTGGGGAGGGGGAACCAGAAAAAGGGGCGGGGAAATCAGGAGACCTCGGTGGGGAAAGCGGTGGTAAGGAAACAGACTCGTCGAAAGTGACGTCACAGGAGTGAACGAAGCGGTGAGACATCGTGTGTTAAAAGTGCGCATCAGACGAGTCAAGGGGGAAACCGAGGAAGATACAGGGGACAGTGCAGGCAGTGAGCTTGTCTGTGCCAAAGGCATGAATGTGAGGAAGGCAGCCCTAGACGTGGAACGCGGACGCATCACTAGGGAACCCGGTCCAAAGAAGGGTCGGCGAAACCTGCGACCGCTGGGAGTGCAGCCACAGGTTAGGCTGGTGAGCAGCGTAGCGAACGGCGAACGGCCACAGAAAATGGGGTGCACCGACATGGATCATGGAGGTACTAGCCACCTAGATGACAAAAGTGATGCGTCGCTCAGCAACCCCATTCTGCTGCGGGGAGTCTGGTAGGGTGTACGACTAGGTGATGCCCTCCGTACGACAGAACTGTCCAAGCCGACCAGAAGCGAACTCGCCGCCACGGTCGGAGTGGAGACACAGTACAGGGAGACCCCGAGATGCAGGGAGCGACGAAGGGAGACCTAGGACGAGACCGTGCTGAGACATGTGACGCAGACGCGGGAGTGCAGAGTGACCCAGGCGGTGGTGCCACACAAGCGACCGGTGAGTGAGCGACCGACACGAGCAAGCCGCAGCAACCTGGTTAGACGCAGGAGTCGGAGAGGACACACCCACCGGGGGGGAAGTAGTGTCCAACGTAAACAAGCCAGACACCGAGTCCCAGAGGAACGTCGCAAGGGGGGCACCTGAGGTGGCCTTGGTATAGACAGCGTACCGCTCGTGACCAGGGAGCGTTGTAGTGACGCCGAGGTCCAGAAGAAAGTCGACACCAACTAGGTTCCTGGAAAACGAAGATATGTGCAGGCTTGTAAGAAAACCCGAGGGAACCGCTGGACAAGGAAGGGTAGTGTAGCTACGAGCAACGACAGGACCAGAGGAAGGGTCAGCAAGTGCGACAGCAGCAGGCGCTGCAAGCGGCGTGAGTGTGGCGTGGTTGCAGAAGAAGCAGGCAGACGCACCAGAGTCAAACGTAAAGGACAGCGAAGCAGAAGCTGCGGTCGGAGGAGGAGTGAGCGTGGAGCCGAAGCTAGACAAGGCAGAAGATCCTACGCCTGACGTAGCAGGGGATTCTGTACTACACACAGGTACTACACCTAAACTAGGTAGCACAGTGTAATAAGATACGGGCACACTGGACGCATCAGCATACAGAGAATGCAGGGCAAAACTAATCTGATCCATGTCTATCTCAAAAGCAGGCACACCGTGGTGTAGCAGACTGGGCCAGTCAGGGAGGTCCAGAGCCGGGCCGAAGCGGCGACAGAAGAGGTTGTCGAGGCAGCGGAAGCAGCAGGCGGTCAGATGACAATGCCGCGGAGGGGGCTGGTCTGGAGCTGGAAATGGCAGCTCACCACACCGAAGCTGCTGGCCGACGCCGAGCTGCGAGGGCCGCCATCACGACTACCACTTCGAGAGGCTCTTGGCCACCCCGGGGGGAGGCGGGCCCACGACTGCTGCTACTGCTGCAACTCCTGGGCACCAGCCATGATCCCCTCGGCAGACCCACTATCCCCGCCACCACCACCACCACCACCACCACCACCACCCCCAGCACCCCCGACACCACGCCCCCCCTTGGGGCCACGGCGGCCCCAACGCGGGCGCAGCTGCGGTCTCAGCGGCAGGGGCAAGCGTAGTGACCATGGCTAAAACATTAGTGTATGTGCACTGGGAGGGCACACAACCCTGAAAGATAGGGACTACCGCAACACTGTTTGACTGAGCGATAGTGCGCTGGTGAGTCTCTATCTCAGACAGGGTGGTGACAAAGGTGGTCAGGGTGAGGTCACCGGGGTGCTGGCTAAGGAAGTGGTCGCGAGCAGTGGCTAAGCGGTCCGGAAGGCGCATGGCAATGAGGTACAGGGTAGCGCAGAACAATGAAGGGAAGGCAGTGAGGTGGGCATCAGTGCTAGTGGCGCGGTAGCTAGCCTCGAGTGCACAGAGGTGAGTGGCTAGGTCAGCGACAGTGGGGAAAGCAGCAAGATCAAGGAACGGCATGGGCAGGATCAGGTGGCCAGCAGAAGCGGAGGCGGGCGTGGAGTAGCACGCAATGACTGCACCTAGGAAGTCCAGGGCATTCGCGACAGCAGTAAAGCGCTGACGCTCAGACAGGGGAAGAGCATGACTAATGGCTAGTTGTGCTACGGCATCGCGGGAAACCCAGACAACGCGAGCAAGCACAGCAGCAGAAAAGGCCTCACGCTGAGCAGTGGTGGGGTCAGCAGGGAGAGGGTCAGGCGCAGGGGGTGGGGAAGCAAGCCATGAACATGCACAGCCACGGAGTGCCCATCCTGGCGCTGAACTGTGAGGTGACGGCGGAGATTGACAAGCCAAGCGACGAAGTCGATCGCGTGCCCCTTAGCGTCCAGGCGGAGTACAGCGTCCGCCATCGTGCGACCTCAGTGGCAGAGCTCCACAACAACACGCCAGCATAGCGACACAGTGGCACAGTGGCACAGCTACTCAGCGGCATGGCGGCACAGCGACACAGCTACACAGCGGCATAGCGGCGCGGGAGCAGAAATCCCCGGCATGAAGACAGAGCGGAGATGACAGGGCTAGCGGTGTGTAGAAGGACCGGCAGGCACTCACTGGGCCGGCAGATCGAGGCGGGCCGGCAGAGCGCGAAGAAGGCCGGCGAGGCGCGAGGGGCCGGTGGGGCGCGATGGGCCAGCAGGGCTCGAAAGGGGCGGCGGGGCGCTAACGGCCGGCGGGGCGCTAGGGCCAGGCGAGGAGCGGAAGGGACCAGCAGGACGCGAGGGGTAGAGGCGTGAGGGGCCGGCGGGGCGCGTAAGGGACCAGAGGGCTCGAGGGGCCGGCGAGGCGCTAAGGGACCAGCGGGGTCGGCGGGGTGCTAAGTGCCGGCGGGCACGCGAGGGGCCGGCGGGGCGCTAAGGGCTGGCGGGGCGTAGGAGGGACCAGCCGGGCGTGAGGGCCAGGCAGGGGCGCGAGGGGCGGAAGGGGCACGTAAGGGACCAGCAGGGCGAGCGAGGGGTCGGGGGGGGGGGGGGGCGCTAAGGGCCGGTGGGGTGCGTAAGGGACCAGCGGGGCGCTAAGGGGCGGCAGGGCGCGTAGGGGACCAGCGAGGCGCGAGGGGCCGGTGGGGCGTAGGGGGACCAGCGGGCGCGAAGGCCGAGCAAGGCGTGAGGGGCGCTAAGGGACCAGCGGGCGCGAAGGCCGAGCAAGGCGTGAGGGGCGCTAAGGGACCAGCGGGTGCAAGAGGGGTCGTCGGAGCGCTAAGGGCCGGCGGGGCGCTAGGAACTAGCGGGGCGCGCTAAGGCCAGCGGGGCGCGCCAAGGGAACGGCGGAGCGGTAGGCTAGGGCGAGGGCGGAAGCGGGTGGGCGGACCTAACCTACTATGATACCATGTTAGAATACCAGAATGGATAGAAATGACTAATACAGAGGAACATATGGTTGGGTGTTGTACTCTCTAAGAGCACGAACCCTTCTAGCCTATAACTAAACATATGCGCATACGTATAAGTATACAATTCCTACCAATGGAATGCTACTCATACAGCAGAAGCTGTCAACTTATATATTATTTATATATTTGTATAGGCTCAGTAAATGTAAGTGTTAGAATACTAAAAGAATTTAAACAAGGGAGTACAAGGGAGATATAATGTAGTATTGGGGTTGTACCTACTAAGAACATACACCAATCTAGCCTATAACTTCTTCATAACATCATATGTACAAGTTGACACACCCCCTAGGCTAGATAAGGGGTAGTGCTGAGCAAGAAACAAGCAGCTCAGGGCGGCACTACTAGTCCAACCTGTAAGGCAGCAGACCGAAGACCAGTCAGCAAGAGTACAAACAAGACTAGAGCAAACCATGGCGGCACTACTAGTTCGACCACTGGAAGAACAGCCACAAGACCAGTCTCGAAGGTATAAATATAGAGGAGTACACAAACAAGGTCCTAGCAAGTGAGAGTCTACAGGAACCAGACCAAGCTGCAAACAGTGCCACTCATGATCTTTAGGCGCAAGCGCCTTAGTAAAGATATCAGCTGTGTTGGCACCTAAGGCCAAGTGTACTACGCGGGCCTGGCGACGCTGCTGGAGCTCGCGCAGAAGGAAGTACCGCAGCTGGATGTGCTTCGTTCTGCCCTCAAGTCGAGGCTCCTCACACAGGAGGATCATGGCCCTGTTGTCAGCGTACAGGACCGGGGCAGAGCTAGGCCGCTCACCTAAGTTGACGAGCAAGAACGCCGGCCAGCGAAGCTCCTATGCCGCCATGACACCAGCGTAGATCTCAGCCTCACAGTTAGACTTGGCAACAGACGAGGAGCGAGTGGACCTCCACGAGATGGCACCTGAACCAAGGCTAAAGCAGTAGCCCTGGGAGGACCTGGGGGTCTCACAACGTCTGCCCAAGAAGTGTCTGTGTGCCCAGTAAGGACCACTGGCCTGCGTCCTCCCACCACTAGCCCTATGTCCGATGTACTCGCAAGATAACTCAAAACCTTCTCAGCGGCCGACCACTGCTGGGGTCCGTGTCTGCCTCTCGCCACAAAGCGAGCCAGGATGCTGAGAGGGTATGCAAGATCAGGACGAGTGCAAGTCACCAGGTACATGAGGCAACCCACCAGCTCTGCGTAAGGACCACTAGGCTCTGCAGACTCCTCAGGAACTGGAGCAGAGAGCCAGTGGTCTACTGGCAGAGGTGTGGGCTATGCGGAGGAGAACTGAAGACCGAACTTCTGAAGGACCTGGCGCACCAAGTGTGACTGTGTGAGAGTGATGGTGCGTGCTACTCTGTCCCTGGAGATCTGCAGGTCAAGGTAGCGGCGTAGCTCTCCTAGGTCAGTGCAGGTGTGTCTCTTCAGCAGCTCGGCCTTCACGGAGGCCAGCGCGTCTCTATCTGCAGTAGCGAAGACCAAATCGTCTACGTAGACAAGGATGTAGAACGCAGTCTGGCCAGTATGAACGACGAGCGAGGGGTCTGCAGAGGACGAAAAGAACTGCAGGTCACCTAGCGTAGCACGCAGTGTGTCTTGCCACTCATAGGGCGCCAGTCGTAGGCCGTAGACCGAGCGCCGGAGGAGCCAATGGGTCCCAGGAGGGAAGGTACCAGTAAAGCCCTGGGGGCGACGCAGGTAGACCTGCTTGTGTAGGCTGCCCTGAAGAAAAGCACTGGAGAAGTCGAGGGAGTGTGGCTCGTAGTCGCGCTGTACTGCTACGTGTAGCAGCGCCCGAAGAGTGGTCATCTTCGGGGTCGGGGCAAAGGTTTGAAAGAAATCCACTCCCTCACGCTGACTAAAGCCTCGAGCCATGTAGCGCGCCTTGAACGCAGGCGGCTCTCCAGGAGGACGCTTCACCTTGAAGAGCCACTGGCCATCGACTACGTTCACCCCAGGTGGGGGAGCTGCGTCGACGTAGGTGCCGGTGGATCTCCAAGATGCCATCTCCTGCTCCATGGCAGCTATCCACTGAGAGGCCTAGGGTCCCGAGGTCGCCTCAGCGTAAGTGCGAGGGGTCGGGATGTCAAAGGCGTCTGGGTCACCCTAAGGGACTAGCAGCATGGAGCAGAGATGGGGAGCAGCCTTGGATAGGAAAGCAAGCTCGTACTGCCTGTCCTCTAGGATGTCACTGCCAAGGGCAGGAGCACCCCCGACGACCGGAGGACAGGCAGGGTCAGAGACCAGAGCGGTGGCGTAGTCAAGGCAGCGGGCAGAGGCGAAGTCAGCGACAGCAGCGACAAGAGCGTCAAGAAACGCGACAGAGGAACAGGTAGGTCAGTAACAAGGGCGGTAAGGACCCGAGGAACAAGAGGACGAGAAGCACGAAGGTAGTCAGACAGAGGGGAAGGCGCGACAGCGAGCGACGACGGAGGAGGCGAAGGCAGGAGGGGAAGACGAGACGCGTGGGAACGAAGCAGCTTAGGGTGAGAACGCTGGACAGGGGAGACAAGACGAGCACGAGACGGATGGCGAGACCAGACGTGAGACGGAGGCGTCGGGTCAGGAGACAGAGGAGGAGTAACATGAGGGGAAGGAGGTGGGAAACGAGTTGGGGACGAGTCCGGCGGAGGAAACACAGGACCGTGGATAGGAAGGGGAGGAGGCGGCAGGGGAGGCGCAGGCGAGCGGTCAGGGGAGGAAAGGCCGAGCAGGCGAAGGGCGGACACCGGCGGCGACTGCTGTTGCTGCTGCTGCTGCTGCTGTTCAACGCCGACACCTGGGCCACTTGCTGCCTCGCGGCTACCTCCGAAATACTCCACTCCAGCACCCCCAGAACAAGCATCCCCAGAGCGAGAACCCTCTCCAGCACCGGTGCCACCCCCGAGCCTGCCTGGACAAGCCATGACAGGAACCCCATGAATAGCACCCTCCTCAATGCCAGCACCTCCAGAGGCCACGAACGGCTGCTGCTGCTGCGACAGTGGCGGCGGCTGCAGCGGCAGCGACGGTGGCTGCTGCGGCAGCGGCGGCGGCTGCGACAAAGGAGGGGGAGACACCGGGGGAGAGACGGGCGGCAAGAACTGTGCCGTAGGGCCACCAGAGTAAGCCCACTCCTCGACCGGGACAACCGACGGGAGGGGAGTGACGTGAGATACACCAGACGGAGCAGGACAGGGAGGAAGGTGAGCAGGGGATACCGGGGGAGTGGGGACCAGAAACAGGGAAGGGGGAACCGGGAGACCTCGGTGGGGAAAGAGGTGGTAGAAGGAGACAGACTCGTCGAAGGTGACGTCATGGGAGTGAAGGAAGCGGAGAGACGGCGGGTGGTAAAAGGGCCAGTCAGATGAGTCTAGGGGGAAATCGAGGAAGACACAGGGGACAGTGCGAACAGTGAGCGAGGCAGCCCTAGACGTTGAACGCGGACGCGTCACCAGGGAACCCGGTCCAAAGAAGGGTCGGCGAGACCTGCGGCCGCTGGGAGCGCGGCCACAGGTTAAGCTGGTGAGTGGCGTAGCAAACGGCGAACGGCCACAGAAAATGGGATGCACCGACATGTATCATGGAGGTGCTCGCCACCTCCATGACCAAGCCGATGCATCACTTAACGACCTCATTCTGCTGCAGGGAGTCCGGTAGGGAGTACGACTGGGTGATGCCCTCCGAACGACAGAACTGTCCAACCAGAGGCGAACTCGTTGCCTCGGTCGGAGTGGAGACACAACACAGGGAGACCGCGGTGGAGGCGGGCAGCCATGACCCACGGGATGAGAACGTCAGGCACGTCGGCCTTCCACTCCAGGGGACACACCGTGGTGTAGCGCGTGTAGTTGTCCACGAGCACTAGAAAGTAGCGCTCGCGACGCGGTCCGGGGATGGGGGTTGGGCCCCAGATGTCCAGGTGCAAGGTCTGTAGGGGTGCAGTGGTAGGACGAAGCGAGGAGGAGTGCGGAGCACGGCGCAGCCGACCCTCGACGTAGGGCGTGCACGGTGGTGCAGGGGGGGGAGGGAGGGCAGGAAGCGACGCAGGGAGACCTAGGACGAGACCGTGCTGGGACATGTGATGCAGACGCGGGAGTGCAGGGTGCCTTAGGCGGTGATGCCACAGAAGCTACGGGTGAGTGAGCGACCGACACGAGCACGCACCGGCGACCTGGGTAGACGCAGGACCCGGGAGGGACGGTCCAACCGGGGGGGAAGCAGTGTCCAGCGTAAAGAGGCCAGACACCGGGTCCCAGGGGAACGTCGCAAGAGGGGAACCGCAGGTAGCCTCGGTACAGACGGCGTACCGCTCGTGACTCGGGAACGTAGTGGTGAAGCCGAGGTCCTGAAGACAGCCGACACCAACTAAGTTTCGGGAGAACGAGGGGATGTGCAGGCCTGTACGGCAACCCGAGGGGACCGTTGGAAAGGAGAGGGTAGTGTAGCTACGAGCAACAACAAGACCAGATGAGGAGTCAGCAAGTGCGACAGCGGCAGGTGCGGCAAGCGGCGTGAGTGCGGCGTGGTCGCGGAAGAAGGAGGCAGACACACCGGAGTCAAGTGTGAAGAACAGCGAAGCAGTAGTAGCAAAGGAAGGGGGAGCAAGTGGGGAGCCTAGGCTAGACAAAGTAAACGGTCCTACTCCTGACGCAGCAGGGGAGTCTGAAAATATACACATGTGCTACGCCTAAGCTAGAGAACACGAGGTAATAAGATCCGTACACGCTAGAAGCGTCAGCATACAGAGAATGCAAGGCAGAACTAATTTGATCCATGTCTAAAATCAAAAACAGGGACACCGTGGCGCAACAAGCTGGGCCAATCAGGGGGGTCCAGAGTCGGGCCGAAGCTGCGACGAAAGAGGTCGTCGAGGCGGCAGAAGCAGCGGGCATTCAGGTGCGAGCGGCGACACACAGTGCCACGGAGGGGCTCGGTCGGGAGCTGGTACTGGCAGCCGACTACACCGAAACCGCCGGTAGACGCCGAGTTGTGAGGACCGCCTCCTCGGCCGCCACCTCCAGGGGCTCCCGGCCACCCTGGCGGGAGGCGGACCCACGGCTGCTGCTGCTGCTGTGGCGGCGGCTGCTGCAGCTGCTGCTGCTCCTGGACACCTGCCCCAGCCCCCTCGTTAGAACCATTATCGTCGCCACCACCACCACCACACCCTCCCTTGGGGCCGCGACGGCCCAAACGCTGGCGCTGCTGCTGCGGGAAGGCCGCCGCGGCAGTCTCAGGAGCAGGAGCAGCCGTAGCGACCGCAGCGGAGACGTCCTCGTACGTGCATTGGGAGGGAGCACATCCCTGAAAGATAGGGACTGCCGCAACACCGCTCTACTGAGCGATAGTACTCTGGCGAGTCTCTATCTCAGAAAGGGCAGCGACAACGGCGGTCAGGGTGAGGTCACCTGGGTGCTGGCTAAGGAAGTGGTCGCGGGCAGTGGCTAGGCAATCAGGGAGGCGCATGGCAATAAGGTACAGGGTAGCGCTGAACGGTGGGGGGAAGGCAGTGAGATGGGCAGTAGTGCTAGCGGCACGGTAGCTAGTCTCTAGTGCACGGAGGTGAGTGGCTAGATCAGCAACCATGGGGAAAGCAGAGAGATCGGGGAAGAGCATGGGGAGGATCAAGCGGCCAGCTGAGGCGGAGGCAAGTGTGGACTAGCGTGCAACTACTGCATCTAGGAAATCCTTGGCGTTCGCGACAGTAGTGAAATGCGGACGCTTAGAAAGGGGAAGCGCATGACTAATGGCAAGCTGCGCTACAGCATCGCGAGAATCGCAGACAGCGCGAGCTAGCGCCGCAGTAGCAAAGGCCTCACTCTCAGCAGTAGTGGGGTCAGCAGGGAGGGGATCAGGTGCAGAGGGATGGGGAAGCTAGCCATCAACATGCATAGCCAGGGAGTGCCCATCCTGGAGCTAACCTGTCAGGTGCCGGCGGAGATCGACAAGCCAGGCGGCGAAGTTGATCACGTGCCCCTCCGCGTCCAGACGGAGCATGACGTCCGCCATCGCGCAAACAAAGCGGCACAGTGGCATAAGGACTCAGCGGCACGGCGGCACAGGGAATCAGCGGCACGGCGGCAGGACTCTCCAGAACTGAACCGAAAGGAAGGCCGAGGAGGGCGTGCGAGGAGTTGAGGCGCACAGGGGGGCCGGCGTGCGGAGAGGGGCCGGCAGGGCGCATGGGGGCGGAGGTGCGCAGGAGTGGGGCCGGCAAGGCGCGAGGGGCCAGCTAGGCGCGAGGGGCCGGCAAGGTGCGAGGGGCCAGCTAGGGCGCGAGGGGCCGGTCAGGCGCGAGGGGCCGGCTGGGCTCTAGGGGCGGACGACGACGCGAGGGGCCAGCTAGGGCGCGAGGGGCTGGCGACGACGTGAGGGGCGGGCCAGCAGGTCGCGAAGGGGCCGGCTGGGCGCTAGGGGCGGGCGATGACGCGAGCGAGTGGATCTCCAAGAGATAGCACCCGAACCAAGGCTAAAACAGTAGCCTTGCGACGACCTGAGTGTCTCAGAGTCGTCTGCCCAAGAAGCGTCCGTGTGCCCAATGAGGACCACCGGCCTGCGTCTTCCTAGCACTAACTATCTGAATGCTAGCTTAACTAGGAAGAAAGACCGCCATGAAATGGCGGCCAGAGGTTTAGTTAGGGGAGGAAAGAGTCGAGAGAAAAGGGAATCGATTAGAAAGAGAGAGGGGTACAAGGAGGGGATTGTACCCTCTACAGCAAGGTTTAGTAACAACTATCAAGCCTATCAATTATATATAACTTATATAATCTTAGCACACCCCCTAGGCTTGGTAGTCACACACCCACCCAACACACCCCCTAACCCCGCACACCCTCAAGCTCGTGCTTAGCCGGGTATCTGACCCTCGTGCTAAGCGTTGACACCCCCGGGCGAGAGGCAGCCTACGGCGTCTGGGCAGCTGAGCAACAAGCAGCGGCGGAGCTCTTGCTCAAGGCGGCTGTGTCGCTGACGGCAGGTGGCGACTGCTGCGACTGAGGGCTCTCGGCGGTGTGGCGACGTCCGGGCAGAAGACAGCAGCTGCGACAGGAGGAAGGGAAGAATGGGGGGGGGCTGCTGTGGTGGGGCTGCAAGACTTCAGCGCGGCACCATAGGCGTGGCGCTTACTGGCGGGCGGACGCGCTGCACGTCCAGCAGCTGCGGAGTTGAAACTCGGCGGCTGCAGCTCGACGACACCGCCGCGGCACCAGAATGACGCCACAGCAGCGTGGCGTCGGAGCAGCAGCTGCTCGTCGAGCTCGGGACGGCAGCATCAAGGGGCCGCCGCGACATCTTGGTGCCACGACGGCAAGCAGGCAGAAGCCGCGAAGGCGGCAAACGCAGCAGGAGTGCGCAGCGGAAACGTAGTGAGCAGGCCCGGGACGGACAGCCTGCTCTGAAACCATGTCTGAATGCTAGCTTAACTAGGAAGAAAGGCCGCCATGAAATGGCGGCCAGAGGTTTAGTTAGGGGAGGAAAGTGTCAAGAGAAAAGGGAATCGATTAGAAAGAGAGAGGGGTACAAGGAGGGGATTGTACCCTCTACAGCAAGGTTCAGTAACAACTATCAAGCCTATCAATTATATATAACTTATATAATCTTAACACTAACCCCATGCCTGATGTACTTGCTAGATATCGCAAAACCCTCTTAGCGGCCGACCAGTGCTGTGGCCGGTGTCTGCCGGTGGCCACAAAGCGAGCCAGGATGCTGAGAGGGTATGCGAGATCTGGGCGAGTGCAAGTCATCAGGTACATGAGGCAACCCACCAGCTCTGCGTAGGGGCCGCTGGGCTCTACTGGCTCCTCAGGAACGGGAGCGGAGAGCCCATGGTCTACAGGTAGAGGAGTAGGCTGTGCGGAGGAGAACTGAAGACCGAACCTCTGAAGGACCTGACGCACCAAGTACGACTGTGTCAGAGTGATGGTGCATGCTGCTCTGTCCCTAGAGATCTGCAGGCCAAGATAATGACGCAGCTCTCCAAGGTCAGTGCAGGTGTGTCTCTTCAGCAGCTCCGCCTTCACGGAGGCCAGTGCGTCCCTGTCAGCAGTAGCGAAGACCAGGTCGTCTATGTAGACAAGGATGTAGAACGGAGTCTGGCCGGAACGCACAAATAGCGAGGGGTCAGCAGAGGACGGAAAGAACTGCAGGTCTGCTAGCGTGGCATGCAGCGTGTCGTGCCACTCACGGGGAGCCTGGCGCAGGCCATAGACCAAGCGCCTGAGAAGCCACTGGGTCCCAGGGGGGAAGGTACCAGTGAAGCCCTGTGGTCGGCGCAGGTAGACCTGCTCGTGTAGGCTGCCCTGAAGAAAGGCAGTAGAGAAGTCGATGGAGTGAAGCTCGTAATCGCGTTGTGCTGCTACGTATAGCAGCGCCCGAAGCGTGGTCATCTTTGGGGTCGGGGCGAAGGTCTGGAAGAAGTCAACACCCTCGCGCTGGCTGAAGCCTCTGGCCACGTAGCGCGCCTTGAAGACAGGTGGCTCTCCAGGGGGGCGCTTCACCTTGAAGAGCCACCGACTATCGACTACGTTCACCCCAGGCGGGGGAACTACGTCGACGTTAGTGTCGGTGGACCTCCAAGATGCCATCTCCTGCTCCATGGCAGCTATCCACTGAGAGGCCCAAGGTCCCGAGGTGGCCTCAGCGTAAGTGCGAGGGGTCGGGATGTCGAAGGCGTCTGGGTCACCCTCTGGGACTAGGAGCATGGAGCAGAGATAGGGAGTGGCCTCGGAAAGGAAAGCAAGCTCGTAATGCCGGTCCTCTAGAACGTCACTACCAAGGGCAGGTGCACCCCCGACGGACGGAGGACGGGCAGGGTCAGAGACCACAGTGGTAGCGTAGTCAAGGCGGCGGGTAGAGGCGAATTCAGCGAAAGCCGCGACAAGCGCGTCAAGGCGCGAGACAGGAACACACGGGTCTGTAACAAGAGAGGCAAGAACCCGAGGGACAAGGGGACGAGCGGCACGGAGGTAGTCAGACAGCGGGGGAGGTGCAACAACAAACGACGAGGGAGGAGGCGACGGGAGGAGGAGAGGACGAGACAAGTGGGAACGGAGCAACATAGGGTGGGAGCGCAGGACAGGAGAGACGGGATGAGCACGGGAGGGACGGCGAGACCAAACGTGGGACGGAGGTGTAGGGTCAGGAGACAGCGGAGGGGACACAAAAGGGGAACGAGGAGGAAGACGGGCCGGAGACGAGTCCGGCGGTGGGAACACAGGGCCGGAGATAGGAAGGTGAGAAGGTGGTGGAGGAGACACCGGCGAGCGGTCGGAGGAGGGAAGGCCGAGCAGGCGAAGAGCGGAGACCGGCGGCGACGGCTGCGGTGGCTGCTGCGGTGGCTGGTGCTCGACCCGCGGACCGGCAAGGGCACGACGGCCGCTGGGAGAAAACTCAAGAGCAGCACCCCTAGAGCGAGAACCCCCTCCAGCACCGGCGGCACCCCCAGGCCTGCCGGGACACACCACGCCAGGGGCCGTTGAACGAACACCCTCCTCAACGCCAGCACCCCCAGAGGCCAGGAGCGGCAGCGGCGGCGACGGCGGCGGCGGCTGCGACAGCGGAGGCGGAGACACCGGGGAAGGGGGACGCGGCAAGGACAGGCCGAGGGGACCACCAAAGTCAGCAGTCTCCTCAACAGGGACAACCGACGGGAGGGGAGTGACATGGGAGACACCAGACGGGGCAGGACGAGGCGGGAGGGGAGCAGGGGCTACCGGGAGAGAGGGAGCCAGGAACAAGGAGGGGGGAACCGGGAGAAGGCCATCAGTATGGAGAACCAAGGAGTGCCCATCCTGGCGCTGACCTGTGAGTTAACGGCAGAGATCGGACAGCCAGGCGGCGAAGTCAACAGCATGGCCCTCAGCGTCCAGGTGGAGTACGAAGTCAGCCATCGTGCAGGGTCAGCGACACTGGGACACAGCGGCACAGGGACACAGCAGCACAGCTCCAGGGGGACGTCTGCAGGACGATCCAGCGCTGGCAAGCAGAAGACACGAGGCCAGAGACCCGAGGAACCGTGCCGAGCAGAAGACACGGAGTCGCAGGAGCCGGGCAGGCGTATCGGGGCCGGGCAGGCGCTGGGTGGGGCTGGGCGGGCGGTGTGGGATGGGCGGGCGCAACAGGCCGGGCGGGCGCTAGCAGGGGCCGGGCAGGCGTTGTGGAGGGGCCGGGCAGGCGGTAGAGGGGGCCGGGCGGGCGCTAGGAGGAGCCGGCTAGGAGCGGGCGCGAACGGCCAGGGGGCCGGCTTGGAGCGGGCGCGACGGCCAGGGGGCCGGCTAGGAGCGGGCGCGAACGGCCAGAGGGCCGGCTAGGGGCGGACGCAACGGCCAGGGGGCCAGCTAGGGGCGGGCGCGACGGCCAGGGGGCCGGCTAGGGGCGGGCGCGATGGCCAGGGGGCCGGCTAGGGGCGAACGCGACGGCCAGGGGGCCAGCTAGGGGCGGGCGCGACGGCCAGGGGGCCGGCTAGGGGCGGACGCGACGACCAGGGGGGCAGCTAGGGGCGGGCGCGACGGCCAGGGGGCCGGCTAGGGGCGGACGCGACGGCCAGGGGGGCAGCTAGGGGCGGGCGCGACGGCCAGGGGGCCGGCTAGGGGCGGACGCGATGGCCAGGGGGCCGGCTAGGGGCGGATGCGGCGGCCAGGGGGCCGGCTAGGGGCGGACGCGACGGCCAGGGGGCCGGCTAGGGGCGGACGCGACGGCCAGGGGGCCAGCTAGGGGCGGGCGCGACGGCCAGGGGGCCGGCTAGGGGCGGACGGGATGGCCAGGGGGGAGGGGGCCAGCTAGGGACGGGTCACGAGGGCGGCTAGAGCCTAGGGCGGAAGCGTGGGCGGGCGAGAGGAACCGAACCTACTCATGATATTATGTTAGAAAGAGAGAATGAATGGACTAGTGTGAGAAACCTAGAACATGTACCTGTTGGGGTTGTACTGACTAGAAGCACACACCTAGGCTAGCCTATAACATGTACATACAGCATATGTATAAGTTGACACCTTCTTGTTTTCCTATCTCTTCTAGGCCAACCCCTTTTTCTCTCGTCACTTTTCTCCATAGCTAAAACCTCCTGCCATTCTCATGCCTAGCTAGTTCCTTAACTCCTTTCAACAGAAGCTACAGAGCATGCCTATATACACATTCGTTGGAGTTGGAGGAGACACTACAGATTTCTTGCCTACCTGAATTGTGGTCCATAAAAGTTGGGGAGTGCATATCAGTGTTTGCAATTCAAATTGGGTCGGGGACAGCTAAATACGGACCATACATTTCATGTATATGAAACTGTACATTACAGTTTCTCAGACTTGCCTGGCACATATTTCTACAGTTTCTGAGTTTGTGATAGCTACAAATGTATAAAGAGTTTCCCAGAAAATCGCAATGTTATGCCGGCAGCGTAACGTTACCAACTTCTGTTATGCGTCGCACCTTTGGGAATGTCTCAGAGCGCGCTCGCTATGCGACGACGAAGCAACCTGGCGAATTTTCGCAGAGCCTCCCGCGAGTGACGTGTCCCGCCATGCGACGGATCCAACCATCCCTCCCTCCCTCCTCTTCTCCCTCTGACCCTCCCCTCCCTCGCCTCCCTCCCTCGCTCCACAAGCCATAGCTTTCTTGCTGGCCTACATTCTGTCAGCTGGAAAGCTTGTTGCATGGGTGAAGGGTGAAGTTGGTGGAGGGACTAGCTGGGTGTCACACTGCTGGGTCTACTTGAGGAATTGCCAGCTCGCCTCGGATGCTCCGAACCGGGCATGAATCGTCGTTGTCTTCTGGCTTAGTGATATCCGTGTCCGGCATCTCTAGCAGGCATAGGCTGATGCGTTAGCGGGTGTTGGCGCTGGTACGGGCTCAGTAGCGTGACTGAGTTGTTCGGGAAACCGTCGTCGAACTCGCGAGGTGGCCATGACGCTTCATATTCCGTACTTCGCGGCTCTCACGACGTACATCAGCTATGGTTTCCTATTCCTCTTCGGCCATATCCGAGACACCTTCCGCTCGCTTCTTCCGCAGTTGAAAGAAAGCCTGAAGGTGGGTTTTCGAGGCTGTCAGCGTGACGAAAACGCATTGGAAAGGCGAAAATGCTGCCTGATAGCAGAACCTATTGTCGGATCCCCCGCGACGTAGTGACAATGACGGAATGCAGCGGCTTTGCGTTTGTTCGAAGCGCAAGGAGTAGGTTGCGAGAAGCATTATTCACCACATGCTGACTGCGGGGTTGTAGGTAAAAAAAAAAAAAGGCTCAAGAAAAGACTGCAACTCTGCTGACTGCAAGAACGGTGTCCAGTACGAGAGCTAGTGAGAGGTCGATCACGGGGAAATGGTGACACTGGTCGCAAGCGAGTCCGCGCTGTCCACAAGGTGGTCACCACAGGCTTCTATCGAAGCTCGCGAGCCCGCCATGCATGTGCTTGGCTGTCCCGCGATGCTCTCGCTGCTGCACTTCGTAAGCAGCACCGTCCACGTCTTGCAAGGACCCTGTATCCTCGTTTGGTCCATGCTGGCTGTCTGTCGGCGTGCCTGACCTGTTCCCCCCTGTTCGTTCCGTTTCTCGCAGGGCTATGCACCCCTGTGTCGAGACTTTGAAGACTTCTACACGCGCCGTTTCTACTACCGCCTTCAGGTTCGAGCTCCATATTTCTCGCGTCTGAATGATTCACGAACAGCTGTCAAGCCGAGTCCATTGCAATGTTGAACCTGCTTTAGAACGTACGGTAGCTGATCGTCACGACTCAGACGCTCTTGGCTGATTCGTACGATCGCTCGTGGGCCTGTCTGTTGCAGGACTGCTGGAACCGGCCCATAGCCAGCGCGCCTGATGCGTGGATCGACGTGATCAACAGGGTTTCGTACGATAAGAACCAAACCCTTGTGTGAGTGCCGCTCCAAGCTGGCCATATTGCGTGCGTACTGTGGCGCATTCCGCATGTAACATATTCCAAAGGCTCTTCTGTCATTGAAGTGTCACAGCATGACACATTGTTGCCTGGGACGCGATGCGAGTTCTTTCCCCTCCCCCCCCCCCTCCCCCCCTGCCGCATTTCTCCCTGTCGTATCTCCCTCATTCCAACACGGCGGACTGCCATGGCATACGTCACACTGCATACGTCATATTGCATACGTCATATTGCTCCTGTCCCTTGTGGCTTATGGCAGGCGCAAGGACTCGACTGTGCGGTGCCTGAACCTGGGGTCGTACAACTACCTCGGCTTTGGTGCTCCTGACCCCTACTGCACGCCACGGGCAGAGGAGTCCCTCAAGCAGTATGGCTCCAGCACCTGCAGCAGCCGCACTGACGCGGGTAGGAAGAACCATGGAAGAACCATTCCCACACTACTTTAGCCACCCCCTGTTGCAAACCAACGGTGCCCGGCCACATTGCTCGAGCCACGTGTGTTAGCCACCCATGGCAGCTATTCACCCCCCCTATCATGCGTGCGGTGTGGTGCGGGGGTGGCAGGCACAACGCGGGTGCACGAGGAGCTGGAGCATTACATGGCGGAGTTCATAGGCAAGCCATCCGCCATGGTCTACGGCATGGGCTTCGCCACCAACTCCCTCACGCTGCCTGCGCTCGTCGGCAAGGTGCGGCTGCACCTGCCACTCACTCCTCACCTCTCGTCTTGCTTCATCAGGAAAAGGGCATGGACAGGCTGAGAAAGACATTTCTCCCTTTTTTATTGGTGTTGCTGTTACGCTGCTGCCTCTCGTTTGCGTGCAGGGAAGTCTGATCATCAGTGACTCACTCAACCACTGCAGCCTCATTGCTGGAGCCCGTGCCTCTGGTGCCGGCATCAAAGTCTTTCAGCACAACGGTATGCCGCCCTGCGCGCCTCAGCACTCTCCTCCACCTCCCCTCCCCCGCCATTCCCCATTTCCCGCTGCTCCGGCTGTTCTTTTGCTCTTTTGCTGTTCAACATACTGCTTTATTGCCTACCTCTCAACTGCCCATCCAAACCGTGTTCAAGTCAAGTCTATGATCTATCTTCCCCCACCTCCTCCCCCACCCCCCCGCCCCTTTAGTGCCGGAGAACCTGGAGCAGGTACTGCGCACGGCGATAGCGGAAGGCCAGCCGCGCACGCACCGGCCGTGGAAGAAGGTGCTGATAGTGGTGGAGGGCATCTACAGCATGGAGGGCGAGATCTGCCGCCTGCCCGAGATAGTGGAGATCAAGCGCAAGTACAAGGCCTACCTCTTCCTGGACGAGGCGCACAGCATCGGCGCCCTGGGCCGCACGGGGCGCGGCGTGTGCGAGGTCACGGGCGTGGACCCAGCAGACGTGGACGTGCTTATGGGCACCTTCACCAAGTCCTTTGGCTCCTGCGGGGGGTACATTGCGGGGTCTAAGGTCAGCACTGCTCCTTCCCTTAGTGGCCTCGCCTCCTTTCCTACGCCTCCTGCTTGTTCCGTGGTGAACGTACCACTGCATCCCGCATCCTCCTCTTCCCAAGCATTTCATCCTCACTTCTTCCCCCGCTCTCCCCCCTCCCCCCCCCCGGCCTCCCCTTTTCACCAGGAGCTGATAGCGTATCTGAGGAGCACGAGTCCCGGGCACCTGTACGCAACGGCCATGGCGCCAGCAGCGGTGCAGCAGATTCTCTCCGCGCTCAAGCTGCTGCTGGGCGACGACGGCTCCTCCAGAGGTGTGTCGCATGCGCAGGTGCAGGTGCAGGTGCAGGTGCAGGTGCAGGTGCAGATGCAGGCGCTGCTCCCCACGCCCACTGCCTTCATGAGGGTGCGCGGTTCTCTCACATCTGCTGCTGCAAGCCCGTGCCATGTCAGAGCAACTCCAACCTCACTGATCCCGCATTTACATGGGAGCAGCTGATCCGTGTGTAAAATAACCCCCCCTCACAAACACAAGCTCTCTTGAACGTCCCTCCCTTCATCCATGTCCCTCCGTCCTCCTGTGTCTCTCTGTCCGCCTGTGCCTAGGCCTGGAGAAGCTAGCGCAGCTGCGGGACAACTGCAACTGGTTCCGCGGCGAGCTGCAGCGCCTGGGGCTGGAGGTGCTGGGCGATGAGGACTCGCCCGTCATGCCCATCATGATCTACCACCCGGGCAAACTCGCCGCCTTCTCCCGCGAATGCCTCAAGCGCCAAGTAAGTTCACCGTCTGCTTCGTTCTCTCTGCGTCAGCATACCCTTTTTGTGATCTCCCTCCCTCCGTCCAACAAACTACAACCCTTGGGCATCTCCCCCCATACGTGTGTGTGTGTGTGCGTGTGTGTGTGTGTGTGTGTGTGTGTGTGTGTGTGTGTGGGTGCGTGCGTGCGTGCGTTGTTTTTTGTCTGTAGGTGGCCGTGGTGGTGGTGGGGTTCCCGGCCACGCCTGTGCTGCTGGGCCGCGCCCGCATCTGCATCTCGGCTGCTCACACCCGCGCCGATCTCCAGTATGCTCTCAAGGTGAGTCCAGAGCACACCTGCTGCGTCCCTCTCTCACTCTCCGCTTTTGGGGATTGACAGGGGAGCTGCTAATGCTGAGATGTGCACCACCCCCTCCCCCACCCCCCCCCCCCCCCCCGCCCGCCCTTTCCCACTCCCCTCGTTGCTCTCCCTCCGCCCCTCCCTCTCTTTGCTGAGATGTGCTCCATCTCCCCTCCCCCCTCCCTCTCTCTGCAGGTGCTGGACGAAGTGGCCGACCTAGTGGGGCTCAAGTACATCCCCCCACTGCCACCTCTTGAGACCTCCCCTCACTCCTCCCCCATCAACGGCTCTCTCTCCCCTGCCATGCCGGGCACCCATGCTAAGGCCAATGGGATTCTGCAGGGCCGTAGGAAGGTGGAGTGACCGTGCTACTCACTGACTCATGGAGTGGCATGGACCATGGTGTATGCTCAAGGGGGGGTATGCTTGGGACAGGCTGAACTGGGTTATTGCACGTGCTTGTGCTCCTGTTTTTTTCCTGAGTGTCTTGTAGTTAATAATTGTACATTTGGCATCCTGGTGTGCCTGGAGACATAAGTGGGAGGCTGCAGTAACAGGGTATGAGGGTGTAACAGCACAAGTGTGCTACTAGCTGCTGAACACTGTGCCAAGCAGCTTAGGATGGGTGTGTGGCCTTGCTGGATTAGATTCTCCCTCCACCTGATTTGATTAAAGTGTCAATTCAACGATAGACGCCATGAACCCATTCCCATGCAATGCGAACCCAACCCACACACGACTGCTCCATATGCCCTACTACAGCTACCGGCATTTGACACAGATTATCTGTCGCACGACAGGCGCAGCAGCACAGCACAATCATCATCCCCACTTGTCCCTCCTGTCCCTGTCCCACCTCCCATTCTGCTGCTGCGCCTGCCGCTGTTGCTGGTACTCTCGCCTGTTACCTTCCCCTCCCCCCCTCCACCCACCTCCTCCATACCGCCCACCTCCCCTCCCACCCTGTTGCCCTTGCCTTGCCCCCCCTCCCCGACCCGGTCCCTGCCACCCTACCGTACCCCCATACCCACCGTGCTCCTGCCAACCACTGCCCCCCTGGGAAGTGGGGCCAGGGGGAGCAGGAGGAAAGCCACCAGCACCTGCCACTCCTGCTGCTCCCCCTCCATACCCTCCCCCTTGCCCATAGCCATACCCATAGCCCTGACCGGGGGGGAACGGCACCAGGGGCGGCCCAGGTTGAAGTGCAAAGGGGAAGGCGGGAGAGGGGGAAAAGGGAGGCGGTTGGGGGAGGAACGGGTGGGGCGGACCCAGGGGTTGCTGGGGTGGGGCCTGTTGTGGTTGTGTGGGGGGTTGCACGGGTGCGCGGGGGAGGAATGGCAAAGGTACGGTGTTAGGAGCAGCAGTGTAAGGCTGAGGGAGGTGCTGCTGCTGATTAGGATAAGGCTGCTCCTGCTGCTGACTAGGATACTGCTGCTGCTGATTAGGATACTGCTGCTGCTGCTGCGGTTGCTGTGGTTGCTGCTGTTGCTGCAGCTGCCATGCATTCCATGGGATAACTGCCCCGCCATTCCTCCCAGCTGCCAGCATACCCACGCTCCTACTTTGCTCACTATCCACTTGACCACCCGCCGGCTGCACATCCCACCCACTACTCCTTACTCGCCACTCACCACTTGCATGCGGCCACTGCTGCTGCTGTCTCTCATTCACGGGAGCAACCATACTAGCAGTCACAGGCAGAGGGCCCGTGGGGAGGGCAGAACCACCAGCTGCACCAGCAGCAGCACCGCCAGGAGTAGAAGCAGACCAGCCACCATGACCAGAGGAAGCAGAGAAGCAGCCTTGCTTCTGGTCCCAGCGACTATGGCTAACAGGGACTGTCCGGATAGGCACAGAATTGGCACCGGTAAGAGCATTAGCAGTGGTGGGAACAGAAGGCGCTCCAGCACCAGCAGCACTTTCAATCCCCTTAGTACCATCCCCATCCCCCCCCTCTTGCTCCTCCTCCTCCGCATCCTCCTCATCCCCTCCCTCCTCCTCCTCATCTTCCTCCTCCTCTTCTTCTCCTTCAGACACATCTACTCTCCGTCCCTCTGCCTCAACCACTCCACTTTCTCCCCCATTCATCTCATTTATCTCACCCACCTTCCCATCCTCTCCAATCTCCTTCTCGCCCCCCTGCACCCCCCCTGCCCCCACCTGCTTCTTCTTTTTCTTCTTCTTCGCCTTCTTCTGCTTCTTTTTCCTCTTCTGCCCGGCTGCCGCCCCTCCCAGCCCACCTGCACCATTTCCAATCGCACCAAACCCACCAGCACTGCCCCCCTTCCAAGGAGCACCAGCACCAGCACCAGCAGCAGCAGCAGAAGCAGCAGCAGGAGCAGGGAGGAGAGTGCCACGGTTCCAAGGTCCACGAGGGGGAGCGGCGGCGGCAAGCGAGGGAGGGGAAGGCGGGCGGAGCAGGAGGAGCAGGTCCTGCAGTTGAGCGACCCTCACAGGGGGCAGGCCCAGGGGGTTGCTGCGCACAAAGGAGGGCACATCTGCTGCTGCTGCTAGCCCCGATAGGTACGTGCGCAGAGAACCGGAGGGTGCTGGGGGAGGGGGGGGGGGGGGCATGGGTGTGAAGGGGCAGAAAAACGGAGGTGAAAGATTGGGGGGGGGGCGGGGGGAAGAACGGGGGGGAGAAGAGAGCAGCGAAGTGCTGCAGGGAGAGGACCTAGAGTGGTGGCACCACCTTTTTCAGTGGTTAGCCACGACGCTGAGTGATTTTCCAGTAGTTCGCCACCACTCGGAGTGGGATGCTTGGGGGGCGATGCATGGGGGGGGATGCATGGGGGGGATGCATGGGGGGGATGCATTGGGGGGAAGGAAGACAGGGATGCATGGTTTGCCACCACCCTGAGTGCTTTCCCAATGGTTTGACAGGGCAAAGACGTGCAAGGACTCTGGAGATTGAAGGCATTAGAAATGTCATGGGTAAAGGAGCGCCTCGCCCCACTCCACATGCATCTGGTCGTTGCAAGATACGAAGGGCGGGGACAACAGGACGAGCCAGGCCACGAGTTGATAAAACGAGCGTTCGAACCCCCGAGGTAGAGAGTAGGCGTAAAGAGGCAGGAGAAACACAGGGCATTCAGAGCTGGGGGAGAAGAGCTGCCTACCTAGTGCGTCGTCGAGCGTGTCGGTGAGATGGTAGGTTGGTGGGAAAATGGATGTGTGCTCCTGTAACAAAGCAACAGGGGAAGGAACGTGGGGGTTGGGGATGGAGATCGATAGAGGAACGGTTGACTTGAGGGAAACCAAACCACAGCATTGGAGAACTTGGAATAAACAGCAGAGGGTGCACGGCACGGAAAGAACGTTGAGCCAAGTAGCAGTGTAAAGAAATTCCGGATTAGGAAGGAACAGGTGCGGACGGAACCAGCTTGCTACTACTACTCCTCTCAACCGCACTCCACCACTGACCGGGTTGAGCACGGCCTTATACGGCGAGTCGTCAAGCAGCAGCGTGTTGGCGGGGCCGTAGGTGGCGGGCGGCCAGGGCATGTCGTGGTGCACGTTGCCCCACACGTGGCTGAGCTCCTTGAGGAAGATGGGCTTGTGGCGGTTGGCCGGGTGCTTCATGCCCGTGTTCGTGCACCGCGTCTGGTCCTGGTAGCATCGTGCCATCGTGCCATTGTGCCATGTTGTTGTTGCCGGGGTGGTGGGGATAGTTGGTTGGTGGTGGTGGTGGTGGTGGTGGTGGTGGTGGTGGTGGTGGTGGTGGTGGTGGTGATGGTGGTGGTGGTGGTGGTGGTGGTGGTGGTGGTGGTGGTGGTGGTGGTGGTGGTGGTGGTGGTGGTGGTGGTGGTGGTGGTGGTGGTGGTGGTGGTGGTGGTGGTGGTGGTGGTGGTGGTGGTGGTGGTGGTGGTGGTGGTGGTGGTGGTGATGGATAGAGGACGGGATGGACGGGCAGGGCGAGATTTTTCTTTTGTGCAACAAAAGGAAAGAGGAGAGGAAATAGCTCATTTTTATTACTGGGCAAAATGAAATAGACGAGGAAGCAATTTCGGCAGTCGGCAGTGGACAGGTGAACAGAAAATCCTACAACGTGTCTATAGAAGCCTACAATGATGTGGGCGCCTAGAGTAGAAACGTGGTACAGCCTAGAACGCTACATCAGACCAGACAAACAGCATGTGACTTGCTGTGGCAGGGCAGCAGCAGCAATATGTGACGTAAGCCTGGCGCTGCGCATGCGGCTTGCTTGCTTACCCAGATGAAGGCGATCTCCCCCTGGCGCTCCTGTGGGAAGACAAAGGACAGCAGCGCACACACGTTGTACCTGATGGGTGGGAGAGAGAGGGGGATGAGTGAGGGGACGAACGGAGAGGAGCAGGGCACGTAGAGGCCAGGGTTACTTGCATTGCACCATGCAGACAGCCATCCATGCAATGGAACGGTTGGCACGCGTGCATGGTGGGCCACCAGTGCATGCATGTAAGCTCCATCCATCAGTCATGAAACTCCTCCAATTCCCCACACATGCTGGATACCCCATGCCCCCTGCCCCCCCAGCCCCCGGCCACATGCCCCCTGCCCCCCACCTACATGCGTGAGGACGACCACACGGCAACCACAAAGTTGTCGAGGCAGAAGCGAGCAAACTCCTCGCAGAACGGACGCCGGTACACTGTTGGGGAAAGTTGCATGACAGGGTGGCGGATGGGATAAGAGGGGGAGGAGGGGACGCACATTGGATGTGCAGCAGCTGCCTCGAAGATACCAATGGCCCGAGAATTGAGGGGGGAGGGCGGGGTGCCGGGTGAAGGGTGAGGGGAGAGGGCTGAGGGCTGAGATCAAAAGGCCTAAGCAGTGATTGCACTGACAGCCGCGCACCATAGAAGTTGTTGGCACGGCCATCAGGTTGCCTTGCCCCCGGCGCCGCCCCGTCCTTGACATAGCACGTGTCCACCAGCAGCCCATTCACGTCCAGAATCAGCAGCTTCTTCCCCCCCCCGCTCCCCGCCACCTGCTCTCCCACTGCCACTGCCACCCCCTCGTCCGCTCCCTCCTCCTCTGCCTTCCCATCCGACGACTCCCCCTCGCCTTCCTTCCCCTTCTCCCTTTCTCCCTCGCTCCCTGTCCCACCTTTTTCCTCATTGTCGGCCTCGCCCTGTTCGCGCACACCTCCACCGAATCCCCTTTCGCCCATGTCTTGGTGTTCTGGGTCGAGTGATAGCTCATTCTCGCGCCCGCCGGTTCTCCCATCACCTTCCTCCCCCTCTCCTGCCTGCCTCTCATCTCCCTCCCCTTCCACTTCTCTCCCTGCTTCGAGCACTTCATTCACCACCCCAGCAGCAACCGCATCCTCCTGCTGCCCCTCTTGCTGTCTCTCTTCCCCCCCCTCCTGCTGCTCCTCCTCCTGCTGCTGCTGCTGCACCACCTCCTGCTGCCCCTCCTGCAGCCCTTCCCGCACTTCTTCCTCTGCGTTCGGCTCGTCTCGTGCTCCGTCCACCACCATGTCGGCCTCCTCCCCCGCTGCACACCCTGAAGCCCTCTCGCCCTTCACTCCACCTCGCAAGTCCCCTTGTCCCCACCATTCCTTCTCCTCACGCCCTGCTCCCTCTGCCCCCCGTTCTGCTCCTTCTGCTCCCTCTTTTGATCCCTCTGCTCCCTCTGCCCCCTCTGCCCCCTCTGCTCCCTCCTCTGCTCCCGCTGCTCCCTCCTGCGCCAACATCGCCTCCCCCGCTTCTTCCCCTTCCGCCTTCCCCCCGTCAGCCTGCCTTTCCGCCTCCTCTCCCCCACCCTCCCCCCTCTCTTCCGCCGTTCCTCTCCTTTCCTCCACGTCCCTCCCAACCATCACCGCATCGCCCGTTACCGTGCCTTTCACGTCCGCCGTTACGTCCATTTCCTGCTCCGCGCGTGCGATCCTTGCCCCTTCCTCCCCGCGGACTGCTTCCGCCATCTCCGCCGCGCCAACCTCTCCTCGTTCCCCCGATCCGCGCCCCTCCGCGTTCTCCTCAGGGATCGCCGGCCGTTCGATCCGCGGCAGCGCCTTGCCCGAGTCTCCGCCGCAGCTTCGCAAGAACGGATTCTTCTCGATCACCTCCCTCTCAAACGGCTTCCGCTCGTCCGCCTTCTGCTCGCTTGGCTTCCGCTCGCTTGGCTTCCGCTCGTCCGGCTTCCGCTCGTCCGGCTTCCGCTCGTCCGGCTTCCGCTCGTCCGGCTTCCGCTCGACTGGCCTCCACTGGTCCGGCTTCCGCTCGCTTGGCTTCCGCTCGTACGGCTTCTGCTCGACTCGCTTCCCCGCGCTTGGGTTCCGCTCGACTGGCTTCCGCTCGTCTGGCTTCTGCTCGACTGGCTTCCGCTCGACTGGCTTCCGCTCGTCCGGCTTCCGCTCGACTGGCTTCCGCTCGACTGGCTTCCGCTCGTCCGGCTTCCGCTCGACTGGCTTCCGCTCGACTGGCTTCCGCTCGTCCGGCTTCCGCTCGACTGGCTTCCCCTCACCTGGCTTCCCTCTGTCGCGCGATAGGAAGTTCCCCATCCACGCGCGAATCACGCGCCAGACCGAAAAGCATCGATCAGTAAAAATCGCCAAGCCCGCTCTCGTCTCAACTCCCGGCGTATGTTATCATAAAATCCTTGCAGCCTCACGCGGGAATTAGGAGCCCGAGCAGGCAGAAGGACCGGACGACAGGGAAGCGGCAGAGTACGAAGCGGCAGCGTACGAAGCGGCAGCGTACGAAGCGGGCAGCCCGGTCGTTAAACGCTGCTGCGAATGGACCTGCTCGGTCGCGCGCAGCCCGGTCTATAGAGAAGTGGAGAGAGAGAGCGCGAACGTCGATTCGATGAAGGGGTTGAGAGGGCAGTGAAAGGTGTGGCCAGGCCAGGTGATGCGACAGGCGGATAGGTGGAGGTAAAGTAAGGTGAGGGGAGGAGTCCCTCTAAGAGATCAAGGATAGGTGGAGTGGAGGGGGTTGAGAGTGACGTGAGTGAAATTTGGACGGGAGTGACATTTGGTTGGCTTCTTCGCAGAACAGCGAGATGTTTGGCGGAAAAATGCGCGAACGAGTGTCGCAAACTCTCATCTCCCCCAAACTAAGGGCAAGTTGACATGTTACAGGGAAACCATTTCGTTCCCCCTTCCACCTTACAATTTCCAGAGGAGATTCGTGTCCAAGTCAGTCCACACTTCCGCTGACAGCAGCAAGAATCTAGACAACTCTCTCGAGAGTGATTGTCAACACCGCTACTGGCACCGACGGACGAGCCGACGTCGCGTGCTCCCAACACTACACTTCGAGGAGGTATCTAGCTTCGAGAGGAGGTCCTAGCCTAGACCCATGGCGGCCACGCGGCGCGTAGTGGAGCACCTCGTCTTCTTCCAGGTGGGAACGACCGACCGCCGTCCCACTGCTCCTCTATCCTTCTCGATTGATCACCCGCACTCCGCGGCATGCTACAGAAAGCGCGATGGCGAATGACGGCGAATCCGACAAGCGTTACCACATGCCCCTTCAGATGCCCGTTATCCATCATCCCGCTCCCCCAAACGACTTCCTCCGCGCTGACTCGTTGCCCCGCTTTTCCCCGTACGCGCCGATTGATTCCCCTCCGCTCCGCAGGTCAAGCCCGACACCCCCGCCGATCGCGTCGCGGCGTTTCTCGCCAACCTCAACGCCCTCCGCTCCCTGCCCGGCGTGCTCTACCTCTCCGCGGGCCCTGCGCTCCCCGCCGCCCCCGCCGTCCCCGCGGGCGCGACTTCCGCGTCACCGCCCGCGAGCCCGTGGACGCACGCGCTGATCGGGCGGTACGAGTCGCGCGACGCGCTGCAGGCGTACGCGGTGTCGCCGGCGCACGTGGCGGTGGTGACGGAGAACGTGAAGCCCATCATCAGCGACATCGCCGCCGTCGACTGGGAAACAGACGTGCCTGCTTTTGACGCCTCTCCTGATGCCTCCTCCCCGCCGGCGCATGCGGCGGTGCATACTGCCATGATCCAGTGGCTGGAGTCCGCGTCACCAGACGCCATTGCAGCAGCAGTGGCCGAGTTGAGGTCCAAGCTCACTGCTGCCTCTGTTGGGTCATCAGGATCAGCGCCATCAGCACCAGCAGGGCCAGCAGGGTCTGCAGGGTGTGCAGAGGCAGAGAGCCCAGTGTCTGTGGGGGAGAATTTCTCTCCGGCGCGAGCCAAGAGCTTCGCGTGGGGCTTGGCGGTGTATGCAAGGGACGAGGCCATGGGGGGGAAGCTTTGGGAGCAGGAGGCATGCAGGGCGGTGCTTGAGCTAGCTGAGAGGATCGACTGCGTTCATATGCCAGGCACTTGCTCTGCCAGCAGTTAGCAGTACTGTATGAGAAGTGCATCGGGGAAGAATACTAACCCCATGTGTTTGCACGGCAAGGGATCCAGACACGTGCCAGTGCCACACATTGGGCTAGCCAGCCAGTTAGTTACTGATGTTACTGGATCGCTGATTAGGTAGCTCAAGTGTACATGCATTGATGAGCACCCTAAGCCGTTTATTCCACCAAAATCCCATTCAAAACAAGGGTTTCATTTCCACAGAAGAGTTGGTGGGTGATTGTTGGCGGCTTGACGGGTGAAGGGGTTGCAGGGTGCAGGGGTTGCAGGCCAGCACGATCTCATCCCCTGGCACCTGGCTCTCCTTGCGGCGGCGCTGCTGCTGCTGTCCCTGCTCCTGTTGCTGCCCCCAGCTGCTGCTGCAGGAACGCCTCTGTTGCTTCCACCTGCGACCCAGTCACCACAAATAGCGTAACACGGAGCAGCATGGCACACGAAAGGGTTTCAGATCTTAAAACAGACACCTTAGTCTACGAGATAACATAGACCTAGGGAGACATTACCAGGTGTAACCACTGACGGCTGGAAACTCACTCAGTTCTGGCTCCTGACATCCACACCACACCCTTGCTACACCTGAATGACGCACACAAACGCGCCTCAAGAAGCACCGCCAAGCCAGCAAGCTCTACCCTTCCCCGCGCCTACAACCACCGTGCTCAACCCTACACCCAACACCGTACACCCTACACCGTACACCCAACACCGTACAGCCAACACCGTACACCCAACACCGTACAGCCAACACCGCACACCCTACACCGTACACCCAACACCGCACACCCTACACCGTACACCCAACACCGTACACCCTACACCGTACACCCTACACCGTACACCCAACACCGTACACCCTACACCGTACACCCTACACCGTACACCCTACACCGTACACCCAACACCGTACACCCAACACCGTACAGCCAACACCGCACACCCTACACCGTACACCCAACACCGCACACCCTACACCGTACACCCAACACCGTACACCCTACACCGTACACCCTACACCGTACACCCAACACCGTACACCCTACACCGTACACCCTACACCGTACACCCTACACCGTACACCCTACACCGTACACCCAACACCGTACACCCTACACCGTACACCCAACACCGTACACCCAACACCGTACACCCTACACCGTACACCCAACACCGCACACCCTACACCGTACACCCTACACCGTACACCCTACACCGTACACCCAACACCATACACCCTACACCGTACACCCAACACCGTACACCCTACACCGTACACCCTACACCGTACACCCTACACCGTACACCCAACACCGTACACCCTACACCGTACACCCTACACCGTACACCCAACACCGTACACCCTACACCGTACACCCTACACCGTACACCCTACACCGTACACCCAACACCGTACACCCTACACCGTACACCCAACACCGTACACCCTACACCGTACACCCTACACCGTACACCCAACACCGTACACCCTACACCGTACACCCTACACCGTACACCCAACACCGTACACCCTACACCGTACACCCTACACCCTACACCGTACACCCAACACCGTACACCCTACACCGTACACCCTACACCCTACACCCAACACCGTACACCCTACACCGTACACCCTACACCGTACACCCTACACCGTACACCCTACACCGTACACCCTACACCGTACACCCTACACCGTACACCCTACACCGTACACCCTACACCGTACACCCTACACCGTACACCCAACACCGTACACCCTACACCGTACACCCAACACCGTACACCCTACACCGTACACCCTACACCGTACACCCAACACCGTACACCCTACACCGTACACCCTACACCGTACACCCTACACCGTACACCGTACACCGTACACCCTACACCGTACACCCAACACCGTACACCCTACACCGTACACCCTACACCCTACACCCTACACCCTACACCGTACACCCAACACCATACACCCTACACCGTACACCCAACACCGTACACCCTACACCGTACACCCAACACCGTACACCCTACACCGTACACCCTACACCGTACACCCTACACCGTACACCCTACACCGTACACCCTACACCGTACACCCAACACCGTACACCCTACACCGTACACCCTACACCCTACACCCTACACCCTACACCGTACACCCAACACCATACACCCTACACCGTACACCCAACACCGTACACCCTACACCGTACACCCAACACCGTACACCCTACACCGTACACCCTACACCGTACACCCAACACCGTACACCCTACACCGTACACCCAACACCGTACACCCTACACCGTACACCCTACACCGTACACCCTACACCGTACACCCTACACCGTACACCCTACACCGTACACCCTACACCGTACACCCTACACCGTACACCCTACACCGTACACCCTACACCGTACACCCTACACCGTACACCCAACACCGTACACCCTACACCGTACACCCTACACCGTACACCCAACACCGTACACCCTACACCGTACACCCTACACCGTACACCCTACACCGCACACCCTACACCGTACACCCTACACCGTACACCGTACACCCAACACCGTACACCCTACACCGTACACCCTACACCGTACACCCTACACCGTACACCCTACACCGTACACCCTACACCGTACACCCAACACCGTACACCCTACACCGTACACCCAACACCGTACACCCAACACCGTACACCCTACACCGTACACCCTACACCGTACACCCTACACCGTACACCCTACACCGTACACCCTACACCGTACACCCTACACCGCACACCCAACACCGTACACCCAACACCGTACACCCTACACCGTACACCCAACACCGTACACCCAACACCGTACACCCTACACCGTACACCCTACACCGCACACCCAACACCGTACACCCAACACCGTACACCCTACACCGTACACCCAACACCGTACACCCAACACCGTACACCCTACATCGTACACCCTACACCGTACACCCTACACCGTACACCCTACACCGTACACCCTACACCGTACACCCTACACTTCAAACCGACTGACCTTCTCCAGCAGAGCCAAACAGACCTCCTGACCACTGCCAGCAGCAGCAGCAGCTGTGAGCCTCCCCCTGACCCCCTGCAGGAGGTGCAGCGCGCGTGTGAAGCCGTCCCTGGCACGCGTCTCCTGCCCCACGGCCTGCTGTGCGTCCGCCACCTTGGCTGTCGACACCGCCACGTCCACCGCCTGTAGGACGCATGGATAGGGCAGATGGATAGGGCCAATGGATATGGTTATGATTTTGACGGATGGTGTGGGGTCTGGGGTGTGGGGTGTGGGGGGACTTCAGCGGGCGGACTTGGGGGGCCAGAGTTGGGGGGGCGGACTTGAGGGGGCAGACTTGGGTTGGCGGACTTGGGGTGGCGGACTCGGGTTGGCGGACTTGGGTTGGCGGACTTGGGTTGGCGGACTTGGGGTGGCGGACTTGGGGTGGCGGACTTGGGGTGGCGGACTTGGGGTGGCGAACTTGGGTATGCAAAACTTCATGCATCAATACAGCCCTGTAGGCTGTACCCTTGCCCGTCCAATTCTTGAGGACCTTAAGTTGAACGGTCATGGCGAATGATTATGACGATTGATGATAGCGAAAAACAGCCACGGCAGCGACCAACATTCAGAAGCCGAATAGAAAGGTGTCAAGCGTGCTACTGACCTTGCTGGCTGTCTCCCTCACTGCGCCGTCCCCCCCCCTCGCCTCTGCGCGGGCCAGGGCGTGCTGCCTGCGAGCAAGAGCGCGGTGGTAGAGGGCGAGCGCTTCAGGCAGGCGGTTGGCGCGGTAGTGCAGGTCGCCAAGCTTGTTGAGCGACACACACAGCGCGTGGCACAGCTGGAAGCGAGGGGGAGACGAGGGGGGGCGAGGACGGATTGAGGGGGAAGGGAGGAAGAGACAGACGAGGGAGCAATAGGAGGCACACCGTATGAGGTGGTCGGGAGAAAGAGCACGGATTGCTGAAACACGACACGAGGCATGACAACCCAAGGACAGAGTGAGAAGGGTACTGAGCATTGCATCCTCCAGAAGCACCGCGCCGAGTGTCTAACTTGCACATCCGAAACACATCTCAAGTGCACACGTATGAGACATCCCTGAGAGCCCATTCCAGGGTGAATGGACTGTAAGCAAGCACCAACCTCATCGTCAACAGCGCTGCCATCTGACTTCCCACCACCACCACCACTACCACCACCACGCCGCTCCACCCCTTGCGCCTGCCCCTCCTCCGCCGCTCCCTCGGCCTCGCCCTCTCCCGCTCCCTCACCCTCGCCTTCAACCGCTGCAGGCAGCGTGGGAAGAGCAGCAGAGAGCACATCCACCGCCTCCTGGTAGCTGCTGGCCGCCGATGCCACGTCAGACATGAGCAGACTGGCGGGATGCAGCGGGGCGGGCAGGAGGAAGGGGGGAGCAGGAGGAGAGAGGAAGGCGGTAGATCAGCAGGACAGGCAAAGCGCCACGGGGAGGCAAGGGGCGATTGAATGAAGGACAGCCCCTAACAATCGTGTGGCACTGGGTGTGTGATGAGTCGATTTTTGAGTCCACTCAAAATAAGGGCGAATTAACAAGGGGCGATTGAATGAAGGAAAGCCCCTAACGATAGTGTGGAACTACTGGTGCGAGAAGGAGGGAGGGAGGGAGGGAGGGAGGGAGGGATGGAGGGAGGGAGGGAGGGAGGGAGGGAGAGAGGGAGGGAGGGAGGGAGGGAGGGAGGGAGGGAGGGAGGGAGGGAGGGAGGGAGGGAGGGAGGGAGGGAGGGAGGGAGGGAGGGAGGGAGGGAGGGAGGGAGGGAGGGAGGGAGGGAGGGAGGGAGGGAGGGAGGGAGGGAGGTAGGGAGGGAGGGAGGGAGGTAGGGAGGGAGGGAGGGAGGGAGGGAGGTCGTGAGAGGAGAGAGAGAGGCAGAGGAGGGTGACCGTTGGCAGCATGCTGACTGCTGGGAGCTGTGCTGGGCTCGCATGCTGACCGTTGGCACTCACCAGCAGTCAGCATGCGAGCCCAGCACAGCTCCCAGCCTCGACACCGCCGCACGCCGCTGTGCTTCCGTGCCCTCCACTCCTCCTCCTGCTGTTGCCGCCGCTGCTGCTGCTGGGTCTAGCACGGACGAGGGGGAAACAGCGATACCGGCTGGATCCCCAGACGCATTAGCAGCAGTGCTGCTGCTGATGCCGCCAGGAGCAGCAGCAGCAGCAGGACCAGCAGCGGAGGGCGGGGAGAGGAAGGTCTTGAGCGAGGAGGCAGAGAGGGCGAAGCGAGCCCGCGCACTGGGCAGGTTGCCGTGCTGCATGGCCTGATGGGGGGTCATGTGAGAGGCAGTGGGATTGGAGGGAGAGTCGTGGGGGATGAAGCGGCATGAGGATGAGGTAAGTACGCGAATGGATCATGGCAGCACGGCAGGCCTCCAGCTCGATTGTGAGGCACCCTGCAACAGCAAGCCAGCTTTAGTTTTGAGGCGCCTATCACGCTTTAGACTCCTATCACGCTTGATTGTGAGGCAGCCTGCAACAACAAGACAGCTTTACCCTGATGGCTCAACAGATGATGCATGACGAGCATTCCTCGTTGAATGGTCGTTCACTATTAAGGGGGAGATTACATTAAGGGGGTAGTTATCTACCTCTTCCGCCTCTCATACCCCAACTCCTCCTCCTCTGCTCCTCACCCCCCCTTGACCCCTCGCACCAAGCAGGCAGCAACAGCAGGTAACAGGGCTTTAGGTTTCGAAGCTCAGGTAACGTGGGAGGCACCCAGCACCCAGCACCCAGCACCCAGCACCCATCGCCCATCGCCCATCGCCCATCACCCAGCGCCCAGCAGCGAGCAGGAGCCAGCAGCAGCCAGCAGCAGCCCGCAGCAGCCAGCGGCAGCGAGCAGCAGCCAGCGGCAGCGAGCAGCAGCCAGCGGCAGCGAGCAGCAGCCAGCGGCAGCGAGCAGCAGCGAGCAGCAGCAAGCAGCAGCGAGCAGCAGCGAGCAGCAGCGAGCAGCAGCGAGCAGCAGCCAGCAGCAGCGAGCAGCAGCCAGCAGCAGCCAGCAGCAGCAAGCAGCAGCGAGCAGCAGCAAGCAGCAGCAAGCAGCAGCGAGCAGCAACCAGCAGCAGCGAGCAGCAGCCAGCAGCAGCAAGCAGCAGCGAGCAGCAGCGAGCAGCAGCGAACAGCAGCTAGCAGCAGCCAGCAGCAGCCAGCAGCAGCGAGCAGCAGCTAGCAGCAGCGAGCAGCAGCCAGCAGCAGACAGCAGCAGACAGCAGCAGCGAGCAGCAGCCAGCAGCAGCCTCGACCTTGGGGCCCACCTTGCGACGCCTTCGGACGGCCAGCTGCCCCCGCTGCCGAGGAGGAGGGGAGAGCTCTGAAAGAGGGGTGCGACGACGGTTCGACCGTCGGAGATCGGGCCAGAGAGCGGGGGAGGGGGACAAACGGTACCCGCGAGGCGCGGGCGAGCGAGCCTGCCCGTGCGGCCGCGACGGCGAGCGCTCCCGACCATAGAGGCGAGGGGCCATCGGCGCGACGTCAAGTTGCGCTGGACCGACGGCTCTCGCCTGGGATCGGTCCGCAGTTTGACACGAGGGTCCCTCTCGGCGGCGCGACAAGGGGACGAGGACGGGGGGGCGGCAGGCGAACGCGCGGGAGGATCCCGCCGAGCTACTCGAACGCGTGGGCAGGTCACGGTGGAGCGCCTAAACCGGGGTTGGTTGTACGCGCGGTGCGTCGTCGGCTAGCCGGAGGAGCCGGGGAAGCTGAGAGAGCGGAAGGCGCGGGAGCTCCGAGTTTTTCGCTAAGGGAGGAGGCTGCTAGAGACACTGCTGGGGAGGAGACGAGCTGCTCCAATTATACCCTCTCTGCAAAGGGTATTCTGAGGCGAGCCTGGGTGGGGTGGAGCAAAGCGGAGATGAAGGGATTGGTGCTCACCGGCGAGGCGCACCCAACCAGCCCCGAGCTGCTTCCAATCGACATCGGACCGATGTCGACGCGCCCGGACCGCCCATCAAACAATTTACGCCCAACTCCCTCGCAGGATCAAGCGTGGGAGGTAGAACAGTAACCGCCAAGCTGCCGGGAAGGCAATCTCGGGCCGCCTGGACAAATTCCAGCGGGGTCTTTGGGGGGGAGCTGTACACCGAAGCAACAACAGCCACTACACTGCCAAACCCCCCCCCCCCCCCCCGCCACAACCCAGACAACACTGGCACAGTGGCCCGTGCTGAGTACCTCACTAAGCGTGGGAATCTACGCAAGGCTGTCCAAGCATTGGAAGCCACCCCGGTCAGCCCGACAAATGAGGATACACTCCAGGCTCTACACTCCAAACATCCCTCTGCAAAACTCCCCCTGCCTGCGTGGCTTGCCTCTCACACCCCAGAGGAGACCCCCTCCATCTCCCACAAGAGCCTTCGAAGGCTCATCTCACAGCTCCCTAACGGAGTTGGAGCAGGTCCTTCAGGGACCACTTTTGAGCACATCCGCGCAGCCGCCCTCGCCAACTCGGACATCGTAGCCCACCTGCGTACGTTCTGCAATCACGCACTAGCCGGCCGCCTCTGCCGCGACGCCGAGGACCTACTCACCTCCTCCCGCCTCCTCGCATTCACCAAACCAGGGGGAGGTCTCGACCCATCGCAGTGGGAGAGTGCCTCCACCGACTCTTCGCTAAAGCCGCCCTCCTCCTCGCGTCCCGAGCAGCCAGTAGCAGCGAGCAGCAGCCCGCAGCAGCAAGCAGCAGCAAGCAGCACCGAGCAGCAGCCAGCAGTACCGAGCAGCAGCGAGCAGCATCGAGCAGCAGCCAGCAGCAGCCAGAAGCGGCGAGCAGCAGCCAGCAGCAGCCAGCAGCAGCCAGCAGCAGCCCGCAGCAGCCAGCAGCGAGCAGCAGCGAGCAGCTGCCAGCAGCAGCCAGCAGCCGCGAGCAGCGAGCAGCAGCGAGCAGCTGCCAGCAGCAGCCAGCAGCATCCAGCAGCAGCCCGCAGCAGCCAGCAGCGAGCAGCAGCCAGCAGCAGCCAGCAGCAGCGAGCAGCAGCCGCAGCGAGCAGCAGCCGCAGCGAGCAGCAGCCAGCAGCGAGAAGCAGCCAGCAGCAGCCAGCAGCAGCCGGCAGCAGCGAGCAGCAGCGAGCAGCAGCGAGCAGCAGCGAGCAGCAGCTAGCAGCAGCCAGCAGCAGCCAGCAGCAGCGAGCAGCAGCCAGCAGCAACGAGCAGCAGCCAGCAGCAGCCAGCAGCAGCCAGCAGCAGCCAGCAGCAGCCAGAAGCAGCCAGAAGCAGCCAGCAGCAGCGAGCAGCCGCGAGCAGCAGCGAACAGCAGGGAGCATCAGCAAGCAGCAGCGACCAGCAGCCAGCAACAGCCAGCAGCAGCCAGCAGCAGCGAGCAGCAGCCAGCAGCAGCCAGCAGCAGCGAGCAGCAGCGAGCAGCAGCCAGCAGCAGCCAGCAGCGAGCAGCAGCGAGCAGCAGCCAGCAGCAGAGATCAGCAGCGAGCAGCAGCGAGCAGCAGCGAGCAGCTGCCAGCAGCATCCAGCAGCGAGCAGCAGCCCGCAGCAGCCAGCAGCCAGCAGCAGCCAGCAGCAGCCAGCAGCAGCGAGCAGCAGCCAGCAGCAGCGAGCAGCAGCGAGCAGCAGCCAGCAGCAGCGAGCAGCAGCGAGCAGCAGCCAGCAGCAGCCAGCAGCAGCAAGCAGCAGCGAGCAGCAGCGAACAGCAGGGAGCAGCAGCGAGCAGCAGCGAGCAGCAGCCAGCAGCAGAGAGCAGCAGCCAGGAGCAGCCAGCAACAGCGAGCAGCAGCGAGCAGCAGCCAGCAGTAGCCAGCAGCAGCCAGCAGCAGCCAGCAGCAGCCAGCAGCAGCCAGCAGCAGCCAGCAGCCGCCAGCAGCAGCGAGCAGCAGCCAGCAGCAGCGAGCAGCAGCGAGCAGTAGCCAGCAGCAGCGAGCAGAAGCCAGCAGCAGCTAGCAGCAGCCAGCAGCAGCCAGAAGCAGCCAGAAGCAGCCAGCAGCAGCGAGCAGCCGCGAGCAGCAGCGAACAGCAGGGAGCATCAGCAAGTAGCAGCGACCAGCAGCGAGCAGCAGCGAGCAGCAGCCAGCAACAGCCAGCAGCAGCCAGCAGCAGCGAGCAGCAGCCAGCAGCAGCGAGCAGCAGCGAGCAGCAGCGAACAGCAGGGAGCATCAGCAAGCAGCAGCGAGCAGCAGCCAGCAACAGCCAGCAGCAGCCAGCAGCACCCATCAGCACCCAGCACCCAGCACCCATCAGCACCCAGCACCCATCAGCACCCAGCAGCAGCCATCAGCACCCAGCACCCATGGGCACCCAGCAGGCAGCAGCAGCGTACCCGCATGGCGTGGATGAAGAGGAAGCTGCCGGGGCTCGCCCTGTCCAGATCCAGTGCTTCCATCTCCACCCTCGCTGCCTCCGCCTCCCTTTCTGCCGCCGCCGCTGCCGCTGCTGCTACTGCTGCATCTGTCGCCGAGGCATCTGCAGCAGCCGCATTTGCACCAGAAGATGCAGGTGCGTCAGGCTTCCGTGCTTCCTGCACACGAGGAGCACCCGGTGCAGCGTCGTCCACGGGCACCGGGTGCGCGGCGGGGCGGGAGAGGACGTGCGCGGTGATGAACGAATCAACGGCATGCGCGAGAGCAGCGTCGGGCAGGAGGCCCTTGACGTCGGAGCCACACAGAGGACAGTCGTTGAAGCGAGCTATGCAGTCCCTGCCAGTGAGGTCACGGAGAGAGAGACGAAAGGGTGGCTGAAATAGGCCTTGGCTGAACCAGCCAGCATGTAACAACCCTAGGGCGAACCCCGCAACACATCTCATCTCATCTCATCTCATCTCATCTCATCTCATCTCATCGCATCGCATCTCATCTCATCGCATCTCATCTCATCTCATCTCATCTCATCGCATCTCATCTCATCGCATCTCATCTCATCTCATCTCATCTCATCGCATCTCATCTCATCTCATCTCATCTCATCTCATCTCATCTCATCTCATCTCATCGCATCTCATCTCATCACAGCGCGTGCAATTCTTCATAATATCCACCACACATTTATAAGCACCCCGCCCCCCCCTTCCCTTCCCCTCTCCTCACGCCCTCCCACCCTGAACCATCCCCGCACCCCCCCCCTTCTCACCTGCAGTAGACGTGCTTGCACGGGTCGCAGCGCGCGGGGTCGAAGAGCAGCGCCTTGCACAGCACGCAGCTCATCGGTCCCACAGCTGCCGCCATCCGCCCGTCCGCCGCGGAATCGAATCCGAACGGGCACCGCCCCGCGCCCGCCTTCCGCCCGCTCTCCTCCCCCCCATCCCCTCCATGCGCAGCCCCGCTGCTGTCCGCGCGCCCCTTAACCGCATGCTCAGCAGAATGAAGAGACCCGGAATTGTTTTCTCTCCCGCTATCGCCTTCCCCTATTTTCCTCACGACTTCGCTTGTGCCGTCTGTGGCTGCTGCCGCTATCGCTGCTTCAGTGGGCGACTCTCGCTGCGACGCTGGGTCGTTTGGGGATGAGCCGAGGAGAGCGAAGCGCTTGGCGAAAGGGCAGCCTCCTGTAGGACGACTCGCGTCGTTACTGGCATCGCCGGACGCTGCTGCCGCCGCGAGAAACGGGCAGGACATGGCGAAAGTGACGAAATTCGGTAACCCGCTCTCGACCTGCCGCTTAGTTGTTCGAGTGAAGAAGCACCTGGCGACCTCTTGGCTGTGCGACACAGTGCGACGATGCCGATTCGTCAAGCAGTTCTTGCAGAGCTCGTCGCGCAATCACGGCCGGGTGCAGTAAACGCTTCTAAAGGAACAAAGAACTGCAGCCAAAAGTCATATCGCTCACAGGGAAGCTGCTAGACTTGGTGGCAGGTCGTTGTGTTGTCGGTGCAAAAAGCGAAGGAACACGAAGACCAGCGATGCCACCACGCCCCAGTTCCCTCAGGTCCCTTGTATTGTTCTGTACTATGTGTGCTGTGATTTGTGCAGACGTGTCGCTTCACGAAGGCTCCATTGAACAATGACGCGGATTCCGTGCCAGATGACGAGACTCGAACAAAGTGCCAAGTGCTTTCTGGCTCGGCAGGGTGACGTGGAGAGCCTGCTCGGTATAGGAACCTTGTAACTCCAACCCGGTTACTTGAGATTTCGTCAGGCCTCGCAACCAAGTAGTGCATGCACGAAATTCATTTCGCTTGGATAAGAATTCCTCATCACTGTAGTGAAAATCCCGCTACCGAATGGCGTTCCAGCAGCTTTTCAGCCAGCCCACCAGCACGGCAAGCCCTGGGCTGGCCCATGAACCTGGGGCTGAACCCAACTGCGGGGCTGTCCACGTTGGACGATTGTCGGCTGGGTAATGGATTTCCGCCACGTCAGCGCCCAGTTTCCCCGTGCTTGAATCACAGGGGATGGGAGAACGAGGAGCAAGCAGCACCTTCCACACCACAATTCACAACACGCCGTGTGTGCTCTCTCATCTCACTCCCAGTTTCGTTCTACGGCGTTTTGTTGAAGTCTACTCTACTCACCGCATCAGCCATGGCCGCCACGAGAATGGTTGCCTCCGTCGCGGAACGCGCCGTCGCTTCGCAGGGACTCACCGGCCCCTCGCCGCGGCAATCGTCGCAGCGGGCGTCCGTGGCCGGCGCTCGCAGCGCGTCGCTCTCCTTCTCCCGCTCGTGCGGCCTCACTCAGAGCTCCCGCGTGAGTCTCCCTCCACCATTAGTCCTCATTCATTCTCCCCCACATCCCACAATATCACATCCGTCTCTTTCCGTCACTGCGAATCGCCCTTCCTTCAGGTCGCATCCTGCATTCCGGCGAATCCCCCGTCTCCCGATTCCCCACTCCCATTCGTCCCCTCCCTCCCGCCCGTCCCTCCCGCGCACCGCAGGCTCTCCTGCCGGTGGCTCGCGAGGCGGGGCAGCGGCGGACGGCGGGGGGCGCAGTGCGCGTGGTGGCGCAGGAGCTGCGCACGGAGCAGAAGGTGAACATCACGCTGGGGCCGTACACCAACAAGGCCATCAAGGCCACCGCGCCCCGCCCCAAGGTACCGCACTGCACTCCCCTCTCTCCCTTGAATCCCCTCTCACTTAGAGCCCCTGATCCTTTCTATCCGCCACCCGCTTCTGCCGTGCATGTCCCACACCAGCTCCGCACTCGCTGTGCTGTCGCGGCTGGCCGTCCCTAACCCGTCTTTATTCCCGTGTGTTGCCTGTCCTTGCGCCTCTGCACCGCCCCTTGCAGGTGTCTCAAGAGGCTGTTGACAAGGTGAGCGTTTCCTTCGCCGTATCTCCCCTCCCCCCTCCGCTTCGTGAATTCGCTGCTGTCACTCTGCCTCTCACTCGCTGCTGGCTCCTCCCCTCGTCCCTTTTCCATCGCGTTTTCTCCTGCTAATTTTTCTTGGGGCTCCTCCAAAGATAGCCGGCGGTTTTGAGCATAACAGAATCCCGCGCCTCTTTTTCTGCATGTGCCGTTCCCTGTTCCCTGTTCCCATGCCCCATGCCCCATGCCCCATTCTCCCCGCTCCCCCGCCTGCTACCTGCGCGCGTGCTGCAGGCGCTGAAGGCGAAGCTGGACAAGACGCACGAGTTCGAGCGCACCAACTTCACGGGCTCGGGCGCCAAGCTCGGCCACACGGTCAGTGCTCGTGCTCCGACAAGCCGGGGTGTAGATGGGTAAACCGACAGGAAGCCGGGTTGTCTAACAGCCAGGCAAGAACACGCGCGAAGTCAAAATCCCTCTCAAGAATACCCACGAGCCCCGCTCTCATTCGCGAGCATGTCCATCGCACTGAACTTCTCCCCTCTCCTTCCCCCGTTCCTCTCTCCCCTCCTCCACCCCCCCCCCTCCCCCCCTCCCCCCCCCTCCCTGCTGTGCCGCATGTGCCCCCAATTCTCTTCCCCATGGGCGCGCGGCGGCGCAGGTGAAGATCAACTTCGAGGGCAAGTACGCGGACGGGCCGCAGGCGGGGCAGCTGGTGAAGGGCACCAAGGCGGCGGGGTACGAGCTTCACCTGGCGGCGCGCGACGACGAGCCGTGGAAGACGTTCGTCGAGCAGATCGTGAAACAGGGCATGGGGCAGGTGAGGACGGGAGGGGGAGGGCATGGGTGGGGCAGGTGAGGGAGGGGGAGAGAGGAACGCAGGGGGCATGCGGCAGGGCATGGAGTGGGGGGTTATGGGGACCGTGAATGGGTTGGGAGAGGAGAGGGAGGTAGTTGCGGCCACTGGTGGTCTTAGGCGTACAGTGCAGGTTGGGCACTGCACAGGTCATCGATTGCCGTTTAAACGTGTCCCCTTTCCTTGTCTCATCTCCCTTGTCTCATCTCCCTTGTCTCATCTCCCTTCTCTCTCCCTTCCCCCCGGTCACCCGTCACCCTACGCGTCCATTGCCTTGTGCGTGCGCTTGCGTGTGCTGCATGGCAGGAGGAGAGCAAGACGTTCGTGCTCACCTTCCCAGCAGACTACAAGGCCAAGGCTCTCGCTGGCGTCAAGTGCGTGCCACCCCCACCACTCTCTTCCCTGAATTGCACTCTGGATTTCACCCTGCACTCCACCCTGCACTCCACCCTGCACTCCACCCTGCACTCCACCCTGCACTCCGCTTAACCACTTGTAATGATCCCGAGTTCTCATCAGCAGCACAAGCTCAGCAGCATCCTCCGTTTCATGCTGTCTTGCCCTGCCCTTATCCTCCCAGAACCGCACCTCATCACCACCCGTCTCCCCCCCCCCCGTCTTCCCCCCTTGATTCCCCCTTCATCCCTCCCTGTGTTGGCTCTCTGTGTGCACCCCCATGCACCCCCATGCACCCCCATGCAACTCCTTGCACCGCCCCAGGGCGCAGTTCACAGTGACGGTGAAGGAGATCGGCATCAAGAAGGAGATCGAGAAGGACCCCCGCCCCGTCGACCTGCAGCGGTCAGTGCACTGCACCCACCACTCCCTGTGCCCCCCTCTCTTTGCCCCACGCTCTGTGCCCCGCGCTCTGTGCCCCGCGCTCTGTGCCCCGCGCTCTGTGCCCCACGCTCTGTGCCCCACACTCTGTGCCCCTCACTCTGTGCCCCGCTCTCTGTGTACCGCACCCTGTACCCCACTCTCTGTGCCCCACACACACCCTGTGCCCCACACACACCCTGTGCCCCACACTGTGTGCCCCACACTCTGTGCCGCGCACTCTGTGCGCTGCACTCTGCGCGCTGCACTCTGCGCCCCACACTCTGTGCCCCACACTCTGTGCCCCACACTCTGTGCCCCACATTCTGTGGCCCACACTCTGTGCCCCACACCTCACTCTTCTGCCCGCTCCTCAAGTGAGACGTAAATCACCCCACACCGCAGTGCTCCAATCCCCCCTCGCATGTGCGCCATAAACGACCATTAAAGCTTGGAGCCAAGCCAACTCAATGGTGGCTTACCCATGGTTCACAAAGCTACGGTCATGCATCACTTGCTGGCTGATACAGCCACCTCTCTCCTTTCCTCGCATTCACCTTCTGCCCTGAACCTTTGTACGTAAGCTAAACTGCTGCCTCTCCCGCGCATCTCCCATCCCTCTGCCTTTGTGCGTGTGTGCCTTTGCCTGTGTGTGCGTGTGTGCATGGAGCAGGGCGGAGATAGAGCAGCAGCTGGCGGCAGTGGAGGAGCGTAAGAGCAACGATGTGCTGGACGCGCAGATCAAAGCCGCACTCATGGCCTCGTCCGACGCCGACGTTGAGAAGGTCAGCCAGCCCCCGGTGCTGCTTCTTCCCCTCCCAACCTCCTGTCTCTCTACTGCTGTGACAGGCACGTCTGTCTGTGCCATGCTATGCTGGCTCCAAAGCTACGGCCTGTAACCCAGCACCTGTCACCCATCACCTGTCACCCGTGGCCTGTGACCCGAGCACTGGGAGCGTGCTACCATTCTGTGGTGCAGCCTGTAACCTGCAACCTGCAAACTGTTTCCCCACCTGTTATCCCCTCCCCTCTCTTTCTCGCCCCCCCTTCGCATCACTGCCATCCCGTGTGCAGGTGGCAGCCAGTGTGACGTGGGCCAAGTTCGGCGAGCGCTCCCTGCAGGACTTCAAGTGGAACGTGGTGCAGGAGGAGGTGAGCTGAGGCATGGGGCATGGGGGCATGGGGGCATGGGGGCATGGGGGCATGGGGGCATGGGGGCATGGGGGCATGGGGGCATGGGGGGCATGGGGGCATGGGGGCATGGGGGCATGGGGGCATGGGGGCATGGGGCATGGGGGCATGGGGGCATGGGGGCATGGGGGCATGGGGGCATGGGGGCATGGGGGCATGGGGGCATGGGGGCATGGGGGCATGGGGGCATGGGGGCATGGGGGCATGGGGGCATGGGGGCATGGGGGCATGGGGGCATGGGGGCATGGGGGGCATGGGGGCATGGGGGCATGGGGGCATGGGGGCATGGGGGCATGGGGGCATGGGGGCATGGGGGCATGGGGCATGGGGCATGCCTCCAACAAAAAAATATTGGTGTGCAATGATGGGTTATGCGTCTATGTGTCTGTCTGTGCACCCCCCTGTTTGCTTGCTGCAGGTGTCGCGGTTGGAGGGCATCCCCTTTGACCAGGTTCCTGCTTTCCTTAGGAGCCAGGCGGATGTCACTTACACTGACTAGGACTACTACACTGCCGCTGAAATTAGGGCTAATAGTAAGTACTATGTGTGTGTTATGGATAGTCTCAAGTAGCCCAACATGCTGTACATGATTGCGCTTCTTAGTGCTATTTACTATAATACGTGCCCTCCTACAGCACTTCAATGGGCGGCCTGTTATGCTAAGGGCGTGTCCTGCGTGTACGCTTCTCGCTCAAAGCCCAATCCAACTGTTTCAGATCGCTATAATCACTTCACTGAAATGAATCGCAGTGAATCTTACCAAACAGTAATCAATCCTATGCGCTGGACACGCCCTAAAAGACTCTTCTACCCCTCTGTTAGGGGGTGTATCAAGTTGTTAGAGTAGCTGGGAAAGTTGTGTCTAAGGGAAAAGGTAGAGGGAAACAAAAATTAGGGTTGTACTCACTAAGAAATAAACTAGCTAAGTTATAAACAAATATGACCTGGCTGAGCTACATAAATATATTTGTTGACACACCCCCTAGCCTAGATAGTGGCAGTTCATAAAAAAAGGGAAAGTACATCCGCGCTCAGTACGGTATTAGGGTCCGTGCTACGTACGGTCAGTGGAACGCTATAAACCATCAGAATTAGTGAGTTCGTCACACGGCTAGTCAGTCGGGTTCCACGGTTAGTTAGTGACCGCTGGTAAACATTTCTATGAATTGTCAGTAGACGTAACCCCCGCCCATTTTGGGCAGATTTCCTGCTCGAGGCAGCCCAACAACCAAACGACTGTAATAATTACGGGGGGCGAGTTTTTTTTTTGCACCAGCCGGGTGTCAAACATGTTTAGTTATCATGCTTGTATAGACTGTATAGGGTCATCTTCTAGAGAGTACAACAGTTAGGTATATGTTTGTGTACTCTCTCTCTCTATTCATCAATTTCACTGTTTGTTATGGTATCACGCGTAGGTAGGATCCCCCCCCCCCCCCCCCCCCCCTCACGCTTCCGCTCGCCCCCTAGCTGGGCCCCGTCGTGCTCCTAGCCCCGTCGCGACCCTCCCTAGCCCCGTCGCGACCCTCCCTAGCCCCGTCGCGCCCCTTCCTGGGCCCCGTTGCGCCCCTTTCTGGGCCCCGTCGCGCTCCTCCCAGGCCTCGTAGCGCCCCTCCTGGGCCCCATTGCGCTCCTCCCAGGCCCCGTCGCGCCCCTTCCAGGGCTTCGTAGCGCCCCTCCAGGCCCCGTCGCGCCCCTTTCAGGGCTTCGTAGCGCCCCTCCAGGCCCCGTCACGCCCCTTCCAGGGCCTGGTAGCGCCCCTCCAGGGCCCCGTCGCGCTCCTCCCAGGCCCCGTAGCGCCCCTCCTGGGCCCCATTGCGCTCCTCCCAGGCCCCGTCGCGCCCCTCCCTAGCCCCGTCGCGCTCCTCCCAGGCCCCGTAGCGCCCCTCCTGGGCCCCATTGCGCTCCCCCCAGGCCCCGTCGCGCCCCTACCTGGGCTTGGTAACGCCCCTTCAGGCCCCGTCGCGCCCCTACCCATCCCCGTCGCCCCTGCTCGGCCCCGTCGCCCCTGCTCGGCCCCGTCGCCCCTGCTCGGCCCCGTCGCGGCCTATCGGCCGCGTGGCGCCCGCCCGGCCCCTGTCGCGGCTGCCCGGCCCCTGTCGCACCTGCCCGGCCCCTGCTCGCCCGCCCGGCCCCGTCGCCCCTGCCCGGCCCTGCTGTGGCCTGCCCGGGCCCCGTCCCTGCCGCCCGGCCCCGTCGCCGCCGCCCGGCCCCGTCGCAGCCGCCCGGCCCCGTCGCAGCCGCCCGGCCACGTCGCAGCCGCCCGGCCACGTCGCAGCCGCCCGGCCACGTCGCAGCCGCCCGGCCCCGTCGCCCCTGCCCGGCCCTGCTGTGTCCGGCCCGGCCTCGTCCCTGCCGCCCGGCCCCGTCGCAGCCGCCCGGCCCCGTCGCAGCCGCCCGGCCACGTCGCAGCCGCCCGGCCTTGTCGCTGCCGCCCGGCCCCGTCGCCGCCGCCCGGCCCCGTCGCAGCCGCCCGGCCCCGTCGCCGCCGCCCGGCCTTGTCGTGCCTGCCCGGCCCCGACGCACCTGCCCCGGCCCTCCATACTTCCTGGTACTGTCCCCCGTTCCCCGCACCACTTTGCACCCTCCTGCACTTTCCTGCCCCGCCTTGCATCGCATTGCACCTCACTGAACCGCACTGACCGCACTGCACCGCACTGGACCGCACTGCACCGCACTGCACCGCACTGGACCGCACTGCACCGCACTGCATCGCACTGCACCGCACTGCACTGTCCTCCACTGCCCCTCATGGCTGCTGAGCTTTGTTTTGATGTTGAGGGTCAGCCTCTGGAGTTCGAGGCGTGGTTGGCTGACCTTCGCCGCCACCTCACTGGCCAGCGGCAGGACGGCCACCCGCTTTCTGCACACCTAGACGGTATGCTCCCCTGCCCTGACCCCCCTGCTGTGCTGCCCGCTGATCCCACGCCCGCTGAGCGCGAGTCCATTGCCGCTGCTGCCCTTGCCCGCTCTGTCTGGCTTTCCCGCGATGCCCTTGCTCAGCTCGCCATTAGCAATGCCCTCCCCCCCACTAAGCGCCCTCGCTTTAGAACCATTCCTACCGCCCAGGCCTACCTCGATGCTGTCATCAAGCGCTATTCTACCCCTCCTGCTGCCTCAGTGGGTCGCCTGATCCTTCCCCTGCTCTTTCCTGACCTGGCGTCTTTCCCCACTGTCTCTGACCTCGCTGCCCACCTGCGCTTGATAGATGAGGCCTGGTGCGCTGCCTGCACTGATGCTCAGCTTAGAGTCCACCAGCCTCCCATGACCTCTACCCTCTACCTCCTTGCCACCCGCCTACCTGACCGCCTTGCCGCCGCCCGCGACCAGTTCCTTAGCATCCACCCTGCTGCTCTCACCCTCACCGAATTTGTTGACACCCTGACTGCCATAGAGACTCGTCACCGCTCCATAGCCCTGGCGAGCGGTACAGTACCGGTCCCTATCTTTCAGGGTTGTGCCCCCGCTCAGTGTACCTTCTCCGACGGCTCTGTCGCTGTGGCTGAGACTGCTGCTGCAGTGCAGTCCCGCTCGGCGAAGGGCCGCCGCCCCAAGGTTGGGAGCGGCGGAGGCGGCGGGGGTGCGGGTGGGGGTAGTGGTGGAGGCGGGTCGTTTGGTGCCAGTGCGGACGTGGGGACCCTGCCCGGTCTAGCTGCCCCGCTGCCTCCACAGTTGCAGCAGCCGCAGCAGCAGCAGTCGCCGCAGCCGCAGCCTTCGCAGCAGCCGCAGCAGCCGCCGCAGACGAGGCAGGCGAGTACTCTCCCACCTGGGTGGCCTGGAGCTGGTGGTGGTCGTGCGCGTGGTGGTGCACCGGGTGGTGGTTCTGGAGGCGGGCCCTGTCAGTACCAGATCCAGACCGGTCCTCGCCGCGGCTTTGTTTGCGGTAAGATCGGTCATTCCACTCCTCGTTGTTTTCGTCGCCTGGACGACCTGTTCCGCCAGCGCTTTGGCCCGGCGCCCGACCTCCCGGACTGGCACAGCTTGCTTAGGCGTAGCATTAGGATTTTTGACTTGGACATGGATGCCATTGTAGCGGCCTTGCATGTGATGTATGCTGATGACTCTAGTGTGCTTCCCTCTTATTACCCCGTGTTGCCTAGTGTAGCGGTGCCTAGCGTAGACTCCCCTGCTGCGTCAGGCGTAGGATCTCCTGCTTTGCTTAGCCTTGGTGCTTCCACCGCTTCACTGCTGCCTCGCGCGACTGCTGCGCTTTCCTTCACCTTGGACTCTGGCGCCTCCCGGTGTTTCTTCCGCGACTCCACGACGCTGACGCCGCTGCCTGTTCCCGCTGCAGTTACTCTTGCTGACCCCTCCGGTGGTCCCGTCGTTGCCCGCAGTTCCACCTCCCTTCCCTGTCCGGCGGTTCCTTCGGGCACTCTCACAGGTCTGCATATCCCCTCGTTCTCCAGGAACCTAGTTGGTGTCGGCTGCCTCCAGGACCTTGGCGTCACCACTACGTTCCCTGGTCACGAGCGGTATGCTGTCTGTACCGAGGCCGCCACTGGTGCCCCCCTTACCACTTTCCCCCGGGACCCAGTGTTCGGCCTGTTCACACTTGACACCGCGCCGTCCCCGGCTGGGTCTTCCCCCCCGGTAGTTGCGTCCACCCAGGTTGCAGCCGCGTGCTCCTGTCGGTCCCTCACTCACCCGACTCTCCTTTGGCACCACCGCCTTGGTCACCCTGCACTCCCACGTCTGCGTCACATGTCCCAGCACGGTCTCGTCCTTGGTCTCCCCGGTTCGTTCCCCGAGTTTCCCTCCTCCCCCGCCCCACCGTGCACGCCTTGTGTCGAGGGCCGGCTCCGCCGTGCCCCTCACTCCTCCTCTTTTCCCCCTACCACCGCACCACTGCAGACTCTGCACATGGACGTCTGGGGCCCAGCCCCGGTCCATGGGCCGCGTCGCGAGCGCTTCTTCCTAGTGCTTGTCGACGACTTCACGCGCTACACCACCGTCTTCCCCCTGGAGCGGAAGGCCGACGTGCCTGACGTTCTCATCCCCTGGCTTGTCTCTGCTCGTGTCCACCGCGGTCTCCCTGCCTTGCGCCTTCACTCCGACCGGGGGTGGCGAGTTTGCCTCAGGTGTCCTTGGTCGCTTCTGTCGTGCGGAGGGCATCACCCAGACGTTTACCCTGCCGGACTCCCCGCAGCAGAATGGGGTCGCTGAGCGACGCATCGGTTTGGTCATGGAGGTGGCTCGCACCTCCATGATCCACGCCGGTGCACCCCATTTTCTGTGGCCGTTCGCCGTGCGCTACGCCGCTCACCAGCTTAACCTGTGGCCGCACCCCCAGCGGCCACAGGTTTCGCCGACCCTTCTGTGGACCGGGTCCCCTGGTGACGCGTCTGCGTTCCGCGTCTGGGGCTGCCTTGCTCACGTTCGTGCCTCTGGCACGGACAAGCTCACTGCCCGCACCCTCCCCTGCGTCTTCCTCGGTTTCCCCCTTGACGCGTCCGACTGGCACTTCTACCACCCGCCGTCTCACCGCTTCTTTCACTCTCGCGACGTCACCTTTGACGAGTCCGTCTCCTTCTACCGCCGCTTTCCCCACCGTGGTCCCCCGGTTACTCCCCCCCTTTTCCTGGTTCCTCCCTCCCTGGTGGTCCCTGCCCCTCCCCCCCCCCGCCCCCCCGTCCGGCCCCCTCTGGTGTGTCTCACGTCACCCCCCTCCCGTCAGTCGTCCCGGTCGACGAGTCTTCTGACTCTGGTAGTCCTCCGGCGCAGTCCTCGCCGTCTCTCCCTCCCCCGGTGTCTCCTCCTCCACCGCCTCCGCAGCCGCCGTCGCCGCAGCTGCTGCAGCCGTCGTCTCCACCGCCGCCGCCGTTGCAGCCGTCGTCTCCGCCGCCGCCGCCGTCGCAGCCGTCGCTGCAGCCGCCGCCGCCGCCGCCGCCGCTGTCGTCGCTGCCGCCGTTTGTGGACTCTGGGGGTGTCCCTTCTGGGGCTGCAGGTGTGGAGGGTTCGGGAGGTAGCCGTCGCGCAGCTTGTGGCCCTGGTGTTGGTGTTGTGTCGCCGCAGCAGCAGTCCCCGCCTGTGTCCGCCCTCCGTCTGCTCGGCCTTCCGTCTCCTGACCCTGCGCCTGTTCCTCTCCTGCCGTCTCCCCCTCTTCCCGTCTACGCCCCCGTGTTCCCTCTGCCAGACTCGTCCCCGGCTCGTCTTCCCCCTCGTTCCCCTCCTGTGTCCCCTCCTCTGTCTCCTGACCCGACGCCGCCCTCACACGTCTGGTCTCGCCGCCCCTCTCGTGCTCGTCCTGTCTCCCCTGTCCCGCGCTCTCACCCTATGTTGCTCCGTTCCCACGCGTCTCGACCTCCCCTCCTCCCGTCTCCTCCTCCGTCTTCTCTTGTCGTTGCGTCTCCTCCTTTGTCCGACTCCTTTCGTGCCGCTCGTCCTCTTGTTCCTCGGGTCCTTGCCTCTCTCGTTACCGACCCGTCTGTTCCCGTGTCGAGTCTTGACGCCCTCGTCGCTGCGGTCGCTGACTTCGCCTCTACCCGCCGCCTTGACTACGCCACCGCTCTGGTCTCTCACCCTGCCTGTCCTCCGTCTGTCGGTGGTGCTCCTGCCCTCGGCAGTGACGTCCTGGAGGACCGCCAGTTTGAGCTTGCTTTCCTGTCCGAGGCTGCTCCCCATCTCTGTTCCATGCTGCTAGTCCCTGAGGGTGACCCAGACGCTTTCGACATCCCGACCCCTCGTACTTACGCTGAGGCGGTTTCGGGACCCTGGGCCTCTCAGTGGATAGCTGCCATGGAGCAGGAGATGGCATCTTGGAGATCCACCGGCACCTTCGTCGACGCAGTTCCCCCACCTGGGGTGAACGTGGTCGATGGCCGTTGGCTCTTCAAGGTGAAGCGCCCTCCTGGAGAGCCGCCTGTGTTCAAGGCGCGCTACGTGGCTAGAGGCTTCAGTCAGCGCAAGGGGGTGGACTTCTTTCAGACTTTCGCTCCTACCCCGAAGATGACTACTCTTCGGGTGCTGCTACACGTAGCGGCTCAGCGTGACTACGAGCTTCACTCCCTCGACTTCTCCACTGCCTTTCTTCAGGGCAGCCTTCACGAGCAGGTCTACCTGCGTCGCCCTCAGGGCTTTACTGGCACCTTCCCCCCTGGGACCCAGTGGCTTCTGCGGCGGCCAGTCTACGGCCTGCGCCAGGCGCCTCGTGAGTGGCACGACACTTTGCGTGCTACCCTTGCTGACCTGCAGTTCTTTCCGTCCTCTGCAGACCCCTCGCTCTTCGTTCGTGCTGGCTCGACTCCGTTCTACATCCTCGTCTACGTAGACGACCTGGTCTTTGCCACTGCTGACAGGGACGCACTGGCCTCCGTGAAGGCAGAGCTGCTGAAGAGACACACCTGCACTGACCTTGGAGAGCTGCGCCGTTACCGCTTGCGCCTAAAGATCATCAGCGGCACTGTGTGCAGCTTGGTCTGGTTCCTGTAGTCTCTCACTTACTCGAGCCTTGACTCTGTACTGTCCTATATATCTGTGTGTACACTCAGACTGGACTTGTGTCCTCTTACAGTGGTTGGACTAGTAGTGCCGCCCTGTACTAGTTCTTGCCTTGCCTGTACTCCTTTTGACTGGTCTTTTAGACCCTTGTCTCAGAGGCTGGACTAGTAGTGCCACCCTGAGCTGCTTGTCTAGAACATTCCCCTATGCAGTCCAGGGGGTGTGTCAAACATGTTTAGTTATCATGCTTGTATAGACTGTATAGGGTCATCTTCTAGAGAGTACAACAGTTAGGTATATGTTTGTGTACTCTCTCTCTCTATTCATCAATTTCACTGTTTGTTACCTGGCGCTGCACATTTCGCCCTCACTCCAACCCTCGGAACTGTACATTTTGTCAAACATGTGTATTTGTCATGTTTGTATAGACTGTATAGGGTCGTCTCTTAGAGAGTACAACACTTAGGTATATCTGTGTGTACACTCTATCTATCATTCATTCTCAGTTTCTGATATGGTATCACGCGTAGGTAGGTGTCAAACATGTGTACTTGTCATGTTTGTATAGACTATATAGGGTAGCCTCTTAGAGGGTACAACACTTAGGTATATCTGTGTGTACCCTCTCTCTAACATTATTCACTTCTTCAATTTCTGATATGGTATCACGCGTAGGTAGGATCCCCCCCACCTACCGCTTCCGCTCGCCCCCCCCTAGCCCCGTCGCGACCCCCCCTAGCCCCGTCGCGCCCCTTCCTGGGACCCGTCGCGCCCCTCCCTGGGCCCCGTCGCGCCCCTTCCCGGGCCCCGTCGCGCCCCTCCCAGGCCCTGTCGTGCCCCTCCTGGGCCCCGTAGCGCCCCTCCTGGGCCCCGTAGCGCTCCTCCTAGGCCCCGTAACGCCCCTCCTGGGCCCCGTCGCGCCCCTCCCAGGCCCCGTAGCGCCCCTCCTGGGCCCCGTAGCGCCCCTCCTGGGCCCCGTCGCGCCCTTTCTGGGTCCTGTAGCGCCCCTCCTGGGCCACGTCGCGCCCCTCCCAGGCCCCGTAGCGCCCCTCCTGGGTCCCGTCGCGCCCCTCCCAGGCCCCGTAATGACCCTCCTGGGCCTCGTCGCGCCCCTCCCAGGCCCCGTAGCGCCCCTCCTGGGCCCCGTCGCGCCCCTCCTGGGCCCCGTAGCGCCCCTCCTGGGCCCCGTCGCGCCCCTCCCAGGCCCCGTAGCGCCCCTCCTGGGCCCCGTCGCGCCCCTCCCAGGCCCCGTAGCGCCCCTCCTGGGCCCCGTCGCGCCCCTCCTGGGCCCCGTAGCGCCCCTCCTGGGCCCCGTCGCGCCCCTCCTGGGCCCCGTACCGCCCCTCCTGGGCCCCGTAGCGCCCCTCCTGGGCCCCGTCGCGCCCTTTCTGGGTCCTGTAGCGCCCCTCCTGGGCCCCGTCGCGCCCCTCCCAGGCCCCGTAGCGTCCCTCCTGGGTCCCGTCGCGCCCCTCCCAGGCCCCGTAGCGCCCCTCCTGGGCCCCGTCGCGCCACTCCCAGGCCCCGTAGCGCCCCTCCTGGGCCCCGTCGCGCCCCTCCTGGGCCCCGTCGCGCCCCTCCAGGGCCCCTGCAGCGCCCCTCCTGGGCCCCCCCGTCGCGCTCGCCCGGCCCCATCGCACCAGCCCGGCCCCGTCGCACCAGCCCGGCCCCGTCGCGCCCGCCCGGCCTCGTCGCACCGGCCCGGCCCTGTCGCCCCCGCCCGGCCTCGTCGCCCCTGCCCGGCCCCGTCGCGCTCGCCCGGCCCCGTCGCCCCGGCCCGGCCCTGTCGCACCAGCCCGGCCCCGTCGCGCCCGCCCGGCCCCGTCGCGCCCGCCCGGCCCCGTCGTCCTCGCCCGGCCCGGTCGCACCTGCCCGGCCCCGCTGCCCCGGCCCCGTCCTCCTCACTGGTACGGTTCCCCCCTACCCCGCCCTACACTGCCCTGCACTGTACCGCCACGCACCACACTGTACTGCCTTACACCGCACTGCACCGCACTACATCGCACTGCACCGCGCTGCACCGCACTGTACCGCACTGCACCGCACTGTACCGCACTGCACTGCACTGCACTGCCCTGCACCGCACTGGACTGTTCCTGATGGCGGCGGAGCTTCGCTTCGACGCTGAAGGTCAGCCCCTAGAGTTCGAGGCGTGGCTTGCCGACCTCCGCCGCCAACTCACTGGCCAGCGGCAGGATGGTGAACCGCTTTCCGCACACCTTGCCGGTACGCTCCCCTGCCCAGACTCCCCTGCTATTCTGCCCGCTGACTCCACACCCACTGAGCGCGAGTCCACATCTGCCACTGCCCGTGCGCGCTCTGTCTGGCTTTCTCGCGATGCTGTCGCCCAGCTTGCCATCAGCAACGCCCTTCCCCCATCCGAGCGCCCTCGCTTTAGGTCTCTCACCACTGCTCAGGCATACTTAGATGCTGTCATCCAGCGCTATTCCACCCCTCCGGCTGTCTCGGTGGGTCGCCTGATCCTCCCGATGCTCTTTCCTGACCTTGCTTCTTTCCCCACTGTCTCTGACCTCGCTGCCCACCTGCGCTCGATAGAGGAGACCTGGCGCGCCGCCTGCACTGACGCACAGCTTAGAGCCCACCAGCCGCCCATTACCTCTACCCTCTACCTGCTTGCCACCCGCCTCCCTGACCGCCTTGCTGTCGCCCGCGACCGCTTCCTTAGCCTTCACCCTGCCGACCTCACCCTCACTGACTTTGTAGACACCCTGACTGTGATAGAGACCCGTCACCGCTCCATCGCCCAGGCGAGCGGTGTCGTGCCTGTCCCTATCTTTCAGGGTTGTGCCCTCGCCCAGTGTACCTTCTCCGAAAGCTCTGTCGCAGTGGCTGAGACTGCTGCTGCAGCGCAGTTTCGTTCGGGGAAGGGCCGCCGCCCCAAGGTTGGGCGCGGCGGAGGCGGCGGCGGGGGTGCGGGAGGGGGTAGTGGTGGGGTCGGGTCCTTTGGTGCTGGAACGGACGAGGGGACCCTGCCCAATCCAGCTGAGCCGCCGCCCCTGCAGTTGCAGCAGCCGCAGCAGTCGCCGCAGTCGCAGCCGTCGCAGCAGCCGCCGCAGCCGTCGCAGACGCGGCAGACGAGTGTCCTCCCGCCCGGGTGGCCCGGCGCTGGCGGTGGCCGGGCGCGTGGTGGTGTGTCGAGTGGTAGCTCTGGCGGCGGGCGCTGTCAGTACCAGATCCTGACCGGTCCTCGCCGCGGCTTCGTTTGCGGTAAGATCGGTCACTCCACTCCCCGCTGTTTTCGTCGCCTGGACGACCTCTTTCGTCAGCGCTTCGGCCCGTCGCGAGACCTCCCGGACTGGCACAGTTTGCTTAGTCGTAAGATTCAGATCTTTGATATGGACATGGATGCCATTGTTTCTGCTCTGCATGTGATGTATGCTGATGACTCTAGTGTGCTTCCCGCTTATTACTCACTGTTGCCTAGTGTAGGTGTGCCTAGTGTACCCTCCCCTGCTGCGTCAGGCGTAGAATCCTCTGCTTTGTGTAGTCTTGGTGCTTCCGCCGTCGTTCCGTCGCCAGACGCCTCTGCTTCGCTTTCCTTCACCTTGGACTCTGGCGCTTCTCGGTGTTTCTTCCGCGACTTTACCACCCTGACGCCGCTTCCCGTCCCTGCTGCCGTTTCTCTCGCTGACCCCTCTGGCGGTCCGGTAGCCGCCCGCAGTTCCACCACTCTTCCCTGTCCGGCGGTTCCTTCGGGCTCTCTTACAGGTCTGCATATCCCCTCGTTCTCCAGGAACCTAGTTGGTGTCGGCTGCCTCCAGGACCTTGGCGTCACCACTACGTTCCCTGGTCACGAGCGGTATGCTGTCTGTACCGAGGCCGCCACTGGTGCCCCCCTGTCCACGTTCCCCCGGGACCCGGTGTCCGGCCTGTTCACTCTGGACACCGTGACCCCCCCGGCTGGAGCGCTCACCCAGGTTGCTGCCGCCTGCTCCTGTCGGTCCCTCACTCACCCGACCCTCCTTTGGCACCACCGCCTAGGTCACCCTGCGCTCCAGCGTCTGCGTCACATGTCCCAGCACGGTCTTGTCCTTGGTCTCCCAGGTTCTCTCCCTGCGTTTCCCTCCTCCCCAGCCCCACCTTGCACGCCTTGTGTCGAGGGTCGGCTTTGCCGTGCCCCTCACTCCTCCTCGTTTCCCCCTACCGCCGCGCCGTTGCAGACCCTGCACCTGGACGTATGGGGCCCCGCCCCTGTCCCTGGGCCGCGTCGAGAGCGCTACTTCCTAGTGCTTGTCGACGACTTCACACGCTACACCACAGTCTTTCCCCCGGAGCGCAAGGCCGACGTGCCTGGCGCTCTCATCCCCTGGCTTGTCTCTGCACGTGTCCACCGCGGTCTCCCTGTCTTGCGTCTTCACTCAGACCGTGGTGGCGAGTTTGCCTCAGGTGTCCTTGGTCGCTTTTGTCGTGCGGAGGGCATCACCCAGACGTTCACCCTACCGGACTCCCCACAGCAGAATGGGGTCGCTGAGCGACGCATCGGTTTGGTCATGGAGGTGGCTCGCACCTCCATGATCCATGCCGGTGCACCCCATTTTCTGTGGCCGTTCGCTGTGCGCTACGCTTCTCACCAGCTTAACCTGTGGCCGCACCCTCAGCAGCCGCAGGTTTCGCCGACCCGTCTTTGGACTGGGTCTCCTGGTGACGCGTCTGCGTTCCACGTCTGGGGCTGTCTTGCTCACGTCCGTGCCTCCGGCACGGACAAGCTCACTGCCCGCACCCTTCCCTGCGTCTTCGTCGATTTTCCCCTTGACGCGTCCGACTGGCACTTTTACCACCCGCCGTCTCACCGCTTCTTTCACTCTCGTGACGTCACCTTTGACGAGTCCGTCTCCTACTACCGTCGCTTCCCCCACCGTGGTCCCCCGGTTACTCCCCCCCTGTTCTTGGTCCCTCCTTCCCCGGTAGTCCCTGCCCCTCCTCCTCCTCCTCCTCCCCGTCCCGCCCCCTCTGGTGTGTCCCACGTCACCCCCCCTCCGTCGGTGGACCCGGTTGAGGAGTCTTCTGACTCTGGTGGCCCTCCTATGCAGTCCTCGTCAGCCGCCCCTCCCCTGGCGTCCCCTCCCCAGTCCCCTCCTCCACCGCTTCTGCCGCCGCTGCAGCCGCCGCCGCCGCTGCCGTCGCAGCACCCGTTCGCTGCCTCTGGGGGTGCTCGTCCCGGTAGCCCTGGGGGTGGTCCCTCTGGGGGTGCTGGTGTGGAGAGTGTCGGGGGTTGCCGAGGAGCAGCTAGCGGTCCCGGTGTCGCCGTTGTGCCGCCGCAGCAGCAGTCCCCGCCGGTGTCCGCCCTTCGCCTGCTCGGCCTGCCGTCCCCCGACCCTGCGTCGGTTCCTCCCCGACCGTCTCCTCCTCTTCCTGTCTACGGCCCCGTTTTCCCTCCGCCGGACTCGTCCCCGGCTCGTCTCCCCCCTCGTTCCCCTCCTGTGTCCCCTCCTCTGTCTCCTGACCCGACTCCTCCGTCGCACGTCTGGTCTCACCGTCCCTCCCGTGCTCGTCCTGCCTCGCCTGTCCTGCGCTCCCACCCTATGTTGCTTCGTTCCCACGCGTCTCGTCCTCCCCTTCTGCCGTCGCCTCCTCCTTCCTCCCTTGTTGTTGCACCCCCCCCGCTGTCTGACTACCTTCGTGCCGCTCGTCCTCTTGTTCCTCGCGTCCTTGCCTCTCTCGTTCCGACCCGTCTGTTCCGGCCTCGTGCCTTGACGCCCTTGTCGCTGCTGTCGCTGACTTCGCCTCTTCCCGCCGCCTTGACTACGCCTCCGCTCTGGTCTCTGACCCTGCCTGTCCTCCGTCTGTCGGGGGTGCTCCTGCCCTTGGCAGTGACGTCCTGGAGGACCGCCAGTTCGAGCTTGCCTTCCTCTCCGAGGCTGCTCCCCATCTCTGTTCCATGCTGCTAGTCCCTGAGGGTGACCCAGACGCTTTTGACATCCCGACCCCTCGCACTTACGCTGAGGCGACCTCGGGACCCTGGGCCTCGCAGCGGATAGCTGCCATGGAGCAGGAGATGGCATCTTGGAGATCCACCAGCACCTTCGTCGACGCAGTTCCCCCGCCTGTGGTGAACGTAGTCGATGGCCGCTGGCTCTTCAAGGTGAAGCGCCCTCCTGGAGAGCCGCCTCTCTTCAAGGCGCGCTATGTGGCTAGAGGCTTCAGTCAGCGCGAGGGGGTGGACTTCTTCCAGACCTTCACTCCGACCCCGAAGATGACTACTCTTCGGGTTCTGTTACACCTCGCTGCTCAGCGTGACTACGAGCTTCACTCCCTCGACTTCTCCACTGCCTTCCTTCAGGGCAGCCTACACGAGCAGGTCTACCTGCGGCGCCCTCAGGGCTTCACTGGCACCTTCCCTCCTGGGACCCAGTGGCTCCTGCGGCGCCTCGTCTACGGCCTGCGCCAGGCTCCCCGTGAGTGGCACGACACTCTCCGTGCTACGCTTGCTGACCTGCAGTTCTTTCCGTCTTCCGCAGACCCTTCACTCTTCGTTCGTGCTGGCCAGAGTTGCGCGCACCATCACCCTGACTCAGTCACACTTCGTGCGCCAGGTCCTTCAGAGGTTCAGCCTTCAGTTCTCCTCTGCACAGCCCACCCCTCTGCCTGTAGACCACAGACTCTCCGCTCCAGTGTCTGAGGAGTTGGTAGAGCCCAGCGACCCCTACGCAGAGCTGGTGGGTTGCCTCATGTACCTGATGACTTGCACTCGCCCAGATCTCGCATACCCTCTCAGCATCCTGGCTCGCTTTGTGGCCACAGGCAGGCACCGACCGCAGCACTGGTCTGCCGCTAAGAGGGTTCTGCGTTATCTTGCTAGTACATCGGGCATGGGGTTAGTGCTAGGAGGACGCAGGTCAGTGGTCCTTACTGGACACACAGACGCTTCGTGGGCAGACGACGCTGAGACACTCAGGTCTACCCAGGGCTACTGCTTCAGCCTTGGCTCAGGTGCCGTCTCGTGGAGAGCTACCCGCTCCTCGTCTGTTGCGCAGTCCAGCTGTGAGGCTGAGATCTACGCTGGTGCCATGGCGGCACAGGAGCTTCGCTGGCTGACCTTCTTGCTCACCGACTTAGGTGAGCGGCCTAGCTCTGCCCCGGTCCTGTTCGCTGACAACAGGGCCATGATCCTCCTGTGTCAGGAGCCTCGACTCGAGGGCAGAGCAAAGCACATTCAGCTGCGGTACTTCCTCCTTCGTGAGCTACAGCAGCGACGTCAGGCTCGCGTAGTACACTTGGCCTCAGGTGCCAATACGGCTGATATCTTTACGAAGGCGCTTGCGCCTAAAGATCATCAGCGGCACTGTGTACAGCTTGGTCTAGTTCCTGTAGCCTCTCACTTGCTAGGACATTGACTTTGTACTGTCCTTTATACGTATACTCGGACTGGACTTGTGTCCTCTCTCAGTGGCTGGACTAGTCGTGCCGCCCTGCTCTTGTTCTTGCCTTGTTTGTACTCCTTCTGACTGGTCTCTCAGACCCTTGTCTCAGAGGTTGGACTAGTAGTGCCGCCCTGAGCTGTTTGTTTAGAGCATTCCCCTATGCAGTCTAGGGGGTGTGTCAAACATGTGTATTTGTCATGTTTGTATAAACTGTACAGGGTCGTCTCTTAGAGAGTACAACACTTAGGTATATTTGTGTGTACACTCTATCTATCATTCATTCTCAGTTTCTGATACATTTCGCCTTCGCTCCAACGCTTGGCACAGTACATTTTGTCAACTTATACATATTAGCTATGTAGAAGTTATAGGCTAGACTGGGGTATGCTTCTATTGAGTACAACCAACTAGTATTTGTTCTAGGTTTCTCCTTCTAGTTCATTCATTCAGTTCTTACTTTAACATGGTATCACGCATAGGTTAGAATCCCCCACCTACCGCTTCCGCTCGTACCCTAGCTAGGCCACGCCGCATCCCCCCTGGGCCCCGTCGCGCCTCCTAGCCCCGTCGCGCCCCTCCTGGGCCCCGCCGCGCCTCCTAGCCCCGTCGCGCCCCGCCTGGGCCCCGTCGTGCCTCCTAGGCCCCGTCGCGCCCGCCTGGCCCCGGCGTGCCCCTCCTGGGCCCCGTCGCGCCTCCTGGCCTCTCCGCGCCTGCCTGGCCCTGCCGCGCCTGCCTGGCCCCGCCGCGCCTCCCTGGCCCTGCCGCGCCTGCCTGGCCCGGCCGCGCCTGCCTAGCCCTTCCGCGCCTGCCTGGCCCCGTCGCGCGCGCCTGGCCCCGTCACGCCCGCCTGGCCCCGTCGCGGCCTGCCTGGCCCCGTCGCGCCTGCTTGGCCCCGTCGCGCCTTCTTGGCCCCTCCACGCCTGCCTGGCCCTGCCGCGCCCGCCTGGCCTCGCCGCGCCTGCCTGGCCCCGCCGCGCCTCCCTAGCCCCGCCGCGCCTCCCTGGCCCCGCCGCGCCTGCCTGGCCCCACCGCGCCTGCCTGGCCCCGCCGCGCCTGCCTGGCCCCTCCGCGCCTGCCTGGCCCCGCCGCGCCTGCCTCTGGCACGGACAAGCTTACTACCCGCACTGTCCCCTGTGTCTTCCTCGGTTTCCCCCTGGACTCGTCTGACTGGCATTTCTACCACTCGTCGTCCCTCCCGTGCTCGTCCCGCCTCTCCTGTCTTGCGCTCCCACCCTATGTTGCTCCGTTCCCGCTCGTCTCGTTCTCCCCTCCTCCCGTCCCCTCCTCTCTCGTCCCTTGCTGTTGCACCTCCTCCGTTCTCTGACTACCTCCGTGCCGCTCGTCCCCTTGTCCCTTGGGTCCTTGCCTCTCTTGTTACCGACCCTTCTGTTCCTGTCTCGCGCCTTGACGCGCTTGTCGCTGCTGTCGCTGCCTTCGCCTCTGCCCGCCGCCTTGACTACGCTACCGCTCTGGTCTCTGACCCTGCCCGTCCTTTGTCCGTCGGGGGTGCTCCTGCCCTTGGCAGTGACGTCCTAGAGGACAGGCAGTACGAGCTTCCTTTCCTTTCCAAGGCCGCTCCCCATCTCTGCTCCATGCTGTTAGTCCCTGAGGGTGACCCAGTCGCCTTCGACATCCCGACCCCTCGCACCAGCGCAAAGGGGTTGACTTCTTTCAGACCTTCGCCCCGACCCCGAAGATGACCACTCTTCGGACGCTGCTACACGTAGCAGCACAGCGTGACTACGAGCTTCACTCCCTCGACTTCTCTACTGCCTTTCTTCAGGGCAGCCTACACGAGCAGGTCTACCTGTGCCGACCACAGGGCTTCACTGGTACCTTCCCCACTGGGACCCAGTGGCTTCTCAGGCGCCCGGTCTACGGCCTGCGTCAGGCTCCCCGCGAGTGGCATGACACGCTGCGTGCCACGTTAACAGACCTGCAGTTCTTTCCGTCCTCTGCTGACCCCTCACTGTTTGTGCGTTCCGGCCAGACTCCGTTCTACATCCTTGTCTACGTAGACGACCAGGTTTTCGCTACTGCTGACAGGGACGCACTGGCCTCCGTGAAGGCCGAGCTGCTGAAGAGACACACCTGCACTGACCTTGGAGAGCTGCGTCGCTATCTTGGCCTGCAGATCTCTAGGGACAGAGCAGCACGCACCATCACTCTGACACAGTCACACTTGGTGCGTCAGGTCCTTGCACGAAGGTAGTCAAACAGAGGGGGAGGCGCGTGATAGGGAAAGAGCAAGGGCAGGATCAGACGACCAACTGAGGCAACGGATCGGGTGGAGTAGCGCGCGGAAACAGCCTCGAGGAACTCCTGCGCAGTCCTGACTGACCGAAACCGTGGGCGCTTAGACAGGGGGAGGACATGACCAATCGCGAGCTGTGCGACTGCGTCACACGACAGCCAGACTTAGCGGGCAAGGGCGGCAGCGGCAGCAGACTCACGGTCGGCAGACGAGGGGTCAGCGGGCAGGGCAGCAGGGGGGTCAGGGCAGGGGAGCGTATCGTCGAGGTGGACGGCCAAGGAGTGGCCGTCCTGCCGCTGACCAGTGAGGTGACGGCGGAGGTCGACGAGCCACGTATCGAACTTGACCGGCTGGCCCTCCGCGTCGAAGCGCAGCACAGAGTCCGCCATCAGGGTCGGTGCGGCGGCAGAAGGGCGGAGCAGTACAGTACAGTGCGGTGCAGTGCGGTACAGTGCAGTACAGTGTGATGCAATGTAGTGCAAGGCGGTGCAGTGTGGTACAGTGCAGTGCAGTGCGGTGCAGGGTGGTGCAGTGCGGTGCGGGGTCAGCGCGGGCCGGCTGGAAGGCGAGGCCGGCTGGGCGATGGGGCCGACGCGGCGATGGGGTCGGCTAGGTGACGGGGCCAGCTACTTGGCAGAGTCGGCTCGGTGTGGTCGTCTACGCGACGGGGTCGGCTTCGGGACGGGGCCGGCTGCAGGACGGGGCCGGCTAGGGGAACGGCCCGGCGGCGGGACGGGGCCGGCTACGGGGACGGGGCCGTGGTGCCACGGGTCGACGGGGCCAAGGGACCGCTAGGGGACGGGGCCGCGGGGCCGCTAGGGGACGGTGCCGCGGGGCCGCTGGTTGACGGGGCCGAGAGGCTGCTAGGGGACGGGGCCGCGGGGCCGCTGGTCGACGAGGTCTAGGGGCCGCGGGGCCGCTGGTCGGCGGGTCCGAGGGGCCGCTAGGGGACAGGGCCGCAGGGTTTCTAGGGGACGGGGCTGCGGGGCCGCTTGTCGACGGGGCCGCGGGGCCGCTGGTTGACGGGGCCGAGGGGCCGCTAGGGGACGGGGCCACGGGGCCGCTGGTCAACGGGGCCGAGGGGCCGCTAGGGGACGGGGCCGCGGGGCCACTAGGGGACCGGGCCGCGGGGTCGCTAGGGGACGGAGCCGCGGGGCCGCTGGTCGACGGGGCCGAGGGGCCGCTAGGGGTCGGGGCTGGGGGGCCTCTAGGGGACGGGGCCGCGGAGCCGCTGGTCGACGGGGTTTAGGGGCCGCTGGGGGACGGGGCCGCGGGGCCGCTGGTCGACGGGTCCGAGGGGCCGCTAGGGGACGGGGCCGCGGGGCCTCTAGGGGACGGGGCCGCGGGGCCGTTGGTCGACGGGGTCGTGGGGCCGCTGGGGGACGGGTCCGCGGGGCCGCTGGTCGACGGGTCCGAGGGGTCGCTAGGGGACAGAGCCGCGGGGCTTCTAGGGGACAGGGCCGCGGGGCCGCTGGTCGACGGGGCCGCGGGGCCGCTGGTTGACGGGGCCGAGGGGCCGCTAGGGGACGGGGCCGCGGGACCGCTGGTCAACGGGGCCGAGGGGTCGCTAGGGGACGGGGCCACGGGGCCACTAGGGGACGGGGCCGCGGGGTCGCTAGGGGACGGAGCCGCGGGGCCGCTGGCTGACGGGACCGAGGGGCCGCGGGGCCGCTAGGGGACGGTGCCGTGGGGCCGCTGGTCGACGGGGCCGAGGGGCCGCTAGGGGACGGGGCTGGGGGGCCTCTAGGGGACGGGGCCACTGGTCGACGGGGTCTAGGGGCCGCTGGGGGACGGGGCCGCGGGGCCGCTGGTCGACGGGTCCGAGGGGCCGCTAGGGGACAGGGCCGCGGGGCCTCTATGGGACGGGGCCGCGGGGCCGCTGGTCGACGGGGCCGTGGGGCTGCTGGTCGACGGGGCCGAGGGGCCGCTAGGGGACGGGGCCGCGGGGCCGCTGGTCAACGGGGCCGAGGGGCCGCTAGGGGACGGGGCCGCGGGGCCGCTGGTCGATGGGGCCGAGGGGCCGCTAGGGGATGGGGCCGCGTGGCCGCTAGGGGATGGGGTAGGCGAGACGGCTAGGACCTACGGCGGAAGCGCTGGTGGGCGAAGGGGCTCTAACCTACTCATGATACCATATCAAACTGAAAGAATAACTAGAAGGGGAGAGTACAAGGCATTATAACCTAGGGGGCTGTACTCTCTTAGGCACAACCCTATATGGTCTACAACATCAGACACAAATGTGTTTGACAAGAACACCTACCAAGCCTACCAATTATATAACAAAATATATAATTTAACACACCCCGTAGGCTTGGTAGTAACAAGCCCACACACACCCACACCCCCTAACCTAGCCCTCCCATTCCCAGCAGCAGCCGCGATGACTCTGGAATCGGTCAACACCCACGGCACGGGAGATGGCAATGGCGGCAGCGGCGGCAGTGACGAGAGCGACGGTGACGTGCGGCGGCAAAAGGCCAGAGGCAACAGCGGCGAAGGCGGCTTCAACGTCATAGGCGACTGCAGCGGCCCCCGCCCTCTCGGCGGCATGGCCAATCTCCTCGGCGATGGGAAGGCCCTCACGAGGCAGGCGTCAGCTGTGGCAAGGAAGATGGCAATGGCGGCAGCGGCGGCAGTGACGAGAGCGGCGGCAACAGCGGCGGCGGCGGCTTCAACGTCAGAGGCAACTGCAGAGGCTTCATCGTCAGAGGCGAATGCAGCGGCCCCCGCCCTCTCGGCGGCATGGCCAATCTCCTTTGCGAGGGGAAAGGAAGGGGGGGGCGGGGCGAATCTTCAGTGAGGCACCATGGCTGGCGCGACGCTTACTGGCATGAGGGCGTTACGACTCGCGCCTAGGACAGGGCGCTGGCCGCAGCTGTCCGTGCGCTGGCGTGGCGAAGTCGTAACGCCATCGGCACCACGGCTACCTCCGGAACACTCCTCTCCAGCACCCTTAGAACGAGCACCCGCAGAGCAAGAATCCTCTCCAGCACCGGTGCCTCCCCCGAGCCCGCCGGGACAAGGCACGACAGGAACCCTAGGACTAGCACCCTCCTCAATGCCAGCACCCCCAGCGTCCACGAAGGGCTGCTGCTGCTGCGACGGCGGCAGTGGCGGCTGCTGCTGCGGCTGCAATGACGGATGCGGCGGTGGCTGCGACGACGGAGGAGGGGACATTCAGGGGAGAGGCAACTCGCGAGAACTGTGCCTCGGGGCCACCAGAGTCAGCCGGCTCCTTGACCGGGACAATCGACGGGAGGGGAGTGACGTGAGACACGCCAGACGGAGCAGGACGGGGAGGGAGGGGAGCAGGGGTTACCGGGGGAGTGGGAACCAGAAACAGGGGTGGGGAAACCAGGAGACCTCGGCGGGTAAAGCGATGGTAAAAGGAGACAGACTCATCGAAAGTGACACCACGCGAGTGAAGGAAACGGTGAGACGGTGGGTGGTAAAAGTGCCAGTCAGACGAGTCAAGGGGGAAACCAAGGAGGACACAGGGGACAGTGCAGGCAGTGAGCTTGTCCGTGCCAGAGGCACGAACGTGAGCAAGGCATCCCCAAACGTGGAATGCAGACGAGTCACCAGGAGACCCGGTCCAGAGGAGGGTCGGTGAAACCTGCGGCCGCTAGGAGTGGGGCCACAGGTTCATCTGGTGAGTGTTGTAGCAAACAGCAAGCGGCCACAGAAAATGGGGTGCACCGACATGGATCATAGAGGTACGAGCCACCTCCATGACCAAGCCGATGCGTTGCTCAGCGACACCATTCTGCTGTGGGGAGTCCAGCAGGGTGTACGACTGGGTGATGCCCTCCTCACGATAGAACCGGCCAAGCCAACCGGAGGCAAACTCGCCACCACGGTCGGAGTGGAGATACAGCACGGGGAGACCTCGGCAGACTCGCGCAGCTATGACCCACCGGAAAAGAACGTCAGGCACGTCAGCCTTCCGCTCCAGAGGAAACACCGTGGTGTAACGCGTGTAGTCATTGACAAGCACCAGGAAGTGGTTCTCTTGACGCTGCCCAGGGATGGGAGCTGGACCCCAGACGTCCAGGTGCACGGTCTGGAGTGGCGCGGAGGCACGGCGAAGCAAGGAGGAGTGAGGTGCATGGCGCGGCTGGCCCTCGACGCAGGGCATGCACGGTGGCGTAGGCGAGGGAGGGAGGGAAGGGAGCGACACAGGGAGACCTAGGACAAGACCGTGCTGGGACATGTGACGCAAACGCGGGAGTGCAGGGTGACCTAGGCGGTGGTGCCACAGCAACGACGGGTGAGTGAGCAACCGACACAAGCAAGCCGCAGCTACCGGGGGGGACGCCCTTACCGGGGGGGACGCAGTGTCAAGCGTAAACACGCCGGGCACAGGGTCCCGGGGGAACGTGGTCAGAGGAGCACACGTGGCGGTCTCGGTGCAGACCGCGTACCGCTCGTGTCCGAGGAACGTAGTGGTGATGCCGAGGTCCTGAAGACAGCCGACACCAACTAGGTTCCTAGACAACGAGGGGATATGCAGGCCTGTAAGAGTGCCCGAGGGGGCCGCCGGACAGGGAAGGGTGGTGGAGCTATGTGCAACTACCGGACCTAAGGAGGGGTCTGCAAGTGCGACGGCGGCAGGGGCGGCAAGCGGCGTAAGGGAAGTGACATCGCGGAATAAGCAGGTAGACGCACCAGAGTCAAGCGTGAAGGAGAGCGAAGTGCTAGCGGCAGCCGGTGGAGAGGCTAGCATGGAGCCTAGGCCGGACAAGACCGTGGGTCCTACGCCTGACGTAGCAAGGGAGCCTAGACTACATACAGTGGACACACCTATGCTAGGCAACACCGGGTAAAAGGGTCCAATCACACTAGAGTCATCATCATACATGAAAGACATAGCATTCCTAATCTGATCCATGTCAAGCTCAAAGACCGGCACACGACGGTGAGCCAGGGCGTACCAGTTTGGAGGGTCCGACGCAGGACCAAAGTGGTGGCGGAACAGGCCGTCCAGGCGGCGGTAGCAGCGGTCGGCGGTGTGGTCGGGCCGGTGGCAGACAGTGCCATGGCGAGGGCTGGTGTGAAGCTGGTACAGGCAGGTGACCGTGCTGGAGCTGCCACTCGACATCGAGCTGTGCCTGCCCCCCCCACGACCACCCTCACTAGCGCCGCTAGTCCACCACGGCGTTGGGGGTCCCCACGATGATTGCTGCTGTGGCGACGACTACGGCGGCAGCTGCGGCTGTTGCTGCTGCTGAGGCTGCGTCTGCTATTGCGGCTGCTCCGTGGTACCAGCTCCGGTCCCCTCGTCTGAACCACCGTCCCCGCCCTCACCGTTGCCACCCTCCCCACCGCCACCCCCCTTCCCCCCACCACGCCCCCTTTTGGGTCAGCGAACCTTACCCGGACGCTTCTGCGCTGAGGCCGCAGCCGCGGTCTCAGCAACAGCAGCAGAGACGTCAGGGTAAGTGCACTACGAGGGAGCACAGCCTTGAAAGATAGGTACCGCCGCAGTACCGCTAGACTGAGTGATATTGCGTTGGCGGGTCTCTATCTCAGTCAGGGCATTGACAAAGGCGGTGAGAGTGAGGTCACCCGGGTGCTGACTATGGAAGTGGTCGCGGGCTGTGGCTAGGCGATCAAGGAGGCGCGTGGCGATGAGATAAAGGGTAGCGCATAACGGCGGTAGGAAGGCAGTGAGCTGTGCCTCATTGCTAGCAGCGCAGTAGCTCGTCTCAAGCATGCGGAGGTGCGTGGCAAAGTCGGCGACCGTGGGGAAGGAGGCAAGATCAGGGAAGAGCATGGGAAGGATCAGGCGACCGGTAGGAGCAGTGGCAGGGGTGGAATAGCGTGCAATGACAGCATGTAAGAAGGCCTGGACGTTTGCTACAGTGGTAAAGCGAGGACGCAATGACAGCGGGAGCGCACGGCTTATAGCAAGCTGTGCGACAGCGTCGCGCGAGTCCCAGACGGCACGATCAAGCGCAGCAGCGGAAAAGGCCTCACGCTCAGCAGTGGTGGGGGCATCAAGGAGGGGAGCAGGCCCAGGGGGGCGGGGAAGCAGGCCATCGACATGCACATCCAGGGAGTGACCATCCTGGCGCTGACCTGTAAGGTGACGTCGAAGGTCGATCAGCCACGCCTCAAAGTCGATCGCCCGACCCTTTGCATCCAGACGGAGCTGTGACTCTGCCATCGCCATTGCTGCAGCTGCTGACGGCCGCTGACAGAATGAGGAGGATAGCATTGGTGGAGGAAGCAGTGGAGAGCGGTGGAGAGCGGTGGAGTGCGGTGAAGAGCGGTGGAGTGCGGTGGAGAGCGATGGAGAGCGGTGGAGAGCGGTGGAGACAGCCGGCAGGGGAGCCGGCGCTTAAGGGAGCCAGAGTCGGTGGGTCGGCGCTGTGACTCGACAGCCCGAAGACTGGCCGCTGAAGTGGGGGCCGGCTAGGCTGGGCAGCTGGCTGGCGAGGATCGACGAGGCGCACAAGGCTGACGGGGCGCTGATGGGGCCAACTGGGCACCAACGGGGCCGACGGGGCGCTAACAGGCCGGCGGGGCGAGCAGGGCTTGAGGGGCACATGGGACCGACGGGGCGCTAACGGGGCCGATAGGGCGCGAGCGGGCTGGCAAGGCACTAATGGGCCGGTGGGAGGAGCGGGGCCAGCAGGGCGCATGTGGTCGACGAGGGGCGAACGGGGCCGTCAGGTCGCTAACAGGCCGGCAAGGCGCTAACGGGCTGGCGGGGCGAGCAGGGCTAGTGGGGTGCACGGGGCCGACGGGGTGCTAACGGGGCCGGTAGGGCGCTAACGGGCCGGCGGGGTGCTAACGGGCCTGGGGGACGAGCAGGGCCAGTGGGGCGCACGGGGCCGACGGGGCGCTAACGGGGCCGGCGGGGCGCTGACGGGCCGGCGGAGCGAGCAGGGCCAGAGGGGCTCACAGGGCCGATGGGGCGATAATGGGGCCAACAGGGCGCACGGAGCCAGAGGGCGCGAACGGGCGCTAACGGGTCCGACGGGGCGAGCAGGGCCAGAGCGGCGCACATGGCCAACGTGGCGCTAACGGGGCCAGCGGGGCGCACGGGGCCAGAGGGCACAAAAGGGGCCGGCAGGGCGCTAACAGGCCGGCAGGGCGTTAACAGGCCGGCAGGGCGCTAAGAGGCCAGAGGGGGGCGCACAGGGCCGACATGGCGTTAACGGGGCAGCTAGGAGCGGGCGGCTAGGACTAGGACGTGAGCGGAAGCGCGGGTGGGTGGGGAGGACCTAACCTAGCGCATGATACCATCTAAGAGTAGAAAAGTTAACTAGAATTAGGCATACATGTTGATTTTGTTCAAGTGGTTGTACCCTCTAAGAGCATGCACCTATCTAGTCAATTATAACATATCCAAATATGTTTGACCGAGTACACCAGGTCAGCACTACTAGTCTGACCTCTGGTAAGGGCAACAAGGCAACTCAGGGCAGCACTACTAGTCTGACCACTGAGACAAGAGGCCACAAGGTCAATCAATAAGTGTAGCAAGACAAGTAGGTATAGAACAAGTACAAGCAAGTATAGTATGACTCAGGATACAATGAGTGGTGCTGCTACGGAGACGAGACCAAGCTGAGTACAAAACCGCTGGCCTTGGTGAAGATATCAGCGGTGTTGTCCTCTGAGGCCAACTGTACCACTAGAGCCTGGCCGCGCTGCTGCAACTCACGCAGCAAGAAGTACCGCAGCTGAATGTGCTTCGCCCTGCCCTCAAATCGAGCCTCTTGACACAAAAGGATCATGGCCCTGTTGTCAGCAAACAGGACTCGGGCCGACCTAGGCTGCTCACCTAAGTCAGTGAGCAAGAACGTCAGCCAGCGGAGCTCCTAAGCAGCCATAGCCCCAGCGCATATCTCTGCCTCACAACTAGACTGAGCTACAGACAATGACCTGGTGGACCTCCATGAGACTGCACCAGCACCAAGACTAAAATAGTAGCCCTGAGAGGACCTGAGCGTCTCCACGTCGTCAGCCCAGGACGCGTCTGTGTGTCCAGAGAGCACCACTGGCTCCCGTCCTCCTAGAACAAGCCCTAGTCCTGATGTACTCGCCGGATACCACAGTACCCTATTGGCAGCTGACCAGTGGTCTGGTCGGTGCCTGCCTGTCACAAAAAAGCGAGCCAAGAGGCTGAGAGGGTACACTAGATCTGGTCGAGTGTAGGTCATCAGGTACATAAGACACCCCATCAGCTCTGCGTATGGACCACTAGCCTCGACCATCTCAGCCGGAACAGGAATAGAGGGCTTGTGATCCACAGACAGAGGGGTGGGCTGTGCTGAGGAGAACTGGAGACTGAAACTCTGGAGGATCTGCTGCACCATATGGGACTGGGAGAGTGTGATCGTGCGAGCAGCAAGGTCACGAGAGATCTCCAAGCCCAGATAGCGCCTTAGCTCCCCCAAGTCTGTACAGGTGTGTCTCCTAAGTAACTCGGCCTTCATTGAGGCCAGTGCCACTCTGTCAGGATTAGCAAAGATAAGATTGTCTACGTACACTAGAATGTAGAGCGGCGTCTGACCCGTGTGAACAAAGAGAGAGGGATCAGCAGAGGACGGAAAGAACAACAGCTTAGCAAGAGTGGTGCGAAGCGTGTCGTGCCACTCACGGAGTGCCTGACCAAAACCGTAGACAGGACGGTGCAGGCTCCACTCGGTCCCAGGTGGGGAAGGACCCAGAGAAGCTTAGAGGGCGCCGGAGGTAGATCTGCTCGTGACGACTATCCTGCAAAAATGCTGTGGAGAAGTCGAGTGAGTGAAGCTCGTAGTCACGCTGCGCGACTATCTGAAGAAGGACCTGAAGAGTAGTCATCTTTGGGGTCAGGAAGAAGGTCTGGAAGAAGTCCACACCCTCACGCTGACTGAAGCCTCTAGCCACGTAACGCGCCTTGAACTTCGGCCGCTCTCCAGGTGCGCGCTTCACCCTGTAGATCCTCATGCAATCGACTACGTTTGCCGTAGGCGGGGGAACTGCGTCGACGTAAGTGCCTGTGGATCTGTAGGATGCAATCTCAGCCTCTATGGCCTATATCCACTGGGCTGCCCAGGGCCCCGACACCGCCTCAGTGTAAGAGCGCGGAACAGGGATGTCGAGAGCATCTGGGTCGCCCTCTAGGGATAAAGGTATGGAGCAGAGATGGGGAACAGCGGCAGCAAGGTAGGCCAGCTCGTACTGCCTGTCCTCTAGCACGTCACTGCCAAGGGCAGGTGCACCCCCGACAGACGGAGGACGGGCAGTACCAGAGACCAGAGCGGCAACGTAGTCAAGGCGGTGGCTAGCGGTGAAGTCAGCGGCAGCAGCGACAAGTGCAGAGACAGTCTCAAGAGGAGCAGGAGGGTCAGCGACAAGCGACGCAAGCAAGCGCGAGAGGGTAGGACGAGTAGCGAGAGCAGCTTCGGAGCGAGGAGGGGGGAACGACGGAAGCGACGATGAGGGAGGCAGCGAGAGGACTGTGGCTGGAGGAGCATGCGAACGAAGAACCATAGGGTGGACACTAGGACGAGGAGAGACAGGACGAGCACCAGAGGGGCGACGGAACTAGTGGGGAAAAAACTGGGGATTGGGGACGAAAGGGAACGGTGGACAAGTCTGGGGACGGAGGGGAGCACAGGGGAAAACGAGTTGGAGAGGAGTCCGGAGGAGAGAACAGTGGGCCGCAAACAGGGCCACCCAGTGGAGGGGGAACGGGCGGGCGGACAGGGGAACCTGGAGCAAGACCAAGAAGACGAAGGGCAGACTGCCGCTGCTCCTGCTGCGGCTACTGCTGCGGCTGAAATTGCTCCCTGTCCTCTCCAAGACCTCCAGCGGCACCGCGGCTGCCACCGGCACTCCCCGAGACAACACCCCCAAGACGAGCACCCTTGGACGCACCACCCACAGAACCAGCACCCCCAGAGTCAGCACCCTCAGAACTCGCACCCCCAGAACCAGCACCCCCAACACCAACTCCACCAACACCAGCAGCCCCAACACAGCACTGCCAACACCAGCACCCCCTGAACCGCACCCCCAAAGCCCACTGCTCCCTGCTGGTTCTGTTGCAGCTACTGCGCCCGCTGAGTCTACTGCGGCGACGGCTGCTGCTGCGGAGGCAAGGGAGGAGGCGGTTGAGGTGCCTGGGGTACCGAGGCTGGGGGAGGTGCCACAGGGACAGTAGGCGCGCCCCTAGCAGCTGTGCCCCCAGAGTCAGCCAACTCCCCCACAGGCACAACCGAGGGGAACTGAGTGGCGTGGGAGACACCAGACTGGGCCGGGTGGGGCAGGAGGGGAATGGCAGGCGAGGTAGGGACAATGAAGAGAGGAGGAGGAGGCACAGGAGCGCTGCAGTGCAGGAAGCGATGGTAGTAGGGGAGCGTCTTGTTGAAGGTAACGTCACAAGAGTGGTAAAAGCGGTGGTGTGACGGATGGTAGAAGAGCCTGTAAGAGGCGTCAAGCGAAAAACCCAGGAAGACACAAGGAAGGGTGCGGGCTGAGAGCTTGTCCGCAGCAGTGTCGCGGACGTGAGCAAGGCTGCCCCAGACGTGGAACGCAGACGCTTCACCAGGACACCCGGTCCAGAGGAGGGTCGGCGAAACCTGTGGCCGCTGGGAGCGCGGCCACAGGTTAAGCTGGTGAGCAGCGTAGCTCACAACGAACGGCCACAGAAAATGGGGTGCACCGATGTGTAGGCAAAGGGTTTCTATGAGGATTTAGGGGTGGCGCACTGCCGGCCCTCGACACAGGACGTGCACAGTGGCACGTAGGTTGGACGGGAAATGACGCAGGGAGACCAGTGACTAGACCGTCCTGGGACATATGCCTAAGACGCAGGAATGCTGGGTGACCTAAGCGGTGGTGCCACAGAAGGGTCGGGTGGGCTATGGAGCGACAGGAGTAGGACGCGGCAACCGTGACAGACGCAGCTGACGGCGGAGACTCTGTGTGCAGTGTAAAGAGACCTGACACTGGGTTACGCTCAAACATGGCTAAGTGCCGACCTGTGGTTGTGTCTGTGGAAGCGGCGTGCCTCTCGCGGGCAGGGAATGTAGTGGTGATGCCTCGGTTCTAAAGGTGACCGACACCCACTAGGTTCCTGGCAAACGTCAGGATGTGCAGACCAGTGAGGGAGCTGGAGGGGACAGCTGGACAAGGGAGAGTGGTGGTGCTATGTGCGACAGCTGTGGCGGAGGAATCTGCTAGTGCGACGCGGACAAGAGCAGGAAGTGGGGTGAGAGCAGTACTGTCTCTAACGAAGCAACGAGACGTGCCCGAGTCAAGGATAAAGGAGAGGGCCGCCTTAGGAGGGGCAGGGGAGGAGCCTAGGGGACACAGAGTAGAGGTTCCTAGACTAGACACAGTGGTGGGACCTAGACCCCTAGGCCCCAAGGCCCCCGGTCCTCCAGAGAAACCACACTGGCCCCAAGACAGTGACTGCCTCGAGGCCGCACCTCCAGAGCCTCCACCTTGCCCAGCACCCCCAAGACCCCATTGCGGTTGTTGCTGCTGCGGCAATGGCCAGAGAGCCCAGAAGCAGATGTCGAGGTCATGGAGCTAGAATCCGAGGAGGTAACTAATGTGATCCTCTAGGAGCATGCAGTCTAGGTGCGGGCTCACCAGTTGTAGACGGTGAGCGAGAAATCGAAGAGCAGAGGGAATTGCCCGGCGATCTGGCCGAGGGACGGACCTGAACGAGGCCATCATGCCGAGAGGAGAGGTGTCGAGGAACTCTAGAAACGAGGAGGAGACTAGTGGGAGGCACTAGGTGCTACAGGAGCGCTAGTGGAGGTAGTAGCAGTGGTGGATGTGGCCGGAGCAGTGGCAGCGAGTAGGAGGCAAGAAGCTGCAAATATGAATAGGAAGCAAACGAGGAGGAAGTACGCGCGAGAGGAGCTACTAGGAGCAGCGCACCGAGGAGCTAGCTTGGAGGCACTAGGACCGGCGGCACAGGGAGAATGACAGTCCACAGGGCACAGGGGACTCACGAGGCTGGCGGCCGCCTGGCGATTGGCGGCTGGTGGTCGGCGGCTGGCCGCAAGTGGTGGCAGCTGGCGGCTGACAGCTGGGGGTCGGCGGTCGGCTGCTGGCGGCTGGCGACTGCAGTGGTGACAGGAGGGGCAGCGGCGGCTGCAGTGGCAGTGGCGGCAGCGGTGGGAGCAGCAGCTGCAAGGACAGTGGCGGCAATGGTGGCATTGGTGGCTGCAAGGGCAGCGGCGGCAGCAGCAGATGTAAGGGTGGCGGCGGCAGTGGCAGCTGCACAGGCAGCGTCGGCAATGGCGGCTGCTGCTGGCGGTTGCAGCAGCAGTGGCAGTGGCAGCAGCGGCAGGGGATTGCAGCAGCTGCGGCAGTACAAGCTGCAGCAGCACAAGCGGCGGCAGTAGCTGCAGCAGTGGCAGTGGCAGCAGTGGCGGCTGCAAGGGCAGCGGCGGTAGTGGCGGCTGCAGCTGCAGAGGCGGCAACGGCAGTGGTGGCAGCTGAAGTGGCAGCAGCGGCAGTGACGGTAGCAGCTGCAGGAGTGGCAGCGGCGGCAGCACAGCTGCAGTGGCAAAGGCGGCAGCGTCAGCGGCGGTAGCGGCTACAGCAGTGGCAGAGGCGGCAGCGCAGCTGCAGCGCAGCTTCAGCGGCAGAGGCGGCAGTGGCAGTGGCGGCAGCAGCTGCAGCAGTGGCAGTGGCAGCAGTGTGGGCTGCTGCAGCGGCAGTGGCGGCAGCGGCAGTGGCTGCAGTGGCAGCGGCGGCTGCGGCAGTGGCAGTGACTGCAGTGGTTGCGGCAGTGGCTGCAGCGGTTGCGGCAGTGGCAGGGGCTGCAGCGGCAGGGGCAGCAGTAATGGCGGCAGTGGGAGTTGCAGAAGTAGTGGCGGTAGTGGCAGTGGCACAGGCAGCAGCAGTGGCGGCTGCAGTGGCGGCGGCTGGCCGGCGACTAGCTGGCAGTGGCAATAGCAGCAACGGCAGTGGCAGCTGCAAGTGCAGCGGCGGAGCGGTGGCTGCAAGGGCAGCAGCGGCAGTGGCGGCTGCAAGGGCAGCAGCTGCAACGGCAGTGGTGGCAGCGGCAGCGACAGCGGCAGCGCAGGTTGCTGCAGCGGCAGTGGCGGCAGAGGCAGTGGCAGCAGAGGCAGTGGCTGCAGTGGCAGAGGCGGCTGCGGCAGTGGCAGTGGCGGCAGATGCAGCGGCTGCAGTGGCAGAGGCAGTTGCTGCAGTGGCAATGGCTGGTGCGGCAGCGAGCTGGCCAGTGACGAGCTGGCAGGCGCTGCGGGCTAGTAGCTGGCAGCAGGTGCTGGCGGACGCTGATGGCTGCTAGCTGGCTGGAGCTGCTAGCAGCGAGTTGGCTAGCACTGCTGGCGGCGCGCTAGCTAACGCACTGGCTAGCTAGCTGGCTAACGTGCTGGCTAGCTGGTTGGCGCGTTGACTGGCGTGCTGGCTAGTGTGCTGGCTAGCGCGTTGGCGGGCGTGCTGGCTAGCGTGCTGGCTAGCGCGCTGCTGGCGTGCTCACCGGCCTGCTGGCTGCTGTACGAAACAGTGCGAACGCTAGGGGGGGGAGTGTGTCTAGGCTATAGTGCGCGAAATTGGAAGGCTACAGTACGCGAAATTGGAAGGCTACAGTGCTCGAAATTGGAAGACTACAGCACGCGAAAGTGAGAGAGGTGCACATGCGCGAAAAATAAGAAGCTATAGTAACGGCGGTAGCGGGAGTAACGGCGGAAGCATGAGAGACAGCGGAAAAAAAATATATAACCTAGCTCAATACTGTACCATGTTAGAGTAGCAGGAAAAGTTGTGTCTAAGGGAAAATATTGAGGGATACAAAAACTCGGACTGTACTCACTAAGAACTAAACAAGCTATGCTATAAACACATATGACCTAGCTAAGCTACATAAATATATTCGTTGTCACAAGTACCTGAACAGTGCGACGTCACCAGGGCTCAAAATTGGTTTTAGGCCACTCTTAGGAATCAGAGTGCCTAAAAAAATTTACCCTGCCGGTCAGAGTACAATTTTTCGCCAGTCTGATTCAGCAGGGTAGAACATTCGGCACTCTAGGTGCTCAGGGTGAAAAAAACAGAACCCAGTTTCACGTTATGAAATGCACTATATTCCTAGCTACACTACATGTCAATAATTAACATATGGAAATAATTAGCATGAACTAGGAACGTAGGCAAGGAAAATCACAACCACACTACCTACAGCACACTAGGATCCTCTAGTGGAACTGGGTCAGGGTCAGGGTCAGTCCTTGTGGTGCCTGCATCTGCAGAAGCCACAGCTGGAGTTGGGTTGGCAGAACACAAGTCGCGCAGGGACCGCCGCCGCTTCTCACCTCGGAAAACAGCTACCACATCTAACTAGTCAATCTGGTAGCAGAGGAGCGAGCACCGCATCAAGTCGCCCAGGCTGTCATTGCCAAGGCACCCACGACTCCATGACTTGATCAGATTTTGCTTCGAGAAACCACGTTCGCACTCCACTATGCTGTGAGGGAGCACCTCCAGTGCCTGCCACAGCTTGAGAATGTTGGGGTAGCCCCACTGCCACTCATTGTTGTCCAGGTTCAAGGTGAGCCCCTGCTGAAACTCGTCATCTTTGTACTGCGAAACCATGGCAGCAGTAAACACCCACAGCTCCGTGAGGGCCTTGTTGTAGTCGAAGCCTACATGATGGTGGGGTTGGGATTCAGAGGATAGGAAACAGTAAGCCTTCGAGGGGAGATGTGCAACGAATGTTGCTACAAATGGATTGCGGGGACTGCAGCCTAAGAACGGACACACAAGCATCGATGACAGGCAACATCATCGAGAACAAATCTATCTCACCTGGGAGCTTTCCATCGAAGAGGTTGTGGAAATGCTGCAGCCACTGCTTGCATCTCGCTAGGCACAACTCGTCGTCTCATGGGTAGGTCTTGGCTTTGAAGAGCTTGTATCCTTCCATGTTAGCCAGGTCCTTCAGGCGGGCACGGACGTTGGTGACGACATCGATTGCATGCTTCCGGTAGACTAGGGCGCATGAGTCTAGGTCGCTCTTGGTGTTGTGCCCCTCCACCATCCGCTCATGCAGCACATACTCGAACGCCTGAGCATTCCCCTCCGAGTCAACGCCTTGAACACGCACGCGGCGCTGGTCGGACCTCCCGTGACGCTCCAGGAATTTCCGAGCCTCTCGCTGCCGTTCCCGAAGAAGAGACCACCGCCGCACCTGATGTAGCGGTCGGTGATGCGGTTGCACGTGTTGTCCACAACTGAGGCCACGACTGTGAGATCCACCTGCAACGGAAACACAGAGATAAGTTCAAAGCAAACAGGGCACCATGAGCGACATGCAAAATAAACGTGCAAAGTATGACTCAGTGTCTAGATGCAAGCACATGGTACTGACGACGTTCAACGATGAGAGGAGTGTCATACCTGGCGCTGCTGGAAGCGGGTGTTAAGGTGATTCAACTCCTCCAGTATGTCGGCGAGGTAGTGCAGCATGAACTGCACCTTGAACGACGTCACAATCTCGAAAAGAGCGCCGGGGTGATCACGCAGCAAGACGATGGCCGCCGGCAGCACTTTGACAAAGCGGATCACCGCCTCTCCGTGCGACAACCAACGTACGGCGTGGATCCCTTGCATCTCTAGATTGGTGTTGCAAAACACCAGCTGGAAGTTTATGAAGCTGAGATGCTGATTGTTGGAGTGACCGACGAGCTCGGCGAAAGCACGGATGAGCATGTCGATGATATGTACCTCGGCCACAGCAGCGGCAGCATCCTTCGCCGCAAGTGCCTCTCTGGTGGGAGGAGTGGATTAAACACAAAAAAGCAATGAGTCCAACAAGCAGAGAAAAAGCATACGACCAACGAGTACAACACTAGAAAAGATGCAATGATTTGGAGCGTTCTACTGAAAACATGAGGGTAGCGAGTACAACACCCCACCTATGGGCGATGTAGTGAACAGCCATCAGGTGCTCAATCCGCCTCTTCAGGCGGGTTACCACTCCCTGTTGCACACCGGTCATTACCGATGCTCCATTGGTAGCCATCCCGACGATCTTCTGGAGGTCAAGACCGATGTACTGCAGGTACTGTAGAAGTACCGCCGTCAGAGATGCCACATCGGTCCGCTCGACAGTTAGCAGAGTGACAAACTCTGTGACTACCGAGTTGCCACGAAAGAATGTAGCATACAGAATTAGATGCTTCCCGTGCACGTGGTCCGTGCTTTCATCGATGGCGATGCCAACAAATGGGGAGCTCATGATGTGGTGGAGCTGCTCGTCCTTCAGGTACTCGGAAATCGCCTTGGTCCCTTGCTTGAAGCTATAACTGGTAGGGGGAGATGGGAATGGATAGGCTACTGGTAAGAAAGTTGGAGAGCCGGTGGACACATACAAGGAAATTACGGCAACGTTCGATGTCTGCCGCGACATGCAATGCATTCACGGGAGAAGAGGGATTTGGATATAAAAAATCACTCCGTGTAGTAGGTCCCATACGCCCGACCCTGCGGGAGATCTGGTAAGCCCTCGGACGCGAGGAAGTAGCAAAGCGCTACGTACATCACGATGGGCGCGTTGGCCTTACAGACAAAAAGGGCGATATGGAAGCACCGGATGAGATGTTTCGTCGATGCGTCTGTCACCGCCCATCGGTCCAGCGTCTTCTGCTGATCCTTCTCTTTCTCCCGTTCTTGCTGCGCCTTGACAGCCGCCTTGTGAGCCCGTGTCCCGATGTGGATTCGGATGCTGCCCACCTGGAGATCGCGCGCACCCTCTCCTTTCCTGCCATATGAAGTGTTGGAGAAAGCATCACCGTACTGGAGACACAGGGCACATTTGAGGGCAGGTCGGCCGTTCTTCATACGAGTAAGTCGGAGCCATGGGAAGCGCCGTGACCAGTCGTCCACGAAGCGACGATTCACGACCTCATACTCCGCGTCGACAGGAGAACCGGGATTCTGGGGCGGAGTAGGAGCAACAGGCGGAGGAGTAGGCAGTGCAGCCTGCTTCTTCGGCGGTGGCGCCCAAGGAAGCCGACGCTGAGTCCATGGTCCGCTGGCCTTCCTCTTGGCGGGAGCAGTGGTGACAGACTCAGCAACTTCTGGTGCCTCGCCAGAAGTGCCTTCGCTGTGCAACAGGTTGAGGTTGATCGCCTCAGCAGCATGAGAAGAGGAAGGTGGGGATGTAGGCTCAAAAAGAAACTGTTGCGGAGGGGGTGCACGCTTGTCGAGCGAGGGATTGCGCGGCGGGGAAGGCGCAACTCTACGCGGCGGGAGGAGGGGGAAAACCCCAAGAACGCTGAGTCCATTCAGTGGGGGAGGATCAGGAAGATCGGCATCATCGAGCGCCATGGCTGAAGGACGATCCAGCTACTCGAAACACTACTGGGTGAGGGAATGCTCGTTGCAAGTCAGGGGGCATGGTTTATGGAAGAAACGTATGGAGAAGAAGGGCGTTTTGCGAGACGCAAAAGGTGTGCAGTCAAGAGCCTCGTTTGGGACTGCTCACAGGCAAAAACCTGTGAAGTTGCTGCATGCATCAGCAATCACTGTCGGCGCGCGAACTTGTCACCCAGCGAGGAACCAATGCTGCCACTCTAACCAATCGTAAGGCGAGGGAAGGCCAACGAGGTGGTAAAGTGGTAGAATGCGAGCGAATATGGCCATGCGCATATGATGATGGTGGGCAACAAACTTTGGACTGACGAGGGGCGTGGCAGGCATCACGCGCACAAAATCTGGCACGTATCTTGCCTCTTTGGTGTTTCTGTACCAGGGTAATTGTCGGGTTACCCTGACGCCTCAGGGTTGGGAGGCGCCCAACCATGGTTCTAGCAGGGTAAAAAAAAGGCGAACACTTCTTGAATCAGCCTTAAACATTTTACAAGTCGGATTTTTAAGAGTAACATGAAAAATACCCAGAAAAATCAGGGCAATCAGGGCATTTCACCCGGCTATTTTGAGCCCTGGACGTCACGCTTGTGACATCGAGTCACCGCCTCCGAACACACAGGAAGCTTCACGACCGTGAGAAAACACACTGCCGCGCTGGGACGTCGGGTAACGTCGTTTTCCTTGCACTTGATACACACCCTTATGGTACGGTACCTCAACTAGTACCGCCTCTCAAGAGGATGTAGCTGCCACAACGAATACCGCCTTTTTATTGCAAAGAAACAAGGTACGGTACATTAATCTCACTGCTATTTTGACATGTACGAGCCCTGCCTAGCCAAGCCAAGCGCTCCACCAGCAGCACTTCCACTGGGGTTCATCCCCATACCAGCACCCATCGCGTTCACTTGCCCTACCATGGACACACTCTCCCCTCCTCCCAACCCCGCATGGCCCACTCTCATCCCTGCCCCTCCTGCTGCTCCTGCTCCCCCTGCTGCCGGCCCTGCCATGGCTGCAGTGGGAGCCACAGCAGAGTCCAGGGCAGCGGCTGCAGCAGAGCGGGAAGCAGAAGCAGCAAGTGGCACGCCGCCAGTGGCATTGGGAACGCCCCCTGGAGCAGCAGCCGAAACTGCAGCTGCAGCTGCAGAAACAGTACGAGCAAGACCACCGGCTGTACCCATTCCACCCGCTGCAGCAGCAGAACCACCAGCACCACCAGCAGCCGCAGCAGCAGCAGCAGCAGCAGCAGAGCGGGTGAGCTTGGGGTGTGTGGCGGCGTAGACGGAGAGCGAGGGGTCGATGCAGAGGTGGCGGAACGGCAGGCGCACGTCCTCCCTCAGGCGCTCCACGGCCTTGGCGCACAGCTGCAGAGTCTCCGGCTTGGGCCGCCGATTTGCCAGGGTCGGCATGCCTCCCTCTAGGAGGAGCGCGTGGTGCCTGGGATGGTGCAGTGTGGGGACGAGGAGGAGGAAGTCGCTAGGTGGTTAATTACAGTGGAAAATGCACGACGGGTGAAGGAAGGAAGGAAGGAAGGGGGAGAAATCTCATGGGATTGGACTGGCATGCAACGAGGGATGAGACCATGACTAGCCGTACAGCATGCCATGGAGTGAACCCCCTCTCTCCCCCACAGTACTGGAAGCAGACAATCCTCCTGCAACGAGTGAGTTTGGAAAGAGGCGATCAGAGACCCACCTGAAGCCAAAGGCAGGACTCACATAAAGTCGATGACGTCAGTTATGGATGAGGCCGGCCCTGTCACTTGCGGTGATGAATTCACTCCAAACACATCTGCTATCGCTGAGAACAGCAGCGCTATGGTCTGGTGGCGGTCAGGAGAGGGGGTCAGGGTTTCCAAGAGAGATGGGGGATGGGACGAGGTGAGTGTGTCTCGGTGCAGTCCATAGAAAGAACACAGCTGAGCAATTGCACTGCACTGCACCAGCAGGGCGCCCAGGCGAGATCAAAGAGAGGAACTTATGCAGGGTCACGTGCAGGATAACGCACAGGATCATGGGCAGAACGAGATGCAGGATGGCCGTAACACAAAGGCATACCATGGCAAACAGGGACTTTGAGACTGGAAACCTTTTAAAAGGTAAAATGAGATGCAGGATGAGATGCAAATTGAGATGCAGGGTGAGATGTAGGCGATGCCATGGAGGGCTACCTTGGCGAAGAGTGACTTGGAGATGGGGGTGCGCGGCAGGATGGGCGCCACGAGGCGGAAGACGAGGCGCAGGTGGGCGGGCGAGCGGATGGGGCGCTGCAGCACGAGCAGGGCGTGGGCGCCCTCAATGCGGTCAAAGGGCAGCGCGTACATCATTGCGTGCACCGCTGCTGTCCACACACCTGATGGGGACCAGCAAAGGAAGGGGGGGGGGGGGGTGGTGGGGGTTTGGGGGGAGAAGGAAGTAAGCACAGAGCAGTGGGGAATAGGAGAAGTGTGGACCTTGAGAAATGAGAAAAGAGAGGCTTGAAGAAATTGGGGGTGGGAAGTGGTGTGAAGTGGGTGGGGACTGGAGGAAGAGAGAGCGGAAGGGTGGGGGAGGAAGAGAAAGGTGGGGTGTTGACAGAGCAGAGAATGGAGGGGAAGAGAGTCTTACTGAGCTCAGTGCAGGTGGCATTGCCAATGGCCCATGAGGGGTCCATGAGCAGCATGTCCACCAGCCGTGACCCCGCTCCCACCTCATCCACCTGCCCCTCCTCACCCTCCCCTTCCCCCGCCCCTCCAGCCCCACCCCCTCCTCCCGCACCATCTCCAGCAGCCGCACCCGCAGCACCAGCAGCCGCGGCAGTGCCCATAGCAGCAGCAGCCGCAGCCCCAGAAGCAGCACCTGAAGCACCAGCAGCAGCAGCACCAGCTGCAGCAGCAGCAGCAGCAGAGGCGGCAGGTGCAGGAGGGGCGTTGGCAGCAGCGGCCGGCAGGAACTCAATCACCTTCTGGGCGATGATAGTGTACAGCGTGGACTGGAACACAGGGGGCAGATTCGCCAGGAGCAACCCCAGGGCTTGTGGCAGGAGCGGCCACATCTCCCTGGGTGGTAACACCGTAACCTCCTTGATGTCATCAAGCATCTCCCCCCCATCCACCATCATTGGATCCATCTCCCCCCCTGCCCCATCGCCCTCCCCTGCCCTTACCCCTCCTCCAGCCCCCTTCCCCCCTCCGTCCCCTGTTGCTGCGGCCGCGGCCACAGAAGCAGCAGCAGCAGAGGCTTCAACCGCGTTGGGGTGGAGGGGAGGGAAGGACACAGCAGCAAGCAGAGCACGGAGGATCTCCATAGGGGAGTTACCCGGAGGGGGGAGAGGGAGGGAGAGGATTTCTAGCACGGCAGTTTCAAGCACTAGCTGTGCGAACCCTCCTGTGTCTAGGTGCTCATAGAAGGGCGGGGATCGGAGGGTGAGGGCAGTAGGGAGGGGAGACGAAGGGGAGAGGGAGGACAGTGAGAAAGACCCTAGCCCTGGGATTTGAACAGGCTGGACGGGAGGCGCGGGAGGGGGAGAGGTGATGGAGTGGAAATAGTCCAAGGGAGAGAGAGGGGCGAAGGGGGACGGGGCGGAGGCGGCAGGGAGAGGGGCGGGGAGAGAGGGGATGATGTGCAGGCAAAGGGTTTCTAGGAGGTGGAGGAAGTAGGAGAGGGGGGGGAGGTCGACGGTGGAGGAGAGAGAGGGGTCCATCTGCCGTAGGAAGGCCTCTGCGAAGGGAATCTGTGAAGAGAGGACGGGTGGAGATGGGGAGGGGGGAATAGAAAAGAGAGGAGAGAAGGGCAGGAAAAGCGGAGAGAAACAGAATTGAGGACGTTGGGGCAAGATGGGATTTGTGCGAACAAGAGCTGGATCGACATGCACTTGAAAATGCAAGTGGAATGCGGAAGGGAGAGGCAAATGCACGTGACAGCAATGCCCAAAGAAGGACCAACAGGAACCACAGAGATCAAGCACAGCCGCCAGCATTCAAGCACAGCCGCCAGTATTCAAGCACAGCCGCCAGCATTCACGCACAGCCGCCAGCATTCACGCACAGCCGCCAGTATTCATGCACAGCCGCCAGTATTCACGCACAGCCGCCAGTATTCAAGCACCACGATTGGAATATGCGCACCCTTGTGAGGTCCCACTCACCCGGGTGAGGTCGAGGATGCTGAGCAGGCGGATGACGAGCTGGTTGGGCAGCGCCGGATAAAAGTACGCGAGGGTGTCGCGCACAAACGCGAAGCGCGACGGGTGGTAGGTCAACAAGTGCTTGGGCGGCGTGCTGTAGAGCGCGAGCAGACGGTCGGCCGTCTCCATGGCGTCGTTCTCGATGAGGCGGTGCACTATGAGGGCCACCACTGGCACCACCCGCAGCACCATGTGGTCAAAGAACACCGGCTGCCTGCAGGGCGCATGGAGGAGAGAGTACGGAGAGTTGCGCCGTTCTCAATCAAGGTGCAATCCCCCTTGCCATGCACTAGTGGCCCCACAACCCCAACTCACTTGTCGTTCCCCATTAAGTTGCTCCCCAGCGCCTATTTTTGAGGTGCCTCAAAAACTACACTTCTTTCTATGACCCCAACTCACTTGTCATTCCCCATGAGGTTGCTCCCCAGCGCCTCCAGCGGGTCCACCGTGCGGAATGGCCCCACCTCGGTCCAGTGCTCCTGCTGGCCGCGCGCCTCGCAGTACGCCGCCACGCGCTTCTGCAGCTCGGGGCGGTCCATGAGCAGCCCCACCACCAGGCGCAGGCTGTTGGGGGAGCCATCGTCACGGTCCGCTAGAGCGAGGAGGACGATGTCGGCGGGGAGGAGCTCTTTCACGAAGATCCAGTCGGCGAGTGCGGCTGAGGCGGCTAGGAGGATCTGCTTCAGCTGCGTGCGCTGCTTCACTTGCACCTGGGTGCGGGGGGGGGGGGGGAAGGGAGGAGTAGTGGCAAGAGGGTGGGCGAGTGTGGCTAGTTTGCGAAAAGATCTAGAGAATGGATTTGGATAAGGCTGTAGCGGAGTGAGAGATGGGGTGGGGGCGAGAGGGAAGAGGGAGGAGGCAGGATCGTGATGGGAAGAGGGATTCTTGTATCATGGCTTGGACAGGGGGGGGCTAATACCTATCGCAATGCAAGCAGCGCTCACCTGCACGTGGTGCAGGAGCACGTCCACCAGCGCATACACATTGCGAGTCACATCGTGCGGCGACATGTCCCTCAGCATGAGACCCTGTGCGGCCACGCATGGCCAAGCACAAAGAAGGGCCCATAGGAGACGGACGGGGAACATGGTGGTGGGTGAGATAAGGGACAGGGAAGAGGCCCCTGCAGGCTGCACCTCCATTCATGTCCATGCATGTGCATGCACAATCTTTGAAATCAAGCGGACCGCCAAGGTTGGCTGCTGTTACTGTCCTTTGAAACCAACACCGCCAGTCCACCTACTTTTGAGCCGCCTCAATAGCTGCCTGTCCACCTTTCCCCACACTCTGACACACAGTCAAGCAGCATTCATCTACCCCTTATCTCTCCGTCCCCACAACCCTCCATCCACTTCGTCCCCATACACCTCCCTCCCCTCAAACCCTTCCCCCCCTTACCCCCTCCCCGCCCCCCCCTCCCCACCAGGTGTTGCAGGTTGACGGAGCCGGGCGAGGCGTCGTGCAGGATCCAGGCGGCGGCGCAGAGCAGGTGGCGCAGGTGCGGGGGCAGCTGCGCCAGCAGGTTCAGCGCCGCCATCGGGTCCGCCGCCGCTGCCGCTGCCGCGCGCTGCGCCCCCTGCGCTGGCAGCAGCTGCCGCTGCCGCAGCAGCTGCTCCACCTGGCCGAGGGGGGAGAGGGAGGAGAGGGAGGGAGGGAGGCGTCAGGAGAGGGAGAGGCGGAGGGAAAAGAGTGGTAAGAGCGGGGCTCGATTGGGTCAGGACTCAGGACTAAATCTGGCAGCAGCTTATATGCACATATTACAGAGCCCGCACAACCAGTTTCACAAACACACTCACAGTGTCACAAACACACACACACTAAAAACCTCCCCCTACTCCCCCCCGCGCACCTGCATCAACTCCTGCAGCAGCTGGCCGCGGCAATCCGGCCTCTTGGAGAGCGTGTCACAGTTACACACACACCATCACACAGTCACTAACACGCACACACTTGCACACACTCAAACCTCCCACACCCCTCCTTCCCCCCCCCCCCCCCAACCCACCTGCATCCATTCCTGCAGCAGCTGGCCGCGGCAATCCGGCCTCTTGGAGAGTGTGTCGCGCAGCAGCGGGGGGAAGTAGCGCAGGGTCTTCTCGCTCCAGCGGTGCGTGGACGCGGCCAGCATCTGGTCCAGCGCCGGCATGAGCACCACGATCTGCTCAAACTCGTGGATGCCCCGCGTCTTCATCGTGATCGCCAGATTCAGCACCATCACACGGTTCAGCGTCTCCGAGAACTCTGTGGCTGCGTTCTGGAGGAGGGAGAGGGGGGGAAGGGGAGGGGGGTCAGACGGGAAGGGCGGAGGGAGAGCGAGATGGGGCAAGGATGAGAGGGGGGAGAAGAGGGACGCACGCACATCCTGGAGAACAGGTGGCCATCAACATGCCAGATCGCTGCAGCAACAAGCGAGCACCACAACAAGCCCCCCCAGCCCAGAGGCACCACCAGAAGCAGCACATGCACCTTGCAGAGCATGATGAGAGCAGCGCACCTTGGAGTCCTTTTTGACGAGCATGACCTCCTTGAGCGACATGATGAGGTTGATGGCCGTGTTCTCTGCCAGGCGGTACAGCCGGTGCTGCCCCGCCACGACCTTCACCTTTATCAGGATCTTCGCCAGGTCCAGAATCAGCCCCCGCATCTTGCCGTGGTACCTGGGGGGGGGCGAGAGGCAGAAGGGGGGGAAGAGGCAGGGGGGACCCAAGAGGCCGGGGAGGCAAAGGGCGGTGGGGGGGCGGGGTGAAGGAGAGGCGGAGGGGAGACGAGAGAGGGAGAAGGGGTGGAGAGGTAGAGCGGGAGGTGGGGAGGTGGGGAAGAAGGAAACTTGGGAGCATGAAAAGGGGAATCAGACAGGCGAACTTGTGAAGAAGCAGGTGCTTTGAGTCGAGAACGAGCGAGAAGATAAGGGCAACCGCAGCACCGTGCCGTGGGACATGGAAGGCCGAAGTGGGGGGTAGGGAGGGGGGGCGCCGGCAAGAAAAAGGGGTTCTTACTTAGGGACAACGACGACAGGGGACAAGAAATGGGGGATCAAGACGCTACTGGAGGGAATGACAGAATCCACACTAAAGGCCATCAGTACTGCATGCACGCAATGGCATGGCATACAGCACGTGCAATGGATCTCTTCACTACCCAGCCAGCAAGACACAGCCACCTAACCAACGCCTCCCCAACAACACCAGCACTAGCATCACCATCACAACGTAACGTACACGTCTGTGGTAGCGTGCTGGAGTCCCAGGGAGCGGGCGGGCGGCTACATGCTCGGGCAAGGGGAATCAGATCTCCGTTCTTTTTGCGCATCATCTGGCCATGGCACGTCCTGCCATCCTCTTTGCAATCCTCCAACCAGTACAGCTGCGTTTGATCGCTGAGAGGAAGAACCGCGGCTCACGAAAAGCAAATGCGGTCGCCGAAATTTGAACACCTTGAAGGGCAAGTCACAGGGTGCCTTAAAGCGAGTGCTACAATCAAGGTAGTGAGGGCGCGGTCCGGAAACCATGGCTGTGTCTGTGGGTGTGGGTGTGCGTGTGGGGGTTGTGCACCTGAAGAAGGGGATGAGGCGGTAGTTGATGAGTTCGAGCAGCAGCAGCGGCACTGCGTTGTTGGACTCCCCCGGCACGTACTTCTCCAGAGACGCCTGCAGCCAGGGAGGGGTCGTGGGTAGTAGGGAGGGAGGGACACAGGGGCAGTGCCAGGGGCAATAGAGACAGTGGAGTTCACAGCTCATAAGGGCGGATGGCTGAAGGGTAGCTGCTAGCTACCCGTGAAGCGGCGTGGAGTTGAGCATGCAGGGTTGAAAAATAAACGACACACCATAAGACGCCAACTTGGCCTGTGTACACAGCAGCTGAACATATCATAGCACAAGTGTTACAACTACCAGTGCGAGTGTGTACTGGTTACCTGGAGGATGTGCTGGCGGGTGTTGGTCTGCAGGAAGGTGTGTGGCGGGTGGATGGTCTGGGTCTGGTTGAGCGTGTGTGGCGCCACCAGCAGCAGCCGGGCAAACGTCTCCACCATCGCAATGCTGGGGAAGCCGTTCTGGGGGGGAGGGGAGAGGAAGGAAAGGGGAGAGAGGGGGTGACAGAGGGAATTAAAGGCGTTTAATCGTCACAACAAAGATTTCTCGGTATAGCGCATTGCTGGTGAACGGCGCTATGCTACAGCACAACTCTCTCAATCAGCAAACACCACCACATCACAGCACAACATATCACAACATACCACAGCACAGCACACATCGTGTCTGACCTCATGGGCCTTGGCAATGAGTTCCTGCAGCGTGGCTGCGAGGCGCTGCGCCACCTGCAGCGACAGCCCCTGCAGCAGACTCGTGGGCAGCAGCCGCGCCTCGTTCCACATGCGCATGCCCCCGCCCATGTCCTTCACGCCCTGGCACACACAAGGCGGCAGTGGCGGAAGGCACGGACATGCACACGGAAGGAGGACGTGAGTGGGGGGAGCAAGGCAAAAGGGGTGCACGGGAAAAGAGGAGAATGGGAGAAGGCGAGAAGGAAGCAGGGAGGGGAGGACTACATGGAAGGAGTGCACAACGCATCGGCACATGAAAAAAAGAACAAAGTGAATTTCATCCTTGAAAGGCAAATGTATGCTGAAATTGAAAGCCTAAATGGAAAAAACCTAAGAAGCCAAACTGAAGAGCTCGTCAAATGACGGATTTTGGGCGAAATGAGGCAGGCGAATTGGTGAATGGTGGAGCTTCTTGAAGACGCTGAAGTGATGATCTTGCCAACCTCCTTCCCCCATCCACCATCCGCCAATTCGCCTACCTAATTTCGCCCACAATCCGCCATCCGCCGAGCCCTCTGCTTTGACTTCTGAGGAAAGCTTCATTAAAGTCTTCAATTTCAGCAATAAATTTGTAATTCAATGATGGAACTAACATGGTTTTTTCCCATGTGCAGATGCATAATGCACCCCTTTCAAGAGGGAGGGGAGGACAAAGAATCAAGTGGGAGGGAGAGAGAGTGGTTGAGGGGACAAGCAGAGCGAGAGCATGTGGAAGAGAAGGGCAGTGCAAGGGGGGGAGGACGTACAGGGGCGGTAAGCCACTTGAAGAGCGCTTCTGTGACGGGGTGGCTCATGGTGTGGCTGAGCACCCACACCATGCCCGTGCTGTGGTCGTCCAGGTGGTCGTACTGCAGCCGCAACTCGTCTGCTCACACCACCGCACCACACCGCACAGCATTGCATCGCAACACCCCAAGAAGGAGCACCATAAAGCTTTAGAGGGAGCATAAAACTGGCCACACCAGAAAGGGCCGGAATAGCAGAAAAAAACACACACCCAGGAGAAACACGGACAACACACGGGACGCCTACTGTTGTGACACAAATAGCAACACACACAAGAACCACATCAAGCCCAGAAACAGCAGAAGCATAACCACATCACGCACCCCCCCTCTCACCTTTGTTGATCTTCCTCCAGAACTCGTCGAGCACCTTGCCCTGCTGCTTGTAGTCCGCGAGGCGCGCCTCGTCCAGGCTGTCCTTGATGCTCTTCTGCAGGTTCCACAGGCGCAGGATCTGCACACTCCCGATGTACTCCAGCAACACGCCCGCGCCCGACCCCCTCACACCTGCACGCTCCGTCACCTGCAGCGCCACTATCTTGCGCACCGTCGCCAGCTGGGGCGGGAGGCATTTAGGGGGGAAGAGTGTGGAATAAGGGTGTCAAGGGGCGATGATGGACAGGGCCGCTACAGTACAGATGTTGGGGTTCATTATTCATAGTTTCAGGACCATCGCCCTCACCATGTTGGGTTCAGCACTCAGAACAGACGCCACGTTATCCAGGTGGGACACCTGCCTGCACTATGAGCCACATCACATCCTGTGGCTGGCGGACGGTGGCGGCTCGTTCTGGGCCGATGTCATCTCATCTCATCTCGTCTCATCTCACCATGTTGGGGTCAGCACTCAGTACAGACGCCACGTTGTCCAGGCGGAACACCTGCGCTATCAGCCACGTGACGTGGTTGGTGGGCGGCGGGGCGGAGGGCGGGAAGCGCGTGGAGCAGCGGTTGACAAAGTCCACAAAGTCAACAAAGCCGTTGCGCACGACAAAGTAAAATATGTCCGCCAGCACCAGCCACTGCTGCCACAGCCCCGCCGCCGGCGCCTCACTGTCCACCGGCACTCCTGCACTGTCCACCCACCCCACCTCGCCTGATACAGGGGGCACAGGAGACGTGGGGAATGGAGTTGCGGAGACATGGGGAATGGAGTTGCAGAGACGTGGGCGAAGTGGTGGGCGGGGAGGCGAGGAGGAGCGGCGAAACGGGGTAAAACAGAAAGGAATAGGCACAGTGTGGGGGGCAAGTGTGAGAGGGGGTGATAAGATGAAGAGGTCTTACCAGGGGCGTTTGCAGCAGCAGCAGCTGCGGCAGAGGCGGCAGCAGAGAGAGTGAGGAGCTCGGAGATGTGGTCTATGAGCGCCTCACACAACATGCCAGACGAGAACTGAGGCATGGCGTGGGAAAGAGTGGAGCTCAGAAACGGCAGCTGACCCCCCCCCACCACAGGCAGTGTCGCTGCTGCTGCTGCCGCTGCTGCCGCCGCCGCGGCTGCTGCAGCTGCTGCTGCTGTGGGGGACGGACCAGACGCTCCAGCACCAGTGGGAGTGACGCCTGCTGCTGCTCCTGCCGCACCCATCCCGCTCCCTTGAGCGCCTGACACTGCTGCTACCCCTCCAATGCTGCCACCTCCTGCAATACTGTTCCCCCCTGCTCCTCCTGCTCCCCCCCCTGCTGCCCCACCTGCCCCCCCTACACCAGAACCACCAGCAGCACCAGCAGCCGCCGCCCCTGCTGCTGCTGCTGCAGCTCCTCCCTTGGCTGCTGCAGCAGCTGCGGCAGCGGCAGCGGGGTTGGGGTATTGGAGGGGGCGGAAGCAGGGCGCGAGCAGCAGCACTCGGCGCCACCAGTCTGAGTTGGGGTTGCTGTGCAGGGCCTGACGCAGACAGCGCACAGCACGAGCCCAGTCACTGGAGCGCGGCACCACCTGCTCCGCCGCCTCCTGGGGTGGACCAAGGAGGGAGGGAAAGCAAGAGAGGGCGAGAGGAGCCCCGTGCAGGACAGCGTGGGAGAAGGAAGCGGGAGGATTGGAGCAGTGAGGTTACAAGAGCAGACAGAAGAGCGGGATGCGATGGTAGAATGGAACAGAAGAGAAGTGAGGGAGAGGCCTGAGGTGGCGCGTGATCAAGAATGGAAGACCCACCTGGCCATACACCTGCTCCCCCAGGAACGACCGGAAGGTGAAGACAGGGGGGCGGGCAGTGGAGGTGAAGGAGGGGCAGAGCAGGGGGTCGTCTAGGAAGCGCAGATACCCCACCACGGCCTCCCTGCGCGCTGCCACCCGGCACGCCAGAGCGCGGGCAGGGTGCGGCGGGGAGAACGAGGCGAGCAGATGGAGCTGGTACGGGTCCAGCGCTTGAATCAGCGTGCACACAGGCACGTGGCATGTGCCGTCGTCTACTAACCGCTCCACCACCCGCACGCACACCACCAGCCATTCCTGCGCCGCTCTACCCGCTCCTGCCGCGCCTGCTCGTCCCCGCTTCCCCCCTCCAGGGCCAAACGCCCCTCTGCGTCTCTGGCTGGCAGCCTGGCACGCCACAAGGGAGAAGCCCGCACTCCAACCACTGGCGCCCCCTGCCGCCCCACTGGTGCCCCCTGCAGCCCCACCCGCGTTTCCACCAGCCGCTCCTCGTCCTCCTGCTGGCGTTGCCACTGCTGCTCTGTGTAAAGAGACTGCTAACCTGTCTGGGATCTCTTCTGTGGCCAGCACTGCTGCTGAGGCCGGCAGCCTTGCAGCATGCCCAGCAGCTAAGGCAGAGGCTGCAGCGTCAGTGGCAGCAGCAGCCGCCGCCCTTTCAGCGAGGTCTTCCAGCAGCCACGTGAGCAGCAGCTGCAGAGACGCGAGGGCGGGGAGGGCCTTGAGGTCGTGGGACTCTGCTGCTGCTTCAATCACCTTACACACCATCCCCTTCACCCACCACGGAACACCACACTCCGCCTCCCACCCTCCCCCGACCGCGCGCCCCTTCCCCCCACCCTGCGTGAACCGTCCAACACCCCAGGGGCCCTTCCCACCGTGTCTACCCCAGGGAGACAACGGGCCAGCTCCAGCAAAAGGGCTTTGCCTCCCTCCTGTGCCTTCCCGGCCTCTAACGCTGTCTGTCTCCCGCCCGCCTGCAGGCCCTAGTCCTCCCGGCCTGGACGGATTAGAGGAACTGGGCTTAGACAAGCCCGGCAGCAGACTGCCTCCTGCTTCTACTGCCCCGCCAGCAGTGGGCGCGAGAGGGGGAAGGGCGCCAGTAGCGCCAGAGCCAGGAGTCGCAGCGGCAGCAGCAGGACCAGCAGCTGCTGACGCGTTGCCCGCAGCCCCGGCTGCTGCTGGTGAGGGTTGGGGCGAGGAGGAGGAGGAGGCGGGGGTAATGAGGGCGTGATGCGTCCCGGGGAGTTGTCTGAGTGAGATGGTGGGATAGCGGGAGAGGAGGAGGGAGAAGAGGGTAGGGAGGAAGGAGGACCAGGAGAGAGCGCGGGAGGCAGCGAGGCTTGGGAGGACCGAGAGGAGGAAGTCAACCTGTGGAGGGGCGATGGCAGGAAACAGGAGGAAAGTAAGAGGGCTTATGCGAGAGAGGGGCGGAGTGAGAGTGAGCAGCGAGGGAATGGACGGACGGACGGCCCGTACAGCTGCTCCGATCCACTGAACATGGCTCAGGATAGAAGAAGAGGAGTCAGGCTCCTTCAGAGGCGCGTGGCGGCGAGGGACAGGAGGCGACAGAAGAAGAGGAGATGAGGTCGAGCCATGGAGAGAGAAGACTAGTCATGAAGGCTCTTCTCTTCTCTGCGAACCACACTTCTCGCAACCTCCCTTCCCTTTTGTGAACATTTTCGCAACAGCAGCTCACGGAAATAAAGAGGCCGAATGGGACCGACGACGACTGAGGAGGAGGAGCGTTGGCACCTGGAAGGGCTGCGTGCAGCAGTTGAGAAGGAGCGAGGCGAAGAGAGACTCCACCACTGCCGCCACGTCCTCAGGCTCCTGGACGACGACCCACATGGCCGGAGAGCGACGTGCAGAAAGGTGACACAGTCACGACAGCATGAGTGACGGGGCATAAGGCGAGAAAAGTCAGAAAAAGACAGTGCGCTTGGAAAAATCAGGGGGAGCGGAGAGGGTCTGGGGGTAGGTGCGAGGAAATAGAGGAGAGGAAGCAGGAGAGGAAGCAGGAGGGGAAGCAGGAGGGGAAGCAGGAGGGGAAGGGGCCGCACAGCGAAGGTGGCGGTGGCGAGCAGGTGGTTGAACTCCAGCGGAAACTGATCGCTCTGAGGCAACGTGCCGCGCGCAGCGGACCCGAAGCCCCCCACCGGTGCTAACCCCTTGGTTCGGCGAATCTTGGCCGGCCTGCGGAAGGGGAACCGTGAGGGCGAAGAGGGAGGGCAGAGATGGCGGATGGATGCGGACGGGGAGACGAAACCGCGGACGAGTGGAGGCGGAACAGGCCACCCAGGCACGACAGCAGCAGCGCATAAGATCGCCGTGCTTGCTCATGTCATTTCCCGGGCAAAGCGTTCCGAGGATAACAAAAGAGCGAGGGCGGGTAGGGAGCGGTGCAACTGCGAGAACGGCAGAAGGATGGAACGGCGGACTGATTGATACAAGGAGGGAAGCGTAGGGAACGAGAGGTTCACCTGGCATGGTCGTCCGCACTCACGAACGGCTGCATCGTCTCCTTCTGTTAGAAAAAACGGAAAGAGAAAACGGAATATGAAACGGAAAAAAATGGGGACGATAAATTGTCGTCGATTGTGTGAAGAGCAATTGTTCGGGGATAAGCTCTTGGATACTATTGAGCCTACTGACACCCGTAGGACCTGTCGACCAGAGCGACCATTGAGCCTGTTCCACCCGAGGATTCCGACCGTGAGACGCTTACGCCGAGATACGCCTCGAGGGTTTCGACGAGGGACACGCGGAATGTTAGGAGAGCCGGCGATAAGCCGTCGGTCTCCATGGCCGCTGCAGCTTGCTCTTTCGCTCGCTCTTTGCTGTCTTGCGTCCTGGTCGGCACGCCGCGTCAACGAAAGGCAAGCCAAGCGAAGCGCCACAAACAGCGGAGTTCTGTTGGTAAGGCGCTGCGATGCTATCACAAGACGCAACGACTTGAGGAAATACGCGACGGAGGAACGGAGAACGCCCCCCAAATGACGCGATTGAGTCAGAGGTCCATGCGAAAGAGGATAGGTCAAGAAGCTTCGAACATTGGCAAGGCTGACGCTCGCATACTGCAGCTACCGCTAGCCTCCTGATTCCAAAGGACTCCCCAATCGGAAGCCATAGAAAGGCCTAAAGCAGCAGCAACGATACCACCATTAAGCACTGGATTGATGGCTCGTCTAGTGATGGAACAGCAGTGGTGGCGAAGTGGAGCACTGACAAATACCTCATGGCATGGCTCCGATACTGGACCATGTCTGCTTCTTGTCCAAACTTTGCCTGGGGATTTGCGGGTGCGCATAACGAGGACGGCATACTTGAATGCAACGCGGCGGTTGCTTGCGTGTCAGCGAAAATAGCGGAACGATGGAAGACCTCTTGTGCTGCCCGCATAACGGGTGATTTGAAATGACTACACTCGAAGAAGCGCTTATATGGATTGGTCTAATTTCAAGGCAACTTAGACAGGCCACATGCAGCTTGATATTTTTTTCATTGCTGATAAATTAAAAATGCTTATTATGTTTAATTTATCCAGTATACTTTTTACTTAAACATATTATTGGCAAGTAAGGCCTCGCTAATAATCTGATGAAATTTATGCATTGCACAGCATAATAAAGTTCTGTTCGCCTTATTGCAGACTTGTGGGGCGGAATGAACAGAGCGGACGGACAGAGCGGACGTCCTGGCTTTTCCTCCCAGCCCGCTGCAGACGGTCGTGCAATCCCTAGTCTCCGTCACTTCCCCCAGCCTAGCCTTACCTTACCTCCTTTCCGTCTCGTCACAGGTGTGCGCTCGTTGCTTGTTTTCCTTCCTTTCTCGCCTCCAAATGCCGCTGCTTCCCTCAATGCTGCATTCCCTCACGGTCCCGCTTTAGCAAAACGCACCTAGTTTTTTTCCCCGCGCAGTTTACGCTTTTCCCCTCTAGTCGACGTCTTAGCCTCTGCACCCTTTCCGCGTGCAGCGCGACACCATGAAGGTCATGATAGTGCCAGTCCTCCAAGACAACTATGCGTATCTGTAAGGCACTCATCGCTTTCGACCCTATGCTCTAGAAACCTCACGCGTTGCACCGTCCTGCGCGTTCGCTCCAGCCTATCTCCGTCCTCTCGTCCGTCCGCTGCTCGTCGCTCCATGGCCTTGCCGTTCCGCATTCGTCCATTCCCCGCCATTTCATCCATGCTCGCTTTCTCAAGCGACCGCACAGTCACAGCCTAGAAACCCCACTCTTCGTCCGCGTTAGTGTTTTATCCTACCTCGTCCCCTGGAACCCTCCTCTCATTCCCACCGTCCCTCTTTCCCCCACTTCCCTCCATCCGCGTCCGCGCAACCCTTCATCCCCCCGCGCCAATCTCGCGCCACTCCGCGCGCGCGTGACTGCGCGCGCGCAGGCTGTACGACGAGCAGAGCAAGGAGGCGGCGGCGGTGGACCCGGCGGACCCCACGCTGGTGATGAATGCCGCGAAGCACAAGGGGCTCTCCGTCGTCGCCGTGCTCACCACGCACCACCACAGGTGCACAACCAGTTGAGACGCGTGTGGAGGGGAAGACAGGGAGGTGACAGAGGCGGTACCAGGCGGGATCCCGATAAGGGTGGTGGGAGAAAGGCATGGTTGGGAGCGTGCGCTGGGGGCAGAGGTCGTTGACCACAGGGGGTGAGACCCAGGGGGGTGAGACCAAAGGGGGGTTTGCACCACCACAGGGAGGTGACAGGCGGGATCCGAAAAGAGAGAAAGGGATGGATCAGGCGTGCTGTACGCTGTTGACCACTGTACGTGAGACCCACAGGGGAGAGAGGGGGGGACAGCGAAGTGAGGGAGTTGGCCAGCAAGGTCAGTAGCGCGGTTGACAACTTTTTATTCGGCTTCTTGATGTTGGTTGCCGCTGTGGCCATTTTCCCCGAGTGGCAAAGGGATGGGAGTTTATTAATGCCACTTATTTTTCACACCTAGTGTCCTTGTGGTCCAAGAAAAAAAAACCCTCAAAAAGGAGAGGTCCTGGGTTCACTTCCCGCCGCCCGCCCCCCGCCCCCGCCCCCCGCCCCCCGCCTGGGGGATGCGACCCAAGGGGGCGATTCTCTTCCTGCATGTCCTTGATCCTCTGCATCCTCTTCTTCCGTCCGCATTCCCCCTCATACCCCGTCCTCTCTCTCTTTCCCCCTCTCCCGCACCCCCTTGTGTGCACCAGGGACCACGCGGGCGGCAACGAGGAGATGAAGCGGGTGGTGCCGGGGGTGCGGGTGTACGGGGGCAGCAAGGACGCCATCCCCGCGTGCACCAACGAGCTCAAGCATGGCGACAGCTTCCAGTTCGGGGACGAAACCATGACCATCAAGGCGCTGCACACCCCGGGGTCAGACGCCACTTCCCTTCTCTTCTCCTCCTCTCACTTGTTTGCTTAGGCGCATTCTGGTGGTCAAAGCCCCATTCTAGCGGTCAGTGCCACCAATCTGGCGGTCAGAACCCCATTCTGGTGGTCAGAACCCCCATTCTGGCGGTCAGAAAACCCCCATTCTGGCGGTCAAAATCCCCATTCTGACGGTCAGAGCCCCCATTCTGGCGGTCAGAGCCCCATTCTGGCGGTCAGAGCCCCATTCTGGCGGTCAGAATCCCTATTCTGGCTGTCAGACCCCCCATTCTGGCGGTCAGAACCCCATTCTGGCGGTCAGAGCCCCATTCGGGCGGTCAAATTCCCCATTCTGGCGGTCAGAGCCCCATTCTGGCGGTCAGAAAACCCCCATTCTGGCGGTCAGAATCCCCATTCTGGCGGTCAGAGCCCCATTCTGGCGGTCAGAGCCCCATTCTGGCGGTCAGAGCCCCATTCTGGCGGTCAGAGCCCCATTCTGGCGGTCAGAGCCCCATTCTGGCGGTCAGAGCCCCATTCTGGCGGTCAGAGAGCCCCATTCTGGCGGTCAGAAAACCCCCATTCTGGCGGTCAGAATCCCCATTCTGGCGGTCAGAGAGCCCCATTCTGGCGGTCAGAATCCCTATTCTGGCTGTCAGACCCCCCATTCTGGCGGTCAAAGCTCCATTCTAGTGGTCAGAATCCCTATTCTGGCTGTCAGACCCCCCATTCTGGCGGTCAAAGCTCCATTCTGGTGGTCAGAATCCCTATTCTGGCTGTCAGACCCCCCATTCTGGCGGTCAGAGCCCCCTTCTGGCAGTCAGAGCCCCATTCGGGCGGTCAAATTCCCCATTCTGGCGGTCAGAGCCCCCTTCTGCCGGTCAGAGCCCCCTTCTGCCGGTCAGAGCCCCCTTCTGCCGGTCAGAGCCCCATTCTGGCGGTCAGAGCCCCCATTCTGGCGGTCAGAGCCCCCATTCTGGCGGTCAGAGCCCCCATTCTGGCGGTCAGAGCTCCCATTCTGGCGGTCACCAGGCAAGTTAGCTGGACGCCAGGCCAGTTAGCTGGACGCCAGTCAAGTTAGCTTGATGCTTGTCCAGTTTGTTGGACGCCAGGCCAGTTAGCTGGACGCCAGTCAAGATAGCTGGACGTCAGCTGGACGGCACGAAAGGCAAGTCAGCTGACGCCAACAATGTGATGGCCAATGCGGTGGGGATGGGTAAGGGCGGACTGGAAAGACACCATGGCGTCTCATACGCACCTTTTTCACTGGTGGACATCACTACCCTCATGAAGAGTTGACTGCCCAGTGTCACGGATTGAATGTTCAGTCTTCGCTCTGATGTTCCCTCCCCTCCTCCCCTCGTCCCCTTTATCGTTCACATTCTACCGTGACTCCCGGCAGGCACACCAACGGGCACATCTGCTACTTTGTGACTGCCAACAACGGCCAGCACGACCCCATTCTCTTCACTGGTGACTGCCTTGTACGCTCTCCACCCATTCTTGTGCTCACCCATTCCCCAGCCTGCCCATTCCACCTCTCTCGTCTATTGCGTTTCCGTCACTCGCAATGGATGCTTCCTCGGACCGATCATCATCCTCCCCGCTTCTCCCCTCACGAAACTCTCAGTTCGTGGGCGGGTGCGGGCGGTTCTTTGAGGGCACGCCGGCCGACATGTACTACTCTCTGTGCCGGGTCATCAAGATGCTGCCGCCTGCCACCAAAGTGTACTGCGGCCACGAGGTGAGCAAGCGCATGAGGTGAGCGAGCGCATGAGGTGAGCGCATGAGGTGAGCTGACATGGAAAACTGCAGAAGATGCCATGTCATTGAAACGATGTGGGAATGTGCCTTCCTCCTCTCCTCCTGCTCTCTGTGTCACACCATCCCTGTGCCCACTTCACCTTGTCTCCTGCTCTGTGCCACACCCCGCCCCGCACCCTCCCTGTGCTGTACCGTCGCCAGTACACGGTGAAGAACCTCAAGTTTGCGCTGTATCTGGAGCCCAGCAACCCAGCAGCGCAGGAGAAGATGGAGTGGGCCATGGAGCGGCGCCGGAACCGCCTGCCCACCGTGCCCTCCACGCTCGCACAGGAGCTCACCTACAACCCCTTCATGCGCGTCGAGCTGCCCGGCATGCAGGTACAATCCTCCTCACACGTAACCCTCGCCTACAACCCTGAAAAGCCCACACTTATAGCCTGGGCAAATTTACAACCCTCACCTACAACCCCTTCATCCATGTCGAACTGCCCAGAGTTTTCTTTCTGCGTTAGGGTGGTGTGCTGGGGCTAAAGGCCGCACATGCTTGTCATGTGTCATGGACACATAACTCTCTCATGTGCCCTGCTATGTGTTGTGCACTCGATGCTTTCAGACGGTGACAGGCAGAGAGGCCCCAGAGGATGTCATGGGGGAGATCAGAGCTCGCAAGGACGCCTTCTGATTGACCCGCCAGGGTCCTGTATAGAGCGAGCTTTGCCTTCAGGGTAGCTGTTGCAGAAAGTCTGTGCACATGCGGTTTGCCTGTATACCACTCCAGGTGCACTTGTGCTGGATCTGGAATAGAAGAAGCCCAGCACTTTGCATTAAGCGCTCATGTGCTGGGTCAAAAAGTGAGTTTTCTAAGAGCGCTGTCTAATAGCACTTCTATTGGAAGAGGCTTGCTGAGCAGTATGGGGGAGGTTTCACGAAAGCTAGGCTAGTAGGAATGGTAGGAAGCCATGGAATGGCGTGAGGGTTTAGCTAGGAGAAAGTTGACGAGAGAAAAGAGGGTGAGAGAAGAAGAGAGGCACACAAGGGGGGGGGTTGTACCCTCTACAGTAGGTTTCAATAACACCTACCAAGCCTACCAATTATACAACATGTTGGAAATATCTCAAAGGACTTAAGCGTTTCTGAAGTGTAACACTACACTCGAGGAAGACCGCAACGGGTACGCGAGTCAACGGAGGTTACACGAGGGGGCGAACAAAGAACGCGAAGGGACTCGAAGGGTCGCAACTGGAGGTTGCGACTGACCGTTACAACAGCGCGGATGGTAACCGAAGCGACAATCGAGTCGCTGTGCGACTCGATAACCGTTCCTGCAACTGTATTCTACAACTGCTTTCTTATTTTCTATATATTGCTGTATGCTTGTTTCTTTAATCAATCACTTGTTCTCATATACTAGTACAAGGGTTCAACTGCCTCAACTTCCGCTGCACTACTCAAGTCTCATTCTACAACTGGGACTTAGTCTCTGGAAAGATCATAAGGGCTTTTCTCAGCCCTACATGGTATGAGAGCTGGTCAGAGACCAAACTCCCAGCAACTACGATCCACCTACAATCTGCAATTCAACGACTTCATTAATTACAAGCCATGGACAGCAAGGGCAAGAAGACTTCTACGGGCTCACCCAGCGCCCAAGACATTCAACCCGGCAACTCTGGATTGCATACTTCAGGACTACAAACCGAGACCGGCGCTGCTCAAGAAACAACACGAAGAGCACCGGAAATGGTGACCCCATCACCCTCTTCAAGCGTGGACCCGAACCTTATGGAAAGGTTCTTCAGCTTCATGTCGCACTTCGAGCAGCAGCAGCAGACAAGGACACCTGCGCATTCAACACAGAGCAACGGAGGAAACATGGGATTAGCGCCGATGAGCCTCGACAACTCATCGTTCGGGCGACACAATCAAGCGCCTACCTTTGCGACTTATCACTCTTCACCGGGGATGTTCGAGTTCATGCCGCCCCGTGCCCAACCAACAGCAGCTGCATCACAACAAACACCAAACGAGATTTTAAGTCTCCAGGCGCAGTTCTCACACGTGATTAAACTGCAGACATCATCACCATTCAACGGACACGATTTCTTTACCTGGAGTTTTGAATTCGAGCTGCTGATGGAGGCTGCGCATCTCCTGGGATACTTCAATGGGTCCCTGCCATTCCCAAGCAACGGCACTGCAAAGGAGCAAGAAATATTTACTTATCAGTCGCTGCTGGCGTACACAATTCTCCTGCGGAACCTGTCACCACAAGAATACCAGAGCATCATAACATATCGGAGCTATGGAAACTCCGCGGTACTCGCATGGCATCATCTCAAGTGTCTCTATCAAGCAAACGACAGCGTCACACAAAGCAGACTCATGCAACAACTGACAACAATACAGATGAAGACAGGGGAAAAGGCGATGCAGTATATGAGTCGCTGCCAGACCCTCCGCGACCGCCTGCTTCGGTGCGGAGAAACAATCACTGAGGAAAGCTTCGTGACGCTTGTCCTCCCCGGGCTCGGACCAGAATGGAGAACCACACGCTCGTTTCTTCGCGCCCACGGAAGAATCTCAGAGATGCACCTCTGCGCCGAGCTTCACGCTGAACAACAGGAGATGGACCTGTTCGAAGAATGACAACCAAGGAAGCAGCAACAGTTAGTTTTCTACACTCAACGAAGGAACGACAACAACTACAATCGACGCGGCAAGCAAGATCAACGCGACAACAGAGGACTCACCTTCATGCCGCCGTTCTGCCACAACTGTCAGACTTCCGGACATTCCAAATTCAACTGCACACGTCCTCGTGTTTATCGTCCAGTAGACCCACACGTCGCCTCCACTCAAGAAAGCCCTCCAAGGCGCTCTTCCGCATCTGCACAAGGGACACCGAACATCATTAACTGCATGGTACACATCGACAACTGCGCACCCGGATCACCACCCACTTACGCACCAGACGAAGAAGAACTTCCGCCGCCGCGCTCACAAGGACTTGAGGTCAACCCGACATACGCTGCGGTCGCCAACGCCGAACCCACCGGGCGAAACACCTGGTTCTTGGACAGTTGCTGCGGTCAACACATGTGTTCTTCTGGACGCTTCGTGCAACGAGAGCGACGACTCACCCGCGACGTCATCATCACCGTCGCCAACAACGAAAACCTGAAAACAAACAGACAAGGCGTGGTTCAGTTACAATCCATGGAGACAAACGTTATACTTCAACTCAACAAGGTCCTCAACGTCGACAACTTGGGATACAACTTACTAAGCGTAAGCCAGCTAATGGCAAAAGGGATTCACCTGGAGTGCGACTCCTACTCCAACGAGTTTCGCCTTTACCACGGGAAGGGCGGTCTCTTCATCGGTCGTGCTCTCCTGAAGTCCGGCGTCTTCGTGTTGGACTTCGTCCCCGACCGTGGCACTGCCGACAGCGACGGAATCGTGTCGTTCGCCGCCTGGACACACCTGCCGGATCTTGACCCCGACTTCGATCCTGACGGATTCTGGCACTCCAACACCATACCTGCAACAGAGAGAACACGAGCATTAGCAGTCATCAGACAAGAACGACAAGTACCAGCAAGTGTCCCTTCCCAACCATCACCTGCACTAGCAGCAGCAGGACCCAGCCGAGTACCACCGCCAGCGATCCGAGGACCGCCAACCGAAGCAGATCAACTTATGCCCATCACACGAGAAGTCTGTCGAAGTCCCGCCACAGTCGTCGCGTTCTTCTCCAACACCGACATATACCACCGCTCGCCCGGCCATCGCGCTCCCGACGACATCTGGCACCAACGCCTCGGGCACCCTGCAAATAGTACAATACTACAAACCATCCAAGCCGAAGTGTTAGAACGCAACGCTCTCCTAACCACGAGCGGCCAAGAACTTCGACGACCACGCGCACGGTGCTTTACGTGCCCCGAAGCCGATCTTCCCCATCAGCCTTTCCCATCTCATCACAACCCAACGCACCTGCATACGCACCGATGGAAAAAATCTACTGCGACATTTTAAACATGCCTCGAGAAGACGCTGAAGCAAACTTCAACTATGTCATCACGTTTATCGACGCAGCAACAAGATACGTCTGGCACTACAACCTCAAGAGGCGTGACCAAGCCTTCGACGCCTTCACGACATGGCTACCCATCGCCGAACGAGAATCAGGAACCAAGCTCAAGAGCTTCGAGTCAGACGGTGCACTAGAATACCAGTCACAACGCTTCAGGACCTATCTGGCGGAAAGAGGAATCAGACGCCTGGTGTCTCTGCCCTACGCTCACCAGCAGCAGGGGGTCGCAGAACGCATGAACCGGACCTTGCAGACGACGATGCGAAAGCTGCTCCTGGGGATGAGACTGCCCACCACACTGTGGCCAGACGCGATGACACATGCAGTCCACCTGCACAACCTGTTGTCCTCGTCATCGCTTCCCAACAACGCATCACCGCACCTGCTGTGGACACGAAAAAGGGGCAGCACAAAATTACTTCGAGTCTTCGGTTGCATGGTACAGTACAGACCCCACACAGCCAGAGCAGGACGTTTCACTCAACGAGCAAGATGGGGGCTACACCTCGGCATCGCACAACATTTTCAAGCATGGAAAATCAGGCCCCCAGAAGTCAGGAAAATTTTCCTGATTCAGGGAAAAAACAGGGAGTTTCTCGGTACTTACCCTGATTGTGCAGGGTTTTGTAATTGACAAACCCTGTTCTTTCAGGATTTTTCTAAGGGTAAACTTTGATCACTCAGCAAGGTTTCTTAGCGAACCCTGAATTTCTCAGCATTGTAGCGGGTCTTAGTCCTTTCCAAAAGCGTGTCTAGGGGGGGCAGTCGAGAATTTCGAGGTTCTCCCCCCCCCCTTCCCCCACCCCCCGAGGCTGTGTGAGGGCGCTGATTGGCCCTTGGTAAAAAAAATCTCCGCGCTGTATGTTGGAGGTCATGTGAGGGAGGTGTGCTGAGGACTGTGTGAGGGCAATTGCTAGCCCTTGGCCGAATTTGCTTGATGTGCGCCTGCCCTAGGGCTCTGCGAGGGAAGAGATTCCCTCCGCCCCTACAATCTCGACACCTCCCCCCCTATTCAGCCCTTCCCCCCTCTCCCCCCCACCAATTGTCGTTTCCTGCCCATCCCCCAATCTCGCCACACACGCGAATTCGCTACGAATTCCCAGCACCCCCAAAAACCAAGACTTGAACACACAAAATTCATGAACTATAACATGTATAGAAAGATTGAAGAATCAGTTTTTTTTTTTACAGTAATTCTGATGGCTCAGGATTTTTTTTTAGGGGACCCTGAAAATTCAGACTTTTCTTCCGGGAGAATCCTGATGGATCAGGAAGCCTCAAAACCAATCTAGGGCCCTGTGGAAAATCCTCGACATACAAGACAAAACTACCGTGGCATCACGTGATGTGATCTTCTACGAACGACTGACGCTGCAACATTACCTGGACAACATCACCAACACAGAAGACCCCACCGACGGTGTCGCAGGCCTCCGCTCCTTCGCTGACCATGCTGCCGAAGCTGACGCAGCAGAAGAAGACGTACCTGGAGCTTCGGAAGCTGCCGGACCACTCCCTTACTGCTCCGTGCCAGTCCCACTCGACGAAGACAATCAACTCGATAGCAACAACCTCGACACCTTTTACCACTTCGCTGACCAAGGTTACGTTACACCCCACCCCGTCGACACGAATGTTTCAGAACGCATCGGCCCAAACTTCTTACCTGATCCAGAAGATGGTGACGAAGCAGCTTATTCCGGGAATGAAAATTCCCCTCGACACACACCCACGGGACTGCAGATCCTCGGCCTCTGGGTCTCCGTCCAGCATCCGCCGCCGCCATCTCCGCGCGAGCCCTCGACTCTGTCGCAGGCTCTGGGGGGGGAGCATAAGGCAAAATGGAAGGAGGCGATGGAAAGGGAACTAAAGGCTCTGCAAGACCGAGATACATGGAAGCTGGTACCTGCAACAAGCATCAACGGGAAGAACGTCCTCTCGGGAAAATGGGTGTACCGCATCAAGACCAACGCGGACGGCACCATCGAACGATTCAAAGCTCGATGGGTCGTACGAGGCTTCGATCAACGATACGGAACCGACTACACAGAAACCTTTGCCCCAGTCTCCCGTCACACCTCCCTGCGCATCCCACTCGCCGTCGCGGCCACGAAGAAACTACCACTGCGCCAAATCGACGTCGCAAATGCTTTTCTGTACGCACCTGTGGACGCCGAAATCTTCGTCGAGCAGCCCCACGGATTCATCGACGACCCTACAAAAGTATGCCAGCTGATAAAATCCCTTTACGGGATCAAGCAAGCCCCGCGGCTCTGGCAGCAGCATCTTCACAGTCGCCTCGCAAAAATCAGCTTCCTACAGCTGCCGCACGACCAAGGCATGTATCGACTACAGAAGAAAGAAGCCTTTATCCTTCTCATCGTCTACGTCGATGACCTGCTCTACATCGGCTCCACTACCGACATCGCCACCTGGTTCGAAGGGGAGCTGAAAGGAGACTTGACACTCACGGTGTCCGACGTAGTGACCGAGTACCTGGGACTGAATGTAGTCGAAGACAACTCGGCGTTCTACCTACACGATGGAAAGTACGCAGGCACCATCGCGAAGAAATTCGGTCTAACGCCGACTACGGTCCCAACTCCCTACCGCTACGGGAACAACAACAGCAGCTCCGCAAAACTCCCCGCGAAGCAAATCCAGGAGTATCAACAGAAGCTCGGCTGCCTACTATTCGCAGCAGTAACCTGTCGACCCGATCTCTCTTATAGCGCGAGCCAACTGGCGACGCATCTGAAGCAGCCGGAACAAGAAGATCTCGAGGAGCTCAACCGGGCACTACTCTACTTCGTCTCCACGCCGACGACCGGGCTTACCTACAGCAAAGTAAAAACACCGTCTGTACGACTACTCGGATACGTCAACGCCGACCACGCGGGAGACAGGGAAAATCGACGATCGAGAACGGGCTACATCTACCGACTAGAACCTATCAGGACTATCTCCTGGCAATCGAGCAAGCAGGAACTAATCGCACTATCTTCGGCTGAAGCAGAATATATCGCCCTCTGCACTGCGACCAAGGAAGGACTCTACCTACGAGAGTTGCTCGAGGAAGCGAAGATCGCGACCCTGCCCGTCTTCTCACTCCTCTGCGACAACCAATCTGCGATCAAAATCGCGAACAAGGACGGCTTCGCCAACCGAACCAAACACATTGCCTTGCGGTACTTTTTCGTCAAAGATGAAATCGCGAAGGGGAGACTTCAACTCAGTTACTGCCCTACAACAGAAATGGCCGCAGACTACCTGACGAAGAAACTGGCGAAGGCGAAGTTCGATTACTGTACGCTGCTGACCGGGCAGACAAACGTCACCGGATCTGAACACGTCAGCACTCCAGAAACGAAGGGGAGTGTTGGAAATATCTCAAAGGACTTATGCGTTTCTGAAGTGTAACACTACGCTCGAGGAAGACCGCAACGGGTACGCGAGTCAACGGAGGTTACACGAGGGGGCGAACAAAGAACGTGAAGGGACTCGAAGGGTCGCAACTGGAGGTTGCGACTGACCATTACAACAGCGCGGATGGTAACCGAAGCGACAATCGAGTCGCTGTGCGACTCGATAACCGTTCCTGCAACTGTATTCTACAACTGCTTTCTTATTTTCTATATATTGCTGTATGCTTGTTTCTTTAATCAATCACTTGTTCTCATATACTAGTACAAGGGTTCAACTGCCTCAACTTCCGCTGCACTACTCAAGTCTCATTCTACAACTGGGACTTAGTCTCTGGAAAGATCCTAAGGGCTTTTCTCAGCCCTACATAACAAAATATTTAATTTAACACAACCCCTAGGCTTGGTAGTAGAACCCACACACACCCACACCCCCTAACCTAGCCCTCCCATTCCCACCAGCAGCCGCGATGACTCCGGAATCGGTCAACACCCACGGCCCGGGAGATGGCAATGGCGGCAGCGGCGGCAGTGACGAGAGCGACGGCGGCGGCGGCGTGCGGCGGCAACAGGACAGCAGCAACAGCGGCGGCGGCGGCGGCTTCAACGTCAGAGGTGATTGCAGCGGCCCCCGCCCTTTCAGCGGCATGGCCATTCTCATCGGCTGTGGGGAAGGCCCTCACGAGGCAGTCGACGGCTGTGGCAAGGAAGAGGGGACGCAAGCGAAGGAGGGGGGTGCGGGGGGGGAGGGTGGTCCAGAATCACGCCCGTGGCTGGCGAGCGGGCGGCAGGTCTAACGGCGCCGCAGGCGTTGCGCGGCCGGCTGCAGCCCGACAATGCCGTCACAGAGCGGAGTCGATGCCGCGGCGGGACGTCGACGCTGCGACGACAGCACGACGGCGCCGTCACGCCGCTACAGCTGGACGTCGACGGCGCCGCCACGGCTGGACGTCGACGCCATGACGGCGCGACACCACGGCAGCGCATCGAGACGGTCGCGGCACGACGCGGCAGCGGCACGACGACGCCGCCACAGCAGCACGACCCGGCCGCCATGGCAGCGCAAGAGGGAGAGAAGGAGTGCGCGGCGAAAGCGTGGGGAGCAGGCCTGGGAAGGGAACCTGCTCTGTAACCATTTCACGAAAGCTAGGCAACTAGAAATGGTAGGAAGCCATGAAATGGCGTGAGGGTTTAGCTAGGACAAAGTTGACGAGAGAAAATAGGGTGAGAATAGAAGAGAGAGCCATACAAGGAGGGGGGTTGTACCCTCTACAGTAGGTTTCAATAACACCTACCAAGCCGACCAATTACATAACATAATATATAATTTAACATGAAGAACTTGAAGGTGAATTGCCTGCACTGCTGCTCTACTCCAGCAACTCAGGGTACATTCCTACGGGCCTTTCGTCGCGGCAGTTTATGAAGTAACGAAAAGTTCCAGTCTGTTTTATCAAAGTCAACGAATTACTAGAACCATGGCATACAAGGGAATATAACCTAGTGGGTTGTACTCTCTAAGGCACAACCCTGTGTAGTCTATAACAACATACAAAGATATGTTTGACACACACCCTAGACTTGATAGGGGTAGTGCCTGGTGAGATACAAGCAGCTCAGGGTGGCACTACTAGTCCAGCCTCTGAGGCAAGGGTCTAAAGACCAGTCAAACAAGTACAAACAAGGCAAGAGCAAGACCAGGGCGGCACTACTAGTCCAGCCACTAGGAAGAGGCCACAAGGCCAGTCAGGGTAATATATGTAAAGGTTTGTACACAATCAAGGTCCTAGCAACTGAGAGGCTACAGGAATCAGACCTAGCTGTACACAGTGCCGCTGATGATCTTAAGGCGCAAGCGCCTTAGTAAAAATATCAGCTGTGTTGGCACCGGAGGCCAAGTGTACTACGCGGGCCTGGCGACGCTGCTGTAGCTCACAGAGGAGGAAGCACCGCAGCTGGATGTGCTTCGCTCTGCCCTCGATTCTAGGCTCCTTACACAGGATGATCATGGCCGTGTTGTCAGCGTACAGAACCGGGGCGAAGCTAGGCCCCGGTCAGTGAGCAAGAAGGTCAGCCAGCGGAGCTCCTGTGCCCCCATGGCACAAGCGTAGATCTCAGCCTCACAGCTAGACTGGGCAACAGACGAGGAGCGAGTGGACCTCCACGATATGGCACCTGCACCAAGGCTAAAGCAGTAGCCCTGGGAGGACCTGCGATTCTCGGCGTCGTCTGCGCAAGAAGCGTTTGTGTACCCGGTAAGGACCACAGGTCTACGTCCTCCTAGCACTAACCCCATGCCCGATGTACTTGCTAGATACCGCAAAACCATCTTAGCTGCCGACCAGTGCTGTAGTCGGTGTCTACCAGTGGCCACAAAGCGAGCCAGGATGCTGAGAGGGTATGGGAGATATGGACGAGTGCAAGTTATCAGGTACATGAGGCAACCCACAAGCTATGCATAGGGACCACTAGGATCTACAGCCTCCTCCTGAACTGGAGCAGAGAGTCTGTGGTCTACTGGCAGAGGGGTGGGCTGTGCGGAAGAGAACTGAAGGCCGAACCTTTGAAGGATCTGACGCACCAAATGTGACTGTGAGAGAGTGAGGTGCGCACTGCTATGTTCCTGTAAATCTGCCAGCCAAGGTAGCAGCGCAGCTCTCCTAGGTCAGTGCAGGTGTGTCTCCTCAGCAGCTCGGCCTTCACAGAGGCCACTTTGTCTCGGTCTGCAGTAGCGAAGGCCAGGTCTTCTACGTAGACAAGGATGTAGAACGGAGTCTGGCCGGAATGGACGAAGAGCGAGGGGTCTGAGAAAGACGGGAAGAATTGCAGGTCAGTAAGTTTAGCACGCAGCGTGTCGTGCCACTCACGGGGTGCCTCGCGTAGGCCGTAGACAGGGCGACGCAGGAGCCACCCGGTACCAGGGGGAAAGGTACCGGAGAAGCCTTGGGGGCGGCGCAGGTAGAATTGCTCGTGTAGACTTCCCTGGAGTAAAGCTCTGGAGAAGTCGAGTGAGTGCAGCTCGTAGTCACGCTGTGCTGCTATGTGGAGCAGTACCCGAAGAGTAGTCATCTTCGGGGTCGGGGCGAAGGTCTGAATGAAGTCAACCCGCTCACGCTGACTGAAGCAACAAGCAACGTAGCGCGCCTTGAAGACAAGCGGCTCTCCAGGAGGGCGCTTCACCTTGAAGAGCCATCGGCCATCGACTACGTTCACCCCAGGTGGGGGAACTGCGTCGACGAAGGTACCGGTGGATCTCTAAGATGTCATCTCCTGGTCCATGGCATCTATCCACTGAGAGGCCCTGGGTCCCAAGGTGGCCTCACCGTAGGTGCGAGGGGTCGGGATGTCAAAGACGTCTGGATCACCCTCAGGGACTAGCAGCATGGAACAAAGATGGGGAGCGTTCTCAGATAGGAAAGCGAGCTCGTACTGCCTGTCCTCTTGGACGTCACTGCCAAGGCAGCCACACCCCCGACGGCCGGAGGGCAGGCAGGGTCAGAGACCAGAGCGGTGGCGTAGTCAATGCGGCGGGTAGCGGCGAAGTCAGTGACAGCAGCGACAAGAGCCGACAGACTCGAGACAGGAACGGACGGGTCAGTAACAAGAGAGGCAAGGACACGAGGAACAAGGGGACGCGCTGCACGGAGGAAGTCAGAGAATGGGGGCGGGGCCACAACAAGGGACAATGGAGGAGGAGACGGGAGGAGCGAAGGAGCACGAGACGCATGGGAGCAAAGCAACATAGGGTTAGACCGCTGAACAGGGGAGGTAGGACGAGCACAAGACGGACGACGAGACAAGACGTGAGATGGATGAGAGAGAGAGGGGAATGGACACAGGAGGAGAACGGGGAGGAAAACGAGCCGGAGAGGAGTCTGAGGGAGGAAACACTGGGCCGTAGACTGGCGGAGGAGGAGGCAGCGGCGACGGAGGAGGCACTGGCAGGCGGTCAGGGGAAGGAAGACCTAGGAGGCGAAGAGCGGACACCGGTGGCGAATGCTGCGACTGCTGCTCGACTCCAACACCAGAACCTCCAGCGACAGGATGACTCCCTCCGAGAAGCTCCAAGCCAGCACCCCCATAACGGGAACCCGCTCCGGTACCCACTCCAGCACGCTCCCCGGCACCCCCAGAACTCACGAACCCCAGCGGCGGTGACGACGACGGATGCGGCTGCATCGGCAGCTGCGGAGGCGGCTGCGGCTATGACGGCAACGGCGGCAACAGGGGAGGGGAGATCGGGGAGGGGAACATGCAGGGGAAGGGACTCTGCCAAGCCGCTAGAGTCAGCGGACTCTTCGGCAGGGACATCCAACGGGAGGGGGGTGACGTGATACATACCAGAAAGGGCAGGGCGGGGAGGGAGAGGAGCAGGGGCTACCAGTGGAGGGGGGGGAACCAGGAACTGGGGGAGAGTGGCTGGGGAAACACGGTGGGGAAGGCGGTGGTAGAAGGAGACGGAATCGTCAAAAGTGACATCGCGAGAGTGAAAGAAGCTATGAGCAGGCGGGTGGTAGAAGTGCCAATCAGACGAGTCGAGGGGGAATCCTAGGAAGACACAAGGGACAGTGCATGCAGTGAGCTTGTCCGTACCAGAGGCACGAACGTGAGCAAGGCAGCCCCAAACATGGAACGCAGACGCGTCACCAGGAAACCCAGTCCAGAGGAGGGTCGGCAAAACCAGCGGCCGCAGAGGGTGCGGCCACAGGTTACGCTTGTGGGCGGCGTAGCGAACGGCGAACGGCCACAGAAAATGGGGTGCACCGGCATGGCTCATGGAGGTACGAGCCACCTCCATGACCAAACCGATGCGTCGCTCAGCAACCCCATTCTGCTATGGGGAGTCCGGCAGGGTGAACGCCTGGGTCCCTCTGTGCGACAGAAGCGACGAAGGCAACCAGAGGCGAACTCGCCACCACGGTCGAAGTGAAGACGCAAGACAGGGAGACCTCGGTGAACACGCGCAGAGACAAGCCACGGTGAGAGACCATGGCATACAATGGAATATAACCTAGTGGGTCGTACTCTCTAAGGCACAACCCTGTGTAGTCTATAACAATATACAAGGATATGTTTTGACATGTTTTGCCACTCGTCAGTTTGGCGCGCCGCTTTTGTGTGATTTGCGTAACGCTCGGATTGGACACCGTCATGTACGCAAGTTAAACGAACCAATGGAGCCAAACTTCGTGAGAGCTCTGAATGGCCGCATGTTCCCAAATGTTGGGAGCAACATAGCTGGGAGTTCAGCCCAACCCCGAGCCAGGGCAGCCTCGAATATCTGGCCAAGCCTGTCAAATCATATATTATATATACATATCCATATCTCTATATATATATATATATTTGTTTAGGCTTGGTAGGTGTGTTACATTGCTGGATCCTACTGTAGAGGGGATAACCCCCCCTTCTTGTATCTCTTTTGTCAAACTAGCTAGGTAGCTAGGGAAGCCATAGAATAGCGTGAGGTTTTAGGCTACGAGAAATATCGAGAGAAAAGAGGATGCGATTTGAAGAGAGAGGGATACAAGGAGGGAGTTGTACCCTCTACAGTCGTTTCCAGTAACACCTACCAAGCCTACAAGTATATATAAGATATAATTTAACACACCCCCTAGGCTTGGTAGCTGAATGCCCACCACACACACAGCACACTAAGCCACACACCCCCCTAGCACCCCCATACTCAGCAGCAGCGATGGCTTCTCCCGCATGGTCAACCCCACGGTGCGTGAGCCGAGGCGACGGCAACAGCGAGGGCAGCAACTGCAACGGCGGAGACGGCGGCAGCATCGACAGCAGCGGCAGCGTGGCCAGCGGCATCAGCTGTGGCGGCGGCGGCTTTGACGACAGCTGCCGGCGGTGGCGGAGCTCGCAGCTTTCGGCGGCGTGGCAGGGCTCCGCGACGGTGGGACGGCCGGCGCGAGGTAGCCGTCGGCTGCGGCGGGAAAGAAGGGAAGCAGGGGAAAGGGGGGGGGGGGGGGGGGAGGGCTTCAACAGCGGAGCCCGGGAGCGTGCCGCCTCGTGTGGTGTGCTGGCTGAATGCTGGCGTGCTGGCCAGCGCTAAGACGGAGCGCTGGCCGCAGCCGCCCATCCCGTACGCGCGCTGGCAGTACATCACCATGCAGCACGACGGTGCCATCACGCTGCCATGGCTCGACGTCGACGACGCCGTCACGCCGCCATGGCTCGACGTCGACGACGCCGACAGTGGGACGCCACAGCAGCGCGTCGAGACACCCGCGGCAGCACGACGCGGCCGACGGCACGACGACGCCGACACAGCGGCACGACGCGGCCGCCATGGCAGCTCGAGAGAGAGAGGAGTGTGCGGTGGAAGCCATAGAATGGCGTAAGGTTTTAGGCTAGGAGAAATATCAGGAGAAAGGAGGATTAGATTAGAAGAGAGAGGGATACAAGGAGGGAGTTGTTAACAAAGTGAAAAAATGACTAGAACAATACATACAAGGGAATATAACCTAATGGGTTGTACTCCCTAAGGCACAACCATATATAGTCTAAAACAACATACAATATATGTTTGACACACCCCCTAGACTGGATAGGGGTAGTGCCTAATGAGAGAGAAACAGCTCAAGGTGGCACTACTAGTCCAGCCTCTGAGGTAGGGGTCTAAAGACCAGTCAAGCAAGTACAGAAAAGGCAAGAGCAAGACCAAAGCGGCACTACTAGCCCAGCCACTAGGAAGAAGCCACAAGGTCAATCAGGGTAATATATATAAAGGTCTGTACACAATCAAGGTCCTAGCAAGTGAGAGGCTACAGGAACAAAACCTAGCTGTACACAGTGCCGCTGATGATCTTTAGGTGCAAGCGCCTTACTAAAGATATCAGCTGTGTTGGCACCGGAGGCCAAGTGTACTACACGAGCCTGGTGACGCTGCTGCAGCTTGCATAGGAGGAAGTACCGCAGCTAGATGTGCTTCGCTCTGCCCTCAAGTCGTGGCTCCTGACACAGAAGGATCATGGCCCTGTTGTCAGCGTACAGAACCGGGGCAGAGCTAGGCCGCTCACCCAGCGGAGCTCCTGTGGCGCCATGGCACCAGCGTAGATCTCAGCCTCATAGCTAGACTGGGCAATAGACGAGGAGCGAGTGGATCTCCACGAGATGGCCCCTGAACCAAGGCTAAAGCAGTAGCCCTGGGAGGACCTGAGAGTCTCGGCGTTGTCTGCCCAAGAAGCGTCTGTGTGCCCGGTAAGGACCACTGGTCTGCGTCCTCCTAGCACTAGCCCCATGCCCGATGTACTTGCTAGATAACGCAAAACCCTCTTAGCAGCCGACCAGTGCTGTGGTCGGTGCCTGCCGGAGGCCACAAAGCGAGCCAGGATGCTGAGAGGGTATGCCAGATCTAGATGAGTGCAAGTCATCAGGTACATGAGACAACCCACCAGCTCTGCGTAAGGGCCACTGAGCTCTACAGCCTCCTCCCGAACTGGAGCAGAGAGTCTATGGTCTACTGGCAGAGGGGTGGGCTGTGCGGAAGAGAACTGAAGGCCGAACCTCTGAAGGACCTGGCGCACCAAGTGTGACTGTAAGAGAGTGATGGTGCACGCTGATCTGTCCCTGGAGATCTGTAAGCCAAGGTAGCGGCGTAGCTCTCCTAGGTTAGTGCAAGTGTGCTCCTCAGCAGCTCGGCCTTCAGTGAGGCCAGCGTGTCTCTGGCTGTAGTGGCAAAGACCAGGTCGTCTACGTAGACCAGGATATAGAACGGAGTCTGGCCGGAACGGACAAAGAGAGAGGGGTCTGCAGACGAAGGGAAGAACTGCAGGTCAGCAAGCGTAGCACGCAGCGTGTCGTGCCACTTACGGGGTGCCTGTCGCAAGCTGTAGACGGGGCGCCGGAGGAGCCACTCGGTACCAGGGGGAAAGGTACCGGAGAAGCCCTGGGGGCAGCGTAGGTAGACCTGCTTGTGCAGACTGCCCTAGAGGAAAGCTCAGGAGAAGTCGAGGGAGTGCAACTCGTAGTTACACTGTGCTGCTACGTGTAGTAGTGCCCAAAGAGTAGTCATCTTCGGGGTCGGGGCGAAGGTCTGAAAGAAGTCCACCCCCTCACGCTGACTGAAGCCTTGAGCAACATAGCGCGCCTTGAATACAGGCAGCTCTCCAGGAGGGTGCTTCACCTTGAAGAGCCATCGGCCATCGACTACGTTCAACCCAGGTGGGGGAACTGCGTCGACGAAGGTACCGGTGGATCTCCAAGAAGCCATCCCCTGCGCCTTGGCAGCTATCCAGTGAGAGACCCAGAGTCCCGAGGTGGCCTCACCGTAGGTGCAAGGGGCCGGGATGTCAAGTGCGTCTAGGTCGCCCTCAGGGACTAGTAGCATGGAACAGAGATGGGGAGCGGCCTCAGATAGGAAAGCGAGATCGAAATGCCTGTCCTCTAGGACGTCACTACCAAGAGCAGCCACACCCCCGACAGCCAGAGGGCACGCAGGGTCAGAGACCAGAGCGGTGGCGTAGTCAAGGTGGCGGGTAGCGGCGAAGTCAGTGACAGCAGTGACAAGAGGCGAACAACTCGAGACCGGAACGGACGGGTGGGTAACGAGAGAGGCAAGGACTCGAGGAACAAGAAGACGTGCAGCACGGAGGAAGTCCGAGAACGGAGGAGGGGCCACAGCAAGTGACGACGGGGTAGGAAGCGGGAGGAGAGGAGGAGCACGAGACGTGTGAGAGCAAAGCAACATAGGGTGAGAATGCGGAACAGGGGAGGTAGGACAAGCATGAGACAGACGACGAGACCAGGCGTGAGCGAGTCGGGTCAGGAGAGAGGGGAGGAGACACAGGAGGAGAACGCGGAGGGAAATGAGTCGGAGAGGAATTTGGGGGAGGAAACACTGGGCCGTATACCGACGGAGGAGGAGGCAGCAGCAATGGGGGAGGCACCGGCAAGTGGTTAGGAGAAAGAAGACCGAGGAGGCGAAGAGCGGACACCGGCAGCGACGGCTGCGACTGCTGCCCGACTCCAGCACCAGAACCTCCAGCGATAACACGGCTCCCTCCGAGAAGCCCCACGCCAGCACCCTCAGAGCCATCTCCAGAACCAGCTCCAGCCTGCTCCCCTGCACCCCCAGAACGCACGAACACTAGCGGCAGTGACGATGGCGGTTGCGGCTGTGGCTGTGGCTGCGGCGGCAGCGGCAAAGGCGGCTGCGGCTGGGACAGCAATGGCGGCGACAGGGGAGGGGAGACCGGGGCAGGGACACGCGGGGAAAGAGACTCCGCCGAGTCACGAGAGTCAGCAGTCTCCTCGACAGGGACAATTGACGGGAGGGGGGTGATGTGAGACACACCAGACGGGGCAAGGCGGGGAGGGGGGGGGAACAGGGGCGATAGGGGGAAGGGGGGGAACTAGGAACTGGGTAGGAGTGACTGGGGACCACGGTGGGGAAAACGGTGGTAGAAGGAGACAGACTCGTCAAAAGTGACGTCGCGAGAGTGAAAGAAACAGTGAGAAGGCGGGTGGTAGAACTGCCAGTCAGACGAGTCGAGAGGGAAACCTAAGAAGACATACCAGAGGCACGAACGTGAGCAAGGCAGCCCCAGACGTGGAACGCAGACGAGTCACCAGGAGACCTGGTCCAGCGGAGGGTCGGCGAAACTTGCGGCCGCTGAGGGTGCGGCCGCTGGTTAAGCTGGTGGGCGGCGTAGCGAACGGCGAACGGCCACTGAAAATGGGGTGCACTGGCATGGCTCATGGAGGTACGAGCCACCTCCATGACCAAACCGATGCGTCGCTCAGCAACCCCATTCTGCTGCGGGGAGTCCGGCAGGGTGAACGTCTGGGTGATGCCCTCCGCACGACAAAAGCAACCAAGGCAGCCAGAGGCGAACTCGCCACCACGGTCGAAGTGAAGACGCAAGACAGGGAGACCTTGGTGAACACGCACAGAGACAAGCCATGGGATAAGAACGTCAGGCATGACGGCCTTCCTCTCTTGGGGAAACACAGTGGTGTTGCGTGTGTAGTCGTCGACAAGCACTTGGAAGTAGCGCTCGCAACGCGTCCCATGGACAGGGGAGGGCCCCAGACATCCATGTGCAGGGTCTGCAGTGGTGAAGAGGTGGGGGGGAACGAGGAGGAGTGAGGGGCACGGCGGAGCCGACCCTCGACGCAGGGCGTGCACGGAGGCGCGGGTGAGGAGGGGAGTGCAAGGAATAACTCAGGGAGGCCGAGGACAAGACGGTGCTGGGACATGTGAGGGAGATGGGTAAGGGCGGGGTGACCTAGACGGTAGTGCCACAGAAGCGATGGGTGAGTAAGCGACCGACATGACCACGCCGCAGCAACCTGGGAAGATGCAGATACCTGGGGGGCCGTCCCAACCGGGGGGGACGCAATGTCCAGCGTGAACAGGCCAGACACCGGGTCCCGAGGGAACGTGGTGAGGGGGGCACCAGTGGCGGCCTCAGTACAGACAGCGTACCGCTCGTGCCCAGGAAACGTAATGGTGACGCCAAGGTCCTGGAGGCAACCGACACCGACTAGGTGCCTAGAGAACGAGGGGATGTGCAGGCCTGTAAGGGAGCCCGAGGGATCCGTCGGACAGGGGACGGATGACTACAGGACCGGAGGAAGGGTCCGCAAGAGCAATCGCAGCGGGAGCGGCAAGCGGCGTAAGTATAGTGGAGTCGCGAAAGAAATACCGGGAAGCGCCTGAGTCCAGGGTGAAGGAGAGCGCGGCAGCAGCGACAGAGGTCGGAGGAGTGAGGGAGGACCCAAGGCTACACAAGACAGGGGATCCTATGCTTGACGCAGCAGGGGAGCCTGAACTAGGCACACTGGGCACACCTACTCTAGGCAACACAGGGTAATAGGAACCAGTCACACTAGAGTCATCGACATACAGCATATACAAAGTAAAGCTAATCTCATCCATGTCCATGTCAAAGATCTGAACACCACAACAGAGCAGACTGTGCCAGTCAGGGAGGTCAGGCGATGGGACGAAACAGGTTGTCTAGGCGACGGAAGCAATGAGTGGGGGTATGGCCGGTCTTACCGCACACGAGGCCGTGGCGAGGACTGGTCTGGAGCTAGTACTGGCAGCGCCTGTCACTCTGACTACCACTCGACTTCACACCGCGCACACAACCACTGCGACCACCGTCACCGTTGGCTCCAGGCCACCCGGGGGGAGACGACCGACCCGCCGCTGCTGCTGCTGCTACTGCGGCGGCTGCTGTAGCTGGTGCTGCTGCTCGTCCAGCAACGGCACCTACTGCTGTTGCTGCTGGGACTGCTGCGCTGAGGCACCAACCCCAGCCCCCTCGTTAGTACTACCAGCGGGCGAGCCACCTCCACCACCGGCGCCACCCCCTCCTCCACTGCCTGAGTAGGGGCACAACACTGAAAGATAGAGACCGGCACGTTACCGCTAGACTGGGCGATAAAGCGTTGACGAGTCTCTACGGCAGACAGGGTGTCGACAAAGTCAGTGAAGGTGAGGTCAGCGGGGTGGAGACTAAGGAAGTGATCGCGGCGGTTGCAAGGCGGTCAGGGATGCTGGTGGCAAGCAGGTAGAGGGTAAAGTAATCGAAGGGCTGAAACACACTAAGCTGGGCCTTAGTGCAGGCAGCGCGCCAGGTCGTATCTAGCATGCGCAGGTGGGTGGCCGGGTCACCGACAGTAGGGAAAGACGCGAGATCAGGAAAGAGCATGGGCAGGATCAGGCGACCAACGGAGGCAGAGGGTGGGGTGGAATAGCGAGCAACAACAGCCTCTAGAAACTCCTGCGCAGTCCTGACCGACCTAAAGCGGGGGCGCTCGGACAGGGGGAGGGCATGACTAATCACAAGCTGAGCGACAACGTCACGTGACAACCGGACAGCACGGGCAAGGGCAGCAGTAGCAGCGGACTCACGGCAAGCAGACATGGGGTCAGCGGGTAGAGGAGCAGGGGGGTCTGGGTAGGGGAGCGTACCGTCGATGTGGACGGATAGGGAGTGGCCGTCCTGCCGCTGACCAGTCAGGTGTCGTTGGAGGTCGACGAGCCACGAGTCGAACTCAATCGGCTGCCCCTCCACATCAAAACGCAAGACCGAGTCCGCCATCATGGTCGCTGCATCAGCAGAAAGGCGGTACGGAGCAGTAGGGTGCGGCAGAAAGCGGTGATGTGCGGTGCATTGCGGTACAGCTCGGTGCAGTGCGGTGCAGGATGGTGCAATGCGGTGCAGTGCGGTGCAGAGTGGTGCAGAGCAGTGCAGTGCGCTGCAGTGCGGTATAGTGCGGTGTAGTGCAGTACAGTGTGGTGCAGAGCGGTGCAGTGCGGTGCAGAGCAGTGCAATACGGTGCAGAGCAGTGCAGTGCGGTGCAGTGCAGTGCCGAGTGGTGCGGCGCGGTGCAGAGGGCCGAGGACGGCGGCAAGGCATCTGGGAGACGGGGCCGCGGTCGGCGAGGCAACGGGGCCGGCTAGGCGACGGGGCCAGCAAGGGGACGGGGCCAGCAAGGGGACGGGGCCGGTCGAACGACGGGGCCTGCTAGGCGACGGGGTCGGCTAGGATGCAACGGGCTGGGAGACCGGGCCGGCTGGGCGACTAGGCTGGCGAGGCGACTGGGCCGGTTGGGAAGCGAGGTCAGCTAGGAGGCGGGGCCGGCAAGGAGGCGGGGCTGGCTGGGCGACGAGGCCAGCGAGGCGACGTGGCTGGCTCGAAGGCGGGGTCGGCTAGGAGGCGGGGCCGGCTGGGCTACAGGGCCGGCTAGGCGACAATGCCGGTCGGACGACGGGGCCGGCTAGGCGTCGGGGTCGGCTAGGAGGCGGGGCCGACTGAGCTACAAGGCCGGCTAGGATGACGGGGCCAATTGGGCGGCGGGGCAAGCTAGGAGGCGGGGCCGACGGGGACGATTGGGCGGCGGGGCCCGCTAGGAGGCGGGGCCGACGGGGCCGATTGGGCGGCGGGCCAGCTAGGAGGCGGGGCCGACGGGCCTAGTGGGCAGCGGGGCCAGCTAGAAGGCGGGGCCGACGGGGCGGATTGGGCGGCGGGGCCTGCTAGGAGGCGGGGCCAGCTAGGAGACGGGGTGGGCTGGGCTACGGGGCCAGCAAGGCGACAGGGCCGGCTAGGCGACGGGGCTGGCTAGGAGACGGGCCAGCACGTGCGGCAGGGAAACGGGGTGGCTAGGACCTAGGGCGGAAGCGCTGGGGGGGGGGGGGGACCTACCTACTCATGATACCATATCAAAGTGAACGAATGACTAGAACAAGACATACAAGGGAATATAACCTAATGGGTTGTACTCCCTAAGGCACAACCTTATATAGTCTACAACAACATACAATATATTTTTGACAATTGTACCCTCTACAGTCGGTTCCAGTAACACCTACCAAGCCTATAAGTATATATAAGATACAATTTAACATCTTTCTCTTTCCTAGTGACCCTCTTTTCTCTCGTAGTTCTGCCCCTAGGTAAACCTCTCGACCTCCTATGCCTAGCCTAGTTTCTTAGCTTGTTCGACATGGTTTCAGAGCAGGCCCCTTTCGCTCGGGCCTTCTCCTCACGCTTCCGCAGCGTACTCCACCCCACCCCCCCCCCCCGTCACGCCGCGCTGGCCCCGTCAAGCCGCGCTGGCCCTGTCACTCCGCGCCGGCCCTGTCACGCCGCGCCGGCCCCGTCACGCCGCGCCGGCCCCGTCACTACACGCCATGCCGCCGTGTCGCCGTGTCACCGTGCCGCTGGGTCGCCGTGCTGCGTGGCAGCTTCACCGCGCCAGCGCACGGACAGCTGTGGCCAGCGCCCTGTCCTAGGCGCCAGCCGTGACGCCCTCCCGCCAGTAAGCGCCGCGCCAGCCATGGCGCCTCGCTGAACATCCCCCCCTCTCTCCTCCGCTGCCTTTCCCCTCCTCCCCGCCGTAGCTGCTGGCGGCCTCGTGCCGTCCGCCCCCCTCGTCGACGCAGTGTGAGCCACGCCGATGGGTGCCTCGTGCTCTGCTGCCGCCGCCGCTGGGTGCCTTGACGCCGCCGCCGCCGCCGCCGCCGCCGCCGCCGCTGCGACCCGCCGTCGACGTCACCGCTTTGATTGCCGAGGGGTCGACCCGCTAGTAGCCGCCACAGCTGCTGAAGGGCATGGGGGTGCAAGGGTTTGGGGGTGTGGGGTGTGGGTTTGGGGGTGTGGTGTGTGGGGTGGGCTTTCGACTACCAAGCCTAGGGGGTGTATAAATATTTGTTTAGGCTTGGTAGGTGTGTTACATTGCTGGATCCTACTGTAGAGGGGATAACCCCCCTAATTGCATCTCTTTCTCTTTCCTAGTGACCCTCTTTTCTCTTGTACTTCTGACCCCTAGCTAAACCTCTCGACCTCCTATGCCTAGCCTGATTCCTTAGCTTGTTCGACAAAGCCATGCGCAAACGTACGGAAAAAAAAAAACGCGATGGCCTTTTGTGCGTCCAATAGGCACGATCCGTAGTGGGGTGCTGCTGAGTACTCTGTCTCTGTGCGTTTGTTTTGTTGTCACATTTTGCTAGGGCCGGGTCAGCAAAAGTTTTGTTTTGAAATTTGGGTGTCGGACATGTTCGCCAATCGGAATGTGGCATAAACGATCACCCAAACATTACGTGCCATGTGGAATCGCTAGGGCATCGCTGAGGGACCAAAAACGCAATGTGACGAGAAGTTCCACCAGACTGCCGCACAGCTCGAGAAATGTACACCAAAATGACGAAAGCTAAACTGTCGTAGCTTGTAGGAATGTACCCTCAAGTGACATCAGAAAATTGCTTCAGACAAACAGGCAGTGTCACATTGGAGGAAGAGACCATGGTCTGAGAATATTCTAGATTCCCAAAACATATATTCATCGAATATCAGCAGTACATACATAGTATATAGGAGCACTCATTACCCGTACATGGCAAGGACTACTATTACAAGAGCCTGGGCTGGGTATCTGTAGCATGGCTGCAAATTACAAGCCCATGCACCGTGTGTGCTGGGAACTTGCACTATAAGAGCCTTCATGTCCATGGTGATGTGATGTGCCCCCACCCATCCTCCATCCCCAATCCTCCATCCATCCATCCAACCATCCAACTCTCATCATCCATGGCTACCACACCATGGACTGGTGGCCTTCCACCAACCCCTCTCCGTGCCCCATCATCACCTTCCCCCCCATCTCCTCCACCATCTCCACCACTATCTCCCACCTCCACTGTTTGTTTTTTTTTTTTTTTTTTTTTTTTTTTTTTTTTTTCCCCTTGGGGATTTAGGCTTGCTTAAGGCCAGAGAGGTAAAAAAATCCGTCCCATCAGCAACGCTTGCAGCAATGCCTACGGGCTGAGACCTGGGCGTTCAGGTACTGCCGTAAACTGGCTAAAAAAACCCCTCAGCCATCCATCCATGGCCACCTCACCATGGGCTGGCTATCTGTTCGTGTTCGTCACCAATGCTTGGTGGGGGATACAAGAGGAGGCTGCAGAGCCAAGGCCTTCACTCATGATGGCTTGCAGCCAGCCACTCCAGCACCCTTTCCCAAGCACGTGGCTCGTTTCGCGGACCCAACGGACCGGCATGAATTAACCCCTTCCTTGTTGGTCGACCCTCCATTTCACCCCAGAATGGACTGACCCTTTGATGGCTAGCCTTCCGTTCCGATCCCCAAATGGCCTGACCCTTGAATGCGAGGTGTCATGGAGTCTCCTAGTCTTAAGACATCCAGGTACCCTTCGCAGCCCCGCTCTGCGCTTAAACCATTAAGCTGAAGATGCTACACCGCCTGCAGTCGGTGCACACCCTACAGAGCCGAACCGGTCTGGCCTGGGTTCAAATTCTTAGCGAGAACACCACGAACCCTCACACCCTTGAGCCAAGCCATGCCACCAACCAATAGGCTTTGCCATCATCCGATCAGCCATCTGTCCCACTTGGGCCACCATCAAGCCACCTTTCCAACTTGGGCCACCATCAAGCCCTTCCCAACGTGGGCCACCATTAAGCCCTTTCCAACTTGGGCCACCAGCAAGCCCTTTCCAACTTGGACCACCATCAAGCCCTTCCCAATGTGGGCCACCATCAAGCCCTTTCCAACTTGGGCCACCAGCAAGCCCTTTCCAACTTGGGCCACCAGCAAGCCCTTTCCAACTTGGGCTACCAGAAAGCCCTTTCCAACTTGGCCCACGATCAAGCCCTTTCCAACTTGGGCCACCATCAAGCCACCCATGGCCACTCCACCATGGGCTAGCTGCCTATCCGTGTAGCCAACACGACGTCACCAAGACTTGGTGGGGGATACAGGAGGGGGCTGCAGAGCCAAGGCTTGCAGCCAGCCACTCCAACCACTCATGCACATGGCTCGTTTCGCAGACCCAACGGACCAGCATGGACTGATCCCTTGGCCACCATCAGCCATCAATCCAACTTGGGCCACCATCAAGCCCTTTCCAACTTGGGCCAACCATCAAGCCACCCATGGCCACTCCACCATGGGCTAGCTGCCTATCCGTGTAGCCAATACGACGTCACCAAGACCTGGTGGGGGATACAGGAGGGGGCTGCAGAGCCAAGGCTTGCAGCCAGCCACTCCAACCACTCATGCACATGGCTCGTTTCGCAGACCCAACGGACCAGCATGGACTGACCCCTTGGCCACCATCAGCCATCAATCCAACTTGGGCCACCATCAAGCCCTTTCCAACTTGGGCCACCATCAAGCCACCCATGGTCACCCCACCATGGACTAGCTGCCTGTCTGTGTAGCCAGCACGACGTCACCAATGCTTGGTGGGGGGGACAGGAGGGGGCAGCAGAGCCGAGGCCTTCACTCATGATAGCTTGCAGCCAGCCACTCCAGTAACTCCCAAGCACATGGCTCGTTTCGCGGACCCAACGGATCAGCATGGACTGACCCCTTGGCCACCACCAGCCAAAGATCCAACTTTGGCCAACACCAGCCATCCGTATGCTGCCTTGGTGTTGGAACCTGTGAGGCAAGAAAACGATAAACCTTAGTGGAGGTTGATGGGAAAATACCACAACAAAATACGCTAGGTTAAAAAAAAAACCCAACCGGAAAGAACTTGACAACTCACCACTGAACTGCTGGCGTCTGTCCCCATGGCGTTGGCGTCTGCTCCCTTAAGCGTTGGTGCTACCATCCTGTTGAGGAGGCAAGAAAGGCAAAGAACAGAAGTTAGTAAACAGCAGGGTGCAAAATGGGAATTGGAAAACGAAACAAGAACGAGCAAAAACCGCAGAGGAAAAAACAACAGCATCAAACAACACGAAACTCAAATGACAATGCATTCATGCGCAATGAGTGGAGTATGTGAGAGAAATGAGTGTAAATGAGTGGAATGAGTGTGGATGAGTGGGGTGTGTGCGGATGAGAGGAGTATGAGTGAATGAGTGGAATGTTTATGAATGGGTTGAGTGTGTTTGGATGAGTGGAATGTGTATGAATGGGTGGAGTGTGTGGATGAGTGAATGTGTATATTCGGGTGGAGTGTGTGGATGAGTGAATGTGTATGAATGGGTGGATTGTGTGGATGAGTGAATGTGTATGAATGGTTGGAGTGTGTGGATGAGTGGAATGTGTATGAACGGGTGGAATGTGGATGACGGCCACAGCAGAGGGCTGAGAGGCTAAATCGAGCCTAAATCGTGACAACCTACTGTAACGTCCTGCTACCCATACCCGAGGAGGATCATCTACCAGGCCGGGGAAATGCGAGTGAATGACGGGGTGAGTGAACGATGAGGTGAGTGAATGATGAGGTGAGTGAATGATGAGGTGAGTAAACGATGAGGTGAGTGAATGATGAGGTGAGTGAATGATGAGGTGAGTGACTGATGAGGTAAGTGAATGATGAAGTGAGTGAATGACAGGATGCGTGAATGATGGGTGAGTGAACGGTGGGCTCAGCTGAGTACATGATGGGGCGATGAATGGTGGGTGGGTGAATGATGGGATGAATGAATGATGAGGTGAGTGAATGATGAGGTGAGTGAATGATGAGGTGAGTGAATGATGACGTGCGTGAATGATGAGGTGAGTAAACGATGAGGTGAGTGAATGATGAGGTGAGTGAATGATGAGGTGAGTGAATGATGAGGTGAGTGAATGATGAGGTAAGTGAATGATGAAGTGAGTGAATGACAGGATGCGTGAATGATGGGGCTATGGGGTGAGTGAACGGTGGGCTCAGCTGAGTACATGATGGGGCGATGAATGGTGGGTGGGTGAATGATAGGATGAATGAATGATACGGTAATTGAACGGCATGGTAAATGATTGACGTCAGTGCCTGGATGGTACTATGAGCGAATGATGGTTTGTGAGTGAATGGTGTGGAGGAATGGTGGGTATGGGAGAATGCTACTGAGGAGGAATGGTTGGGAAAGGGAACTTAGCAAGATGAAGTTGTTGTAGAACTGAATCTCGTTGCTGGAAGGCGCCAACATTCCGCAGCCAACATCAATGGGGCTCCTTGCTGCCCATCATGAAGTCGGTCAAGGGGGTGATGATGCATCTGCAAAAGGGAAAAATACCGGTTAGTAATCATTCTTGAATTGTTAAAAGTACTGAAGTGAATGAACCCTTTAATGAAGCTTACATCCGAAGCCTCAGTGGACGCCAAAACGAGGTAGGCAAAATCGCGGATGGTGGATGGGAAGGCTTCTTGATGGCGCTCGAGTAAGCAACCCCCTTCTTGAAAGGTGAGGGTTGACCTTGCTGCCCTTCATGAAGGTGCTGAAGGGGATCCAATACGCATCTGCACACACACAAAGAACCAGTTAATACTCGTTCATGAATGGCGAATGAAATGCTGAAAATGAGTCCTTCAAAGAATCTTACCTGAGAAGCCGAAACTGCAGGCTCGGCGGATGGCGGTTTTGGTCGGAAATGAGGTAGGCGAAATCGCGGATGGTGGATGGGAAGGCTTCTTGATGGCGCTCGAGTAAGCAACCCCCTTCTTGGAAGGTGAGGGTTGACCTTGCTGCCCTTCATGAAGGTGCTGAAGGGGATCCAATACGCATCTGCACACACACAAAGAACCAGTTAGTACTCGTTCATAAATGTTTAACGAAATGCTGAAAATGAGTCCTTCAAAGAATCTTACCTGAGAAACCGAAACTGCAGGCTCGGCGGATGGCGGTTTGGGTCGGAAATGAGGTAGGCGAAATCGCGGATGGTGGATGGGAAGGCCTCTTGATGGCGCTCGAGTAAGCAACCCCCTTCTTGGAAGGTGAGGGTTGACCTTGCTGCCCTTCATGAAGGTGCTGAAGGGGATCCAATACGCATCTGCACACACACAAAGAACCAGTTAGTACTCGTTCATAAATGTCGAATGAAATGCTAAAAATGAATCCTTCAACGAATCTTACCTGAGAAGCCGAAACTGCAGGCTCGGCGGATGGCGGTTTTGGTCGGAAATGAGGTAGGCGAAATCGCGGATGGTGGATGGGAAGGCCTCTTGATGGCGCTCGAGTAAGCAACCCCCTTCTTGGAAGGTGAGGGTTGACCTTGCAGCCCTTCATGAAGGTGCTGAAGGGGATCCAATACGCATCTGCACACACACAAAGAACCAGTTAGAACTCGTTCATGAATGTCGAATGAAATGCTGAAAATGAGTCCTTCAAAGAATCTTACCTGAGAAGCCGAAACTGCAGGCTCGGCGGATGGCGGTTTTGGTCGGAAATGAGGTAGGCGAAATCGCGGATGGTGGATGGGAAGGCTTCTTGATGGCGCTCGAGTAAGCAACCCCCTTCTTGGAAGGTGAGGGTTGACCTTGCAGCCCTTCATGAAGGTGCTGAAGGGGATCCAATACGCATCTGCACACACACAAAGAACCAGTTAGTACTCGTTCATAAATGTCGAATGAAATGCTAAAAATGAATCCTTCAACGAATCTTACCTGAGAAGCCGAAACTGCAGGCTCGGCGGATGGCGGTTTTGGTCGGAAATGAGGTAGGCGAAATCGCGGATGGTGGACGGGGAGGCTTCTTGATGGCGCTCGAGTAAGCAACCCCCTTCTTGGAAGGTGAGGGTTGACCTTGTTGCCCTTCATGAAGGTGCTGAAGGGGATCCAATACGCATCTGCACACACACAAAGAACCAGTAAGTACTCGTTCATGAATGTCGAATGAAACGCTGAAAATGAGTCCTTCAAAGAATCTTACCTGAGAAGCCGAAACTGCAGGCTCGGCGGATGGCGGTTTGGGTCCGAAATGAGGTAGGCGAAATCGCGGATGGTGGATGGGAAGGCTTCTTGATGGCGCTCGAGTAAGCAACCCCCTTCTTGGAAGGTGAGGGTTGACCTTGTTGCCCTTCATGAAGGTGCTGAATGGGATCCAATACGCATCTGCACACACACAAAGAACCAGTTAGTACTCGTTCATAAATGTCGAATGAAATGCTAAACATGAATCCTTCAAAGAATCTTACCTGAGAAACCGAAACTGCAGGCTCGGCGGATGGCGGTTTTGGTCGGAAATGAGGTAGGCGAAATCGCGGATGGTGGATGGGAAGGCTTCTTGATGGCGCTCGAGTAAGCAACCCCCTTCTTGGAAGGTGAGGGTTGACCTTGCAGCCCTTCATGAAGGTGCTGAAGGGGATCCAATACGCATCTGCACACACACAAAGAACCAGTAAGTACTCGTTCATGAATGTCGAATGAAACGCTGAAAATGAGTCCTTCAAAGAATCTTACCTGAGAAGCCGAAACTGCAGGCTCGGCGGATGGCGGTTTGGGTCGGAAATGAGGTAGGCGAAATCGCGGATGGTGGATGGAGAGGCTTCTTGATGGCACTCGAGTAAGCAACCCCCTTCTTGAAAGGTGAGGGTTGACCTTGTTGCCCTTCATGAAGGTGCTGAAGGGGATCCAATACGCATCTGCACACACACAAAGAACCAGTAAGTACTCGTTCATGAATGTCGAATGAAACGCTGAAAATGAGTCCTTCAAAGAATCTTACCTGAGAAGCCGAAACTGCAGGCTCGGCGGATGGCGGTTTGGGTCCGAAATGAGGTAGGCGAAATCGCGGATGGTGGATGGGAAGGCTTCTTGATGGCGCTCGAGTAAGCAACCCCCTTCTTGGAAGGTGAGGGTTGACCTTGTTGCCCTTCATGAAGGTGCTGAATGGGATCCAATACGCATCTGCACACACACAAAGAACCAGTTAGTACTCGTTCATAAATGTCGAATGAAATGCTAAACATGAATCCTTCAAAGAATCTTACCTGAGAAACCGAAACTGCAGGCTCGGCGGATGGCGGTTTTGGTCGGAAATGAGGTAGGCGAAATCGCGGATGGTGGATGGGAAGGCTTCTTGATGGCGCTCGAGTAAGCAACCCCCTTCTTGGAAGGTGAGGGTTGACCTTGCAGCCCTTCATGAAGGTGCTGAAGGGGATCCAATACGCATCTGCACACACACAAAGAACCAGTAAGTACTCGTTCATGAATGTCGAATGAAACGCTGAAAATGAGTCCTTCAACGAATCTTACCTGAGAAGCCGAAACTGCAGGCTCGGCGGATGGCGGTTTGGGTCCGAAATGAGGTAGGCGAAATCGCGGATGGTGGATGGGAAGGCTTCTTGATGGCGCTCGAGTAAGCAACCCCCTTCTTGGAAGGTGAGGGTTGACCTTGTTGCCCTTCATGAAGGTGCTGAATGGGATCCAATACGCATCTGCACACACACAAAGAACCAGTTAGTACTCGTTCATAAATGTCGAATGAAATGCTAAACATGAATCCTTCAAAGAATCTTACCTGAGAAACCGAAACTGCAGGCTCGGCGGATGGCGGTTTTGGTCGGAAATGAGGTAGGCGAAATCGCGGATGGTGGATGGGAAGGCTTCTTGATGGCGCTCGAGTAAGCAACCCCCTTCTTGGAAGGTGAGGGTTGACCTTGCAGCCCTTCATGAAGGTGCTGAAGGGGATCCAATACGCATCTGCACACACACAAAGAACCAGTAAGTACTCGTTCATGAATGTCGAATGAAACGCTGAAAATGAGTCCTTCAAAGAATCTTACCTGAGAAGCCGAAACTGCAGGCTCGGCGGATGGCGGTTTGGGTCGGAAATGAGGTAGGCGAAATCGCGGATGGTGGATGGAGAGGCTTCTTGATGGCACTCGAGTAAGCAACCCCCTTCTTGAAAGGTGAGGGTTGACCTTGCTGCCCTTCATGAAGGTGCTGAAGGGGATCCAATACGCATCTGCACACACACAAAGAACCAGTTAGTACTCGTTCATGAATGTCGAATGAAATGCTGAAAATGAGTCCTTCAAAGAATCTTACCTGAGAAGCCGTAACTGCAGGGTCGGCGGATGGCGGTTTTGGTCGGAAATGAGGTAGGCGAAATCGCGGATGGTGGACGGGGAGGCTTCTTGATGGCGCTCGAGTAAGCAACCCCCTTCTTGGAAGGTGAGGGTTGACCTTGCTGCCCTTCATGAAGGTGCTGAAGGGGATCCAATACGCATCTGCACACACAGAAAGAACCAGTTAGTACTCGTTCATGAATGTCGAATGAAATGCTGAAAATGAGTCCTTCAAAGAATCTTACCTGAGAAGCCGAAACTGCAGGCTCGGCGGATAGCGGTTTCGAGCTTCTTGACTTCAATGGAGCTTCAATGACCTTGTGTTCTGCTCCTCTTTGAGGTTGTTGAAATTCTTGTGTGCCTGAACATGCACACAAATCGAAGTACGTACGCAGAATTTGACCACTCAAGTAGAATGGAAGTCAGATATTGAAAACGGAAGGATCTTCCAAGTGATTTTCTAAGTCCAAGTGATTACCGGGGAACTGAACATGGTGAGGTGAACGCGGATTCGCAGAAGTGTGGTTTGCTGATGGAGGATGGAGAACGGCGGTATTGGAGTGCTGCTCCGTAGTCGATAAGCATGTCTGTGCTGCTTGATAGTTTGAATCTGAAGAACCTCGATGGTTATTGCTCTTGGTCTTGAGATGGAGAAGATGATCTGCACACATAAACACATGATCAGTATCCACGAAGGTATAATACTGTTGAGCGTTGAGAATGAACGAAGTATAGTTGCTGTTACCTTAACGACGGAGGTTGAGGCTGTTCTCGTGGTGAAACGGATCACGTGAATAGGCGAGGCACATCTGCTTCTAAGAACTTGTGTAGAGAAAGGTCCGCTTGCAGATGCTTGATGAAGAGACGTTGGAACTAGATCTAGGGACATCAGGAAGACCGCTACTAGTAGCAGTGTAGCGGAGTCTAGATGTAGAAGCATAGCTTGTGGTTGTAGATGCTCGAGCTCCACAGTGCTTCGCCAAATGAAAAACGAGAAATAACTTTCTACCTTGTGGTCCTGTCAAATTATAGAGGTCGCATCATGATGTGTTGGAGAACTGAAGGATGCGTGACATACTGTGGATGAAAGAAGGTAGGACACCTCTCGCCAACGTTAGCAAGAACCACATGGCTGATTCTGATTGGGCCACAAAATTTGGGTGGGTGTAAATCGAACGTGTATCCAACTAGAAGTTTGCCACATCGACAAATAAATGCTATCCCAAACTGCTGGGTTTCGTCAGGAGGCCGGCGGCGGGTCGCGCATCGAAACTACTAAAAGTAATACGAGGTGGCGGCGGTGGCTGCAGTGGCGGTCTGTGGGCTATGCTGGATTCTGTGCATTCAGAATTTCCCTCTGCTGCAGAGCATAGCGGCTGCCTTTAGGCTCCAAGAGAAGGCTGAAGCAGACGAGGGTCAGACGAAACGAAAGTTCAATCAGTGTGACTCCTTCGGAACCTTTGTTCTCATTTCCAGGCAATTCGCAGCCTAGTTTTCCCACCACCCCTGTCTCGCACTTAACAAACTTGTTCAGATAAAAAGCGACTGGGGACCACCCTTCTTGTCCGTCCAATCAGGGCGAAGGAAAGCAGGAGTTGGGGGGCGGGCGCGATTCGAAAACACAAGTGTGTTCAGACGGAATTGTGAAACTTGAAACCACATTTCATGACGCCGCGCCGAGCCGAAGCGCCAGTATAGTTGGAGGTCCACCAAGCTGGAAACCGTCACGTGGCAACACCGTAGCAGCTCTGATCAAAATCCACCCCAGCAGGAGTTCGATCAACACAGTACAAATTTGACTTATCGCGCTGTAAATGCATTTTGCTTATGGATTACTATGACAAACACATCCGCTTTTCATTTTCTTTCCATTAACCCACGTGTGTATAGCACAGTTATGTATTACAATGGTGAATGCCTTGCATGCCAGATCGTGAACTGATAGCAGGCCCGCAAGGACAGGGGAAGCGTGTTTGCTGCATAGTCTCAATTTCATCATTTTGGATAACATTCATGGAGCACATTCTCTCCTATCGGGTCCAACGGCCTTTGCACGCGCCTCGTATTAAGATTATATAAGCTATATATAATTGATAGGCTTGGTAGTTGTTGCTGAACCTTACTGTAGAGGGTACAATCCCCTCCTTGTACCACTCTCTCTTCCTAATCGATTCTTTTTCTCTCGACACTTTCCTCCCCTAACTAAACCTCTGGCCGCCATTTCATGGCGGCCTTTCTTCCTAGTTAAGCTAGCATTCAGACATGGTATCAGAGCAGGCCGTCCGTCCCGGCCCTGCTCACTACGTTTCCGCTGCGCATTCCTGCTGCATTTGCCGCCTTCGCGGCTTTCTGCATGCCTGCCGTCGTGGCACCAAGATGTCGCGGCGGCCCCTTGATGCTGCCGTCCCGAGCTCGACGAGCAGCTGCGGCTCCGACGCCACGCTGCTGTGGCGTCATTCTGGTGCCGCGGCAGTGTCGTCGAGCTGCAGCCGCCGAGTTTCACCCCCGCAGCTGCTGGACGTGCAGCGCGTCTGCCCGCCAGTAAGCGCCGCGCTGAAGTCCTGCAGCCCCACCACAGCAGCCCCACCACCTCTCCCTCCCCTGCCTCTCCTCCTGCTCCTGCCGTAGCTGCTGTCTTCGGCTCGGTCGTCGCCAGCCCGTGCCACACCGCCGAGAGCCCTCAGCCGCCGCAGTCGCCGCCTGTCCTCATCGACACAGCCGCCTTGAACACGAGCTCCGCCGCTGTAGTCATTGAGGCCGCCCAGATGCGGCCAGCTGCCTCTCGTCCGGGGGTGTCATCGCCTAGCACGAGGGGTCGTTACCCGGCTGCTCACGAGAATGAGGGTGTCCGGGATTAGGGGGTGTGTGTGTGGGTTGGGTGGGCGTGTGACTACCAAGCCTAGGGGGTGTGTTAAGATTAAATAAGTTATATATAATTGATAGGCTTGGTAGTTATTGCTGAACCTTACTGTAGAGGGTACAATCCCCTCCTTGTACCACTCTTTCTTCCTAATCGATTCTTTTTCTCTCGACACTTTCCTCCCCTAACTAAACCTCTGGCCGCCATTTCATGGCGGCCTTTCTTCCTAGTTAAGCTAGCATTCAGACACCTCGAGCCTGTAAGCAGGAAACAGTCAAACCTGGGCAAACAGGACATTGAAGGGAAAAACCCACAGTAAACACTGACACTTGGTTACAAAGTCTCGCTCATGCAGCAGATAATTTGCCTGCGCGACTTCCCAGCTTGGATCCTCGCTGTTGTAAAAATACGATGTGATTGTTCGCTATCGTTCAAACTGCAGCCAATCAGGTTCAAGTCATGCTGAGAACCTAGTAGGTGGGATTGTATTGAAGTGAACCACGTGTTTAAGGATGGCCAGAATCTAGAGTTGGTAGAACCACGAGTAAGATACGGTTCTCGATTGCCTTAGAACACTTTCTAAGCGATCAGAAGGGTCTCATAGTAATGAATTGAGTATGATGAGGGGATACAAGGTGATATAACGTAAGATATTGTACTCTCTATAAGCATGCACCTATCTAGTCTATGACATATATAATTATATGTTGACATACCCCCTAGGCTAGACAAGGCGCAATGACTAGCACCAGACATGCAGCTCAGGGTGGCACTACTAGTCCAACCTCTGAAACAAGGGTCTGAAGATCAGTTAACAAGATTACAAAGGAAACAAGAGAAACCCAAGGTGGCACTACTAGTCCAGCCACTGGAACAAGAGCCACAAGGCCAGTCAAGATAAAATAAGGAGTAGTACACAATCAAGGTCCTAGCAAGTGAGAAGCTATAGGAACTAGACCAAGCTGTACACAGTGCCGCTGATGATCTTCAAGCGCGAGCGCCTTTGTAAAGATATCAGCTATGTTGGCACCAGAGGCCAAGTGTACTACGTGGGCCTGGCGGCGTTGCTGTAGCTCGCACATGAGGAAGTACCGCATCTGGATGTGCTTCGCTCTGCCCTCCATTCGAGGCTCCTGACACTGGAGGATCATGAACCTGTTGTCATCGTACAGGACCGAGGAAGAGCTAGGTCGTTCACCTAAGTCCGTGAGCAAGAAGGTCAGCCAGCGAGAGCTCCTGTATCGCCATGGCACTGGCGTAGATCTTACCCTCACAGCTAGAATGAGCAACTTACGACGAGCGGGTGGATCTCCAGGAGATGGCACCTGCACCAAGGCTACAGCAGTATCCCTGGGTGGACCTGAGCGTCTCAGCGTCGTCCGCCCACGAAGCGTCTGTGTGCCCTGTAAGGTCCACTAGTCAGCGTCCTCCTAGCACTAGCCCCATTTCTGATATACTTGCTAGATAACACAAACCCTTCTTAGCGGCCTACCAGTGTTGTGGTCGGTGTCTGCCTTTGGCCACAAGGCGAGCTATAATGCTGAGAGGGTATGCGAGATCTGGAGGAGTGCAAGTTATCAGGTATATGAGGCAACCCACCAGCTCTGTGTAAAGACCACCTTACTCTACAGACTCCTTGGGGAACTTGAGTTGAGAGCCTATGGTCTATTGGCACAGGTGTGGGTTGTGCGGAGGAGGGTTGAAGACCAAACATTTGAAGGACCTGGCGCACCAAGTGTGATTGTGCGAGAGTGATAGTGCGCACTACTCTGTCCCTGGAGATCTGCAGGCCAAGGTAGCGGTGCAGTTCTCTTAGGTCAGTGCAGGTGCGTCTCCTCAGTAGCTCAGCCTTCACAGAGGCCAGTGCGTCTCTGTCTGCATTAGCGAAGACCAGGTCGTCTACATAGACAAGGTTGTAGAACGAAGGGTGAAGGGTCTGTAGACGATGGGAAGAACTACAGGTACGCTAACGTAGCACGCAACATCTCGTGCCACTCACTGGGCGCCTGCTGCATGCCGTAAACCGGGCACCGAAGGAGCCACTCAATACCATGGGTGAAGGTGCCGGTGAATTCAGGGTGGACCTACTAGTCCAACCACTGAGACAGGGGTCCTGAGACCAGTCAGCAAGAGTACAAACAAGCCTTAAGCAAGCCAGGGCGGCAATACTATTCCAGCCACTGGGGGTAAGGCCACAAGGCCAGTCAGACAGGTATATACACTGGCGGAAAGTATTGCCCGGATAAAATCCAATTTTAGGTTCAAATAATTACTTGAATGCTTGTAACCGAGGTATCGCTGAATCTTCGAAGCTGGCTAGTAAGTAACGAGTGCAAGTTGCATTATGGTAACACGTTTGCAATTTGAAGGGGTCGCACTAATAGCGTGAACAAGATTTCAGTCGCGTGAGTGCATCCGGACAGTTTCGGCCAAGTAGCAGCCTAGATCCGTTTTCGACTACCGCATTCTCTCCGTAGTTCCTCCCGCAATCGTCGATTAGTCAGAATAGACTTTATACCCAAGGCTTCGACTAGGCTAAGATGCGATCGATAGAGGAGGGTCGTCGTGCCCGAATCATAACTTTGTTGCGTAGGGGGTACAGCACGCGGCGAATCGCGAAGGAGGTTGGCGTGGGGAAAAGCACAGTACACGACGTTGGACTTAAGGCGATTTCAGAGACTAGTCTTGAGTATGTGCGTCCTTCCATGCCCACTGCTGGTCGTCCACGCGTACTGACGAATAGAATTCGTCGTGGGATCATCAGGGCGATCACTAGCGGCGAGGCGAAAAGCTCGAGGCATGCGGCCCAGATCGTCGAATCCCAGCACAGCATCACGGTGCATCCTAGGACGGTGCGTAATGCGCTCAAATCCAACGGCCTTGTCGCCGTCCAACAGTCTAAGAAGCCGCGACTCTCCAAGAAAAATATCCGCGATAGGCTGGAGTTCGCACGGGCCCACGCGGATTGGACCATAGATGATTGGAGGCGGGTGATCTGATCGGATGAAACGAGGATCAGTTGGTTCTGCTCTAACGGCCGCACGTACGCCTGGGTTCGTGAAGGTACGGCTCTCCAACACCACCAGATTAGGCAAACCGTCAAACACGGGGGCGGCGGCCTGATGATTTGGGGCTGTGTCACATATGAGGGGGCGGGTTTCATGTGCAAAATCGATGGTAGAATGGACGGGCCGCTGTATCTGAGCATTTTGCAAGACGAGCTGAAGAATACCATCGATTTTTACAAGCTAACCCCCTCGGATGTGATGTTCCAGCACGATAACGACCCCAAGCATAAGTCCCGTGTGGTGCAGCAGTGGCTTCAGGAGCAGGAGTTTGGGGTCCTGGAGTGGCCGGCAGGAAGTCCTGATTTGAACCCCATTGAGCATCTTTGGGCTCATCTTAAGAGGGAGCTGGCTAAGCATGAGACACCTCCCACTGGTATGGTGGATCTGTGAGAGTGTGTACAAGAGGAGTGGGAGAAGATCCCATCAGAGGTGTGCTCCAATTTGATCGACAGCATGCCCAGGAGGGTGAAAGCTGTGATTAGGGCTAAAGGGCGGTGGACCAGGTACTAGTTTAAGGGTTGTTCAAGTTGATGCTTCCGCCTGGAACTAATTGTCCACATGCACTGTGCTTGGTTTTTTCTGCTTTTTACCGTTAACGACTGTAGTTTCATCAAATGTGAAGCATTGTTTTGTGTCTCTAAATTGGCCTGCATATAGTGGGTAAGGCCTCCAATTAAGGCTTAATGCACACATGCCCTTTAACGGTCGAAATTTTGAAAATTGAAAAACATGTGGACAATTCTTTCGGCCAGTGTATAGTAGAGAGTACACAATCAGGGTCCTAACAAGTGAGTAGCTACAGGAACAAGACCAAGCTGTACACAGTGCCGCTGATGATTCTTAAGCGCAAGCGCCTTAGTAAAGATATCAGCTGTGTTGGCACCGGAGGCCAAGTGAAATACGCGGGCCTGGCGACGCTGCTGTAGCTCGCGCAGGAGGAAGTACCACAGCTGGATATGCTTCGCTCTACCCTCAACACAGGAGAAGCATGGCCCTGCTCTCAGCGTACAGAACCGGGGCAGAGCTAGGCCGCTCACCTAAGTCTGTGAGCAAGAAGGTCAGCCAGCGGAGCTCCTGTGCCGCCATGGCACCAGCGTAGATCTCAGCCTCACAGCTGGACTGCGCAACAGACGACGAGCGAGTGGATCTCCAAGAGATAGCACCCGAACCAAGGCTAAAACAGTAGCCCTGAGATGACCTGAGAGTCTCAGAGTCATCTGCCCAAGAAGCGCTTGTGTGCCCCGTGAGGACCACTGGCCTGCGTCCTCCAAGCACTAACCCCATGCCTGATGTACTTGCTAGATATCGCAAAACTCTCTTAGCGGCCGACCAGTGCTGTGGTCGGTGTCTGCCAGTGGCCACAAAGCGAGCCAGGATGCTGAGAGGATATGCGAGATCTGGGCGAGTGCAAGTCATCAGGTATATGAGGCAACCCACCAGCTCTGCGTAGGGGCCGCTGGGCTCTACTGACTCCTCTGGAACGGGAGCGGAGAGCCCATGGTCTACAGGTAGAGGTGTGGGCTGTGCGGAGGAGAACTGAAGACCGAACCTCTGAAGTACCTAACGCACCAAGAGTGACTGTGTCAGAGTGATGGTGCGTGCTGCTTTGTCCCTGGAGATCTGCAGGCCAAGATAGCAATGCAGCTCTCCAAGGTCAGTGCAGGTGTGTCTCTTCAGCAGCTCGGCCTTCACGGAGGCCAGTGCGTCTCTGTCAGCAGTAGCAAAAACCAGGTCGTCTATGTAGACAAGGATGTAGAACGGAGTCTGGCCGGAACGCATAAAACGCGAAGGGTCAGCACACGACGGAAAGAACTGCAGGTCTGCTAGTGGGGCACGCAGCGTGTCGTGGCACTCGCGGGGAGCCTGGCGCAGGCCGTAGACCAGGCGCCTGAGAAGCCACTGGGTCCTAGGGGGGAAGGCACCAGTGAAGCCCTGTGGTCGGCGTAGGTAGACCTGCTCGTGAAGGCTGCACTGAAGAAAGGCAATAGAGAAGTCGAGGGAGTGAAGCTCGTAGTCGCGCTGTGCTGCTATGTGTAGCAGTGCTCAAAGAGTAGTCATCTTCGGGGTCGGGGCAAAGGTCTGGAAGAAGTCACCCCCTCGCGCTAGCTAAAGCCTCTAGCCACGTAGCGCGCCTTGAAGACACGCGGCTCTCCAGGGGGGCGCATCACCTCGAAGAGCCATTGACCATCGACTACATTCACCCCAGGCGGGGGAACTGCGTCGACGTAAGTGCCGGTGGACCTCCAAGATGCCATCTCGTGCTCCATGGAAGCTATCCACTGAGAGGCCCAAGGTCCTGAGGTGGCCTCAGCGTACGTGCGCGGGGTCAGGATGTCGAGGGCGTCTGGGTCACTCTCTGGGACTAGGAGCATGGAGCAGAGATGAGGAGCGGCCTCGGAAAGGAAAGCTAGCTTGTACTGCCTGTCCTCTAGAACGTCACTCCCAAGGGCAAGTGCACCCCCGACGGAAGTTGGACGGGCAGGGTTAGAGACCAGAGCGGTAGCGAAGTCAAGGCGGCGGGTAGATGCGAAGTCAGCGACAGCAGCGACAAGCGCGTCAAGGTGCAAGACAGGACTTGAGGAGTCTGTAACAAGAGGGGCGAGAACCCGAGGGACAAGGGGACGAGCGGCACGGAGGTAGTCAGACAGCGGGGGAGGTGCAACAACAAGCAATGAGGGAGGAGGTGACGGGAAGAGGGGAGGACGAGACGAGTGGGAACGGAGCAACATAGGGTGGGAGCGCAGGACAGGAGAGACGGGACGAGCATGTGAGGGACGGCGAGACTAAACGTGGGACGGAGGTGTAGGGTCAGGAGACAACGGAGGGGACACAAAAGGGGAACGAGGAGGAAGACGGGCCGGAGACGAGTCCGGCGACGGGAACACATGGCCGTGGACAGGAAGGTGAGAAGGGGTTGGGGGAGACACCGGCGAGCGGTCAGGGGAGGGAAGGCCGAGTAGGCGAAGAGCGGAGATCGGCGGTAACGGCTGCTGCGGCGGCTGGTGCTTGACCCTCGGACCGGCAGTGGCACGACGACCACCAGGAGAACACTCAACGGCAGCACCCCCAGAGCCAACACCCCCAGAGCAAGAATCCCCTCCAGCACCAGCGGCAGCCCCTGGCCCGCCGGGACAGACCCCGCCAAGAGCCGCAGGACGAACACCCTCCTCCGCACCAGCACCCCCACAGGCCAAGAGCGGCAGCGGCGGCGGCTGCGACGGCGACTGCGACAGTGGTGGTGGAGACACCAGGGAAGGGGGACGCGGCAAGGACGGGCTGGGGGGACCACCAGAGTCAGCAGACTCCTCAACGGGGACAACCGACGGGAGGGGATTGACATGAGAGACACCAGATGGGGTAGGACAAGGCGGGAGGGGAGGAGGGGATATCGGGGGAGAGGGAGCAAGGAACAGGGGGGGGGAAACCTGGAGACCTCGGTGAGGGAAGAGACGGTAGAAGGAGACAGACTCGTCAAAGGTGACGTTACGAGAGTGTTGGAAGCGGTGAGACTGCGGGTGGTAGAAGAGCCAGTCTGACGAGTCCAGGGGGAAACCGAGGAAGACACAGGGGACTCTGCGGGCAGTGAGCTTGTCCGTGCCAGAGGCACGAACGTGAGCAAGGCAGCCCCAGACGTGGAACGCAGACGCGTCACCGGGGGACCCGGTCCAAAGGAGGGTCGGCGAAACCTGCGGCCGCTGGGAGCGTGGCCACTAGTTAAGTTGGTGAGCAGCGTAGCGAACAGCGAACGGCCACAGAAAATGGGGGGCATCGGCATGAATCATGGAGGTGCGAGCAACCTCCATGACCAAGCCGATGCGGCGCTCAGCAACCCCATTCTGCTCTGGCGAGTCTGGCAAGGTGTACGACTGGGTGATGCCCTCCGCACGACAGAACTGTCCAAGCCGACCAGAGGTGAACTCCCCGCCACGGTCAGACTGGAGACACAACACGGGGAGACCACGGTGAAGACACGCAGCCACAACCCACGGGAGAAGAACGTCGGCCTTCCGCTCCAGGGGAAACACCGTGGTGTAGCGCGTGTAGTCGTCGACGAGCACAAGAAAGTAGCGCTCACCGCGCGGTCCGGGGACGGGGGCTAGGCCCCAAACGTCCAGGTGCAGGGTCTGAAGGGGAGCAGTAGCAGGGCAAAGCGAGGAGGAGTGAGGGCCACGGCAGAGCCGGCCCTCGACGCAACGGCGGGGAGCAACGCGGGGAGGCCTAAGACAAGACCGTGCTGAGACATGTGACGCAGACGCAGGAGAGCAGGGTGACCTAAGCGGTGGTGCCACAAAAGGGACGGGTGAGTGAGGGACCAACACGAGCAAGCTGCAGCGACCTGGGAGGACGCACCAACCGGGGGGGAAGCGGTGTCGAGAGTCAACAGACCGGACACCGAGTCCCGGGGGAACGTTGCAAGGGGGGAACCTGAGACAGCCTCGGTACAGACAACGAACCGCTCGTGCCCAAGGAACGTAGTGGTGACGCCGTGGTCCTGAAGACAGCCGACATCGACCAGGTTCCTATAGAACGAGGGAACGTGGAGGCCTCTAAGAGAGCCTGAGGGAATGGCTGGACAAGGAAGGGAAGTGGAGCTGCGAGCGACGACAGGATCCGTAGAGGGGTCAGCGAGAGCGACAACAGCAGGCGCAGCAAGCGGCGTGAGCGTGGAGCGGTCACGGAAGAAACAAGCAGAAGCACCGGAGTCGAGAGTGAAGGACAGCGAGGCAGTAGCGGAGGCCAGGAACGGAGCCGGTGCAGAAACTAGGCTAGGCAAACTAGGCAGTCCTACGCCTGACGCAGCAGGGGAGGCTGAGCTACACAGGGGTGCTACGCCTAAACTAGAGTACACAGAGTAATAAGATCCAGCAACACTAGAAGCGTCAGCATACAAGGCATGCAAAGCAGCACCTATCTGATCTATATCTGACTCAAAGATCGGCACGCCCTGGCAAAGCAGGTTGTGCCAGTCGGGGAGGTCCAGGGCCGGGCCAAAGCGACGACGGAAGAGATCGTCGAGGCGGCGGAAACAACGGGCGGTCGGGTGCGGGCGGCGGCACAGAGTGCCGCGGAGAGGCCCGGTCTGAAGCTGGTACTGGCAGGTCACACCAACGAAGCTGCCGGTAGACGCCAAGCTGCGCGGGCCGCCACCACGGCCACCACCTACGGAGGTGTCGGGCCAGCCCGACGGGAGACGAGCCCACGACGAGGGCTGGGATAGCTGCTGCGACGTCTGCGACTGTTGCGACGGCTGCTGAGGCTGCTCCTGCTGTTGGGGGGATGGCGGCTGCTCCTGACTAGCTGCGACAGTCCCCTCAGTAGAACCACTGTCCCCGGCACCACCACCACTACCACCAGCTCCAGCATCACGCCCTCACTGGCGACCATGACCTGCGCGGTGCGGGCACTGCTGCGGGTGTACCGCCGCTGCAGTCTCGGTAAGAGGGGTCGCAGTGGCGACCGCAACCGAAACGTCAGTAAACGTGCACTGGGAGGGGGCACAGCCATGAAAGATAGAGACTGCCAGCGCATCGCTCGACTGATCGATAGTGCGCTGGCGAGTCTCGATCTCTGTCAGGGCTGTGACAAAGGCTGTCAGGGTGAGATCACCCGGGTGCTGGCTAAGGATGTGGTCGCGTGCACTAGCATGTCGGTCAGGTAGGCGCATAGCGATAAAGTAGAGGGTCATGCAGAAGGGGGGAGGGAGCGCAGTGAGCTGGGCAGCAGTGCTAGCAGTGCGGTAGCGAGACTCTAGGGCTCGCAGGTGAGTGGCAAGGTTAGCAACTGTAGGGAAGGAAGCAAGGTCTGGGAAAATCATAGGGAAGAGCAGGCGGCCTGCAGTAGCGGAGGCATGCGTGGAATAGCGAGCAACAACAGCATCTAAGTAAGCTTTGGCTGTATCAACTGTACAGAAATGCGAACGCTCAGACACAGGGAGGGCGTGACTGATAGCGACCTGAGCAACTGCATCGTGAGAGTCCCAGATGGCATAGGCAAGTGCAGCAGTAGAGAAAGCCTCACGCTCAGCATAGGTGGGGTCAGCAGGGAGAGGAGCAGGCGCAGGGGGGCGGGGGAGCAAGCCATCAACATGGACAACCAAGGAGTGCCCATCCTGGCGCTGACCTGTGAGTTGACGGCGTAGATTGGATAGCCTGGCGGCGAAGTCAACCGCGTGGCCCTCCGCGTCTAGGCGGAGTACGAAGTCAGCCATCGCACAGCTCCACAGGGACACAGCGGCACAGCGGCAGCAACACAGGGACACAGCGGCACAACTCCACAGGACACAGCAGCATAGCTCCAGGCGGACGTTTGCAAGACGCTCCAGCGCGGGCAAGCAGAAGACACGGGGCCGGAAACTCGAGGAACCGTGCTGAGTAGAAGAAACGGGGCCGCAGGAGCCGAGCGGGCACTGGGAGCTGCGGGCCGCAGGAGCCAGGCGGGCGCTAGGAGAGACCAGGCGGGCGCTAGGAGGGGCCGGGCGGGCGCTAGGAGGGGCCGGGCGGGCGCTGTGGGACGGGCGGGCGCAACGGGCCGGGCGGGCGCTAGGAGGGGCCGGGCGGGCGCTAGGAGGGGCCGGGCGGGCCCCAGGAGGGGCCGGGCGGGCGCCAGGAGGGGCCGGGCGGGCGCTAGGAGGGGCCGAGCAGGCGTTGTGGGACGGGCGGGCGCAACGGGGCGGGCGGGCGCGGAGGGGCCAGACAGGCGCTAGGGGCCAGGGTGGCGCGGAGGGGCCAGGCAAGCGCGGCGGACCAAGCGGCGAAGACCTGAGAGTCTCGGCGTCGTCTGCCCATGAAGCGTCTGTGTGTCCTGTAAGGACCGCTGGCCTCCGTCCTCCTAGCACTAACCCCATGCCTGATGTACTTGCGAGATAACGCAAAACCCTCTTAGCGGCCGACCAGTGCTGTGGTCGGTGTCTGCCTGTGGCCACAAAGCGAGCCAGGATGCTAAGAGGGTATGCGAGATCTGGACGAGTGCAAGTCATCAGGTACATAAGGCAACCCACCAGCTTTGCGTAAGGACCACTGGGCTCTACTGACACCTCAGGAACTGGAGCAGGGAGCCTATGATCTACAGGCAGAGGGGTGGGCTGTGCGGAGGAGAACTGAAGACCGAACCTCTGAAGGACCTGGCGCACCAAGTGTGAATATGTGAGAGTGATGATGCGCGCTGCTCTGTCCCTGGCAATCTGCAGGCCAAGGTAGCGGCGCAGCTCTCCTACTTCTGTGCAGGTGTGTCTCCTCAGCAGCTCGGCCTTCACGGAGGCCAGAGCTTCTTTGTCTGCAGTAGCAAAGACCAGGTCATCTACGTAGACTAGGATGTAGAGCGGGGTCTGGCCAGCACGAACGAAGAGCGAGGGGTCTGCAGAAGACGGAAAGAATTGCAGGTTAGCAAGGGTAGCACGCAGTGTGTCATGCCACTTATGGGGCGCCTGTCGCAAGCCGTAGACTGGGCGCCGTAGTAGCCACTCGGTCCCAGGAGCTAAGGTACCAGTGAAGCCTTGAGGACGGCGCAGGTAGACTTGCTCGTATAGGCTGCCCTAAAGAAACGCAGTGGAGAAGTCGAGGGAGTGTAACTCGTAGTCACGCTGTGCTGCTATGTGTAGCAGCACCCGAAGAGTAGTCATCTTCAGGGTCGGGGCGAAGGTCTGAAAGAAGTCCACCCCCTCACGCTGACTAAAAGCCTCTAGCCACGTAGCGCGCCTTGAACACATGCGGCTCTCCAGGGGACGCTTCACCTTATAGAGCCATCGGCCATCGACTAAGTTCACCCCAGGTGGGGGAACTGCGTCAACGTAGGTGCCGGTGGATCTCCAAGATGCCATCTCCTACTCCATGGCAGCTATCCACTGAGAGGCCCAGGGTCCCGAGGTCGCCTCAGCGTAGGTGCGAGGGGACGGGATGTCGAAAGCGTCTGGGTCACCCTCAGGGATGAGCAGCATGGAACAGAGATGGGGAGCAGCCTCGGACAGGAAAGCAAGCTCGAACTGGCGGTCCTCTAGGACGTCACTGCCAAGGGCAGGAGCACCCCCGACAAACGGAGGACAGGCAGGGTCAGAGACCAGAGCTGTGGCATAGTCAAGGCGGCGGGTAGAGTCGAAGTCAGCGACCGCAGCGACAAGGGCGTCAAGACTCGAAACCGGAACAGACGGGTCGGTAACGAGAGAGGCAAGGACCCGAGGAACAAAAGGACGAGCGGCACGAAGGTAGTCAGACAGAGGGGGGGGAGCAACGACAAGGGAGGATGGAGGAGGCGACGGGAGAAGGGGAGGACGAGACGCGTGGGAACGAAGCAACATAGGGTGCGAGCGAAAGAGAGGGGAGACAGGACGAGCCCGAGAGGGACGGCGAGACCAGACGTGAGATGGAGGAGTCGGGTCTGGAGACAGCGGAGGGGACACAGGGGGGGAACGAGGTGGAAAACGAGCCGGGGACGAGTCCGGTGGAGGGAACACAGGGCCGTAGACGGGAAGAGGAGGAGACGGCAGGAGAGGAACAGACGCAGGGTCAGGGGACGGAAGGCCGAGCAGGCGAAGGGCGGACACCAGCGGGGACTGCTGCTGCGGCGGGACAACGGCAACACCGGGACCGCAAGCTGCTCCTCGGCTACCACCGGCACTCTCCACACCAGCACCCCCAGAGGGACCACCCCCAGGGCTACCGAGACGAGCACCCCCAGAGTCAGCGAACGGGTGCTGCGACAGCGGCGGCGGCGGCGGCGGCGGCGGCAGCGACAACGACGGCTGCAGCGGCTGCAGAGGCGGTGGAGGGGGGGTCTGGGGAGGGGACGCTAGGGGAGGGGCGGCCGGCGAGGACTGAACAGGAGGGCCACCAGAGTCAGAAGACTCCTCAACCGGGTCCACCGACGAAAGGGGGGTGACGTGGGACACACCAGAGGGGGCGGGACGGGGAGGAGGAGGAGGAGGGGCAGGGACTACCGGGGAAGGAGTGACCAGGAACAGGGGGGGCGTAACCGGGGGACCACGGTGGGGGAAGCGACGGTAGTAGGAGACGGACTCGTCAAAGGTGACGTCACGAGAGTGAAAGAAGCGGTGAGACGGCGGGTGGTAAAAGTGCCAGTCGAACGCGTCAAGGGGAAAACCAAGGAAGACGCAGGGAAGGGTGCGGGCAGTGAGCTTGTCCGTGCCAGAGGCACGCACGTGAGCAAGGCAGCCCCAGACGTGGAACGCAGACGCGTCACCAGGAGACCGAGTCCAAAGACGAGTCGGCGAAACCTGCGGCTGCTGAGGGTGCGGCCACAAGTTGACCTGGTGAGAAGCGTAGCGCATGGCGAACGGCCACAGGAAATGGGGTGCACCGGCATGGATCATGGAGGTGCGAGCCACCTCCATGACCAAACCGATGCGTCACTCAGCGACCCCATTCTGCTGTGGGGAGTCTGGCAGGGTGAACGTCTGGGTGATGCCCTCCGCACGACAGAAGCAACCAAGAACACCAGAGGCAAACTCGCCACCACGGTCGGAGTGAAGACGTCCATGTGCAGGGTCTGCAGAGGCGCGACGGTAGGGGGAAACGAGGAGGAGTGAGAGGCACGGCGAAGCCGACCCTCGATGCAAGGGGTGCAAGCTTGGGCGGGGGAGGAGGGAACAGCAGGGAGAGAACTCGAGAGACCAAGGACGAGACCGTGCTGGGACATGTGACGCAGACGTGAGAGCGCAGGGTGACCTAGGCGGTGGTGCCAAAGGAGAGTTGGGTGAGTGAGGGACTGACAGGAGCAGGCAGCAGCAACCTGAGTAGACGCAGCCACTTGGAGGGGCGCCCCAGCCAGGGGGGTCACGGTGTCCACGGTGAACAGGACGGACAACGGGTCTCGGGGGAACGTGGACAGGGGGGCACCAGTGGCGGCCTCGGTACAGACAGCATACCGCTCGTGACCAGGGAACGTAGTGGTGACGCCAAGGTCCTGGAGGCAGCCGACACCAACCAGGTTCCTGGAGAACGAGGGGATATGCAAACCTGTGAGAGAGCCGGAAGGAACCGTCGGACAGGGAAGGGTGGTGGAACTGCGGGCGACTACCGGACCGCCGAAGGGGTCAGCGAGAGAAACGGCAGCAGGAACAAGAAGCGGCGTCAGTGTAGTGAAGTCGCGGAAGATGCACCGGGAAGCGCCAGAGTCCAAGGTGAAGGAAAGCAAAGCAGTGGCGTCCGGCGACTGGGCAACGGCGGAAGCACCAAGGCTAAACAAAGCAGGGGCTCCTACGCCTGACGCAGCAGGGGAGGCTAAGCTAGGCACACCTACACTAGACGACAATGAGTAAGAAGCGGGAAGCACACTAGAGTCATCAGCATACATCACATGCAGAGCAGAAACAATGGCATCCATGTCCATGTCAAAAATCTGAATACTACGACTAAGCAAACTGTGCCAGTCCGGGAGGTCTGGCGACGGGCCGAAGCGCTGACGAAACAGTTCGTCCAGGCGACGAAAACAGCGAGGAGTGGTATGACCGAGCTTACCGCAAACGAAACCGCGGCGAGGACCGGTCTGGATCTGGTACTGACAACGCACGCCTCCCGAACCACCACCCGACACACCACCACGTGCACGACCACCTCCAGCGCCAGGCCACCCGGGCGGGAGGGCACTCGCCTGCCTCGTCTGCGGCGGCTGCTGCAGCGGCTGCTGCGGCGGCTGCGGCTGCTGCGACTGCTGCGGCTACTGCTGCGACTGGGGAGGCGGCTGCTCAGCTAGACCGGGCAGGGTCCCCGCGTCCGCTCCAGCACCAGACGACCCGACTCCACCACCACCCCCACCTGCAACCCCTTCGCCTCCGCCGCGCCCAGCCTTGGGGCGGCGGCCCTTCCCAGGACGGAACTGTGCTGCAGCAGCAATCTCAACCACTGCTGCAGACCCGTCAGAGAAGGTACACTGAGCGGGGGCACAGCCCTGAAAGATAGGGACCGGCACTGTACCGTTCGCCTGGGCGATGGAGCGGTGGCGGGTCTCAATAACAGTCAGGGTGTCAACAAAGTCGGTGAGGGTGAGCTCACCAGGGTGAATGCTAAAGAAGCGGTCGCGGGCGGCGGCAAGGCGGTCAGGGAGGCGGGTGGCAAGCAGGTAGAGGGTAGAGGTAATGGGCGGCTGGTGGGCTCTAAGTTGTGCGTCAGTGCAGGCAGCGCGCCAGGTCTCATCTATCGTGCGCAGGTGGGCAGCCAGGTCAGCAACAGTGGGGAAGGACGCAAGGTCAGGAAAGAGCATCGGGAGGATTTGGCGACCCACCGAGGCAGCAAGAGGGGTGGAATAGCGCTTGATGACAGCATCTAAGAAAGCCTGGGTGGTAGTGATGGACCTAAAGCGAGGGCGCTTAGACGGGGGGAGGGCATTGCTAATGGCAAGCTGGGCGACAGCGTCGCGGGAAAGCCAGACAGAGCGCGCAAGGGCAGCGGCTGCAGTAGACTAGCGCTCAGCGGGTGTGGGGTCAGCGGGCAGCACAGCAGGGGGGTCTGGGCAGGGGAGCGTACCGTCAAGATGAGCGGAAAGCGGGTGGCCATCGTGCCGCTGGCCAGTGAGGTGGTGGCGGAGGTCGGCGAGCCATGCCTCGAACTCCAGAGGCTGGCCTTTGGCGTCGTAGCGAAGCTCCGCCGCCATCAGGAGCAGTGCAGGACTGTACAGTGCGGGACAGTGCGGTGCAGTGCGGTGCAGGGCGGTACAGTGCGGTACAGCGCGGTGCAGTGCGGTACCGTGCGGTGCAGCGCGGTGCAAGGTGGTGCAGTGAGGTGTAGTGCAGTGAAAAGTGGTAGAGAACCGTACCAGGAAGGCTGCAGTGCATTAGCAGGCACGAAGGGCAGGCCGCACGCTGATCGGCGGCAGCCCGGCGAGAAGGTGAGCACGGGGCCAGAAGGATGAGCGTGGAGCCGGCTAGGACTGGCGCGGGGGCCGGGCTGGTGCGGAGGGGCCAGGCAGGTGCTGCAGGGCTAGGTCGGTGCGGCTGGGTCAGGCAGGCGCCACGGGGCCTGGCAGATGCGGCGGGGCCAGGCAGGCGCGGCGGGGCCAGGCATGCGCTACGAGGCCAGGCAGACGCGGCGGGGCCAGGCAGGCCCGGAGGGGCCAGGCAGGTGCGGCAGGGCCAGGCAGGTGCGGCGGGGCCAGGCAGGTGCGGCAAAGCCAGGCAGGCGCGACTGAGCCAGGCATACGCGGCGGGGCCAGGCAAACGCGGCGGGGCGAGGTAAGCAGGACGGGGCCAGGCAGGCGCGGCAAGGCCAGGCAGACGCGGCGAGGCGAGGCAGGCGCGGCTGGGCGAGGCAGGCGCGGCGGGGCCAGGCAGGCGCAGCAGTGCCAGGCAGGCGCGGCGGGGCCAGGTAGGTGCGGCAGGGCCCGGGTGAGGGGCGATAGGAGGCGCGACAGGGCTAGGAGGGGCAACGGGGCCCAGGAGGGGCGCGCCGGGGCTAGGAGGGGCAACGGGGCCCAGGAGGGGCGCGACGGGGCTAGGAGGGACAACGGGGCCCAGGAGGGGCGCTGGGTGGCGCGACGGGGCTAGGAGGGGCGGCGGGGCCCAGGAGGGGCGCGACAGGGCAAGGAGGGACGTAGGGGCCCAGGAGGGGCGCTAGGTGGCGCGATGGGGCTAGGAGGGGCAACGGGGCCCAGGAGGGGCGCGACAGGGCTAGGAGGGACGACAAGGCCCAGGAGGGGCGCTAGGTGGCGAGACGGGGCTAGCTAGGGTACGGGCGGAAGCGGTGTCAACTTGTACATGTCATGCATGTAGAAGTTATAGGCTAGTATCGGTGTGTGCTCCTAGTGAGTACAACCCAACTGTCATTTGTTTCTGTTTGCCCTTCTAGTTATTCATTCTCTCTTTCTAATAAAGTGTCCTACGCAGGCCTGGCAACGCTGCTGAAGCTTGCGCACGAGGAAGTACCGCAGCTGGATGTGCTTCGCTCTGCCTTCAAGTCGAGGCTCCTGACACAAGAGGATCATGGCCCTGTTGTCAGCGTACAAAACCGAGGCAGAGCTAGGCCGCTCACCTAAGTCGGTGAGCAAGAAGGTCAGCCAGCGGAGCTCCTGTTTCACCATGGCACCAGCGTAGATCTCACCATCGCAGCTAGACTGAGCAAAAGACGAGGAGCGAGTGGACCTCCACGAGATGGCACCTGAACTAAGGCTAAAGCTGTAGCCCTGGGAGGAGCTGAGGGTCTCAGCGTCGTCTGCCCAAGAAGCGTCTGTGTGCCTAGTAAGGACCACTGGCCTGCGTCCTCCCAGCACTAGCCCCATGCCCGATGTACTCGCAAGATAACGCAAAACCCTCTTAGCGGCCGACCAGTGCTGTGGTCGGTGTCTGAGTGTGGCCACAAAGCGAACAAAGATGCTGAGAGGGTATGCGAGATCTGGACGAGTGCAAGTCATCATCTACATGAGGCAACCCACCAGCTCTGCGTAAGGACCACTGGGCCCTGCTGACTCCTCGAGAACTGGAGATGAGAGCCTGTGGTCTACCGGCAGAGGTGTGGGCTGTGCGGAGGAGAACTGAAGACCGAACCTTTGAAGGACCTGGCGCACCAAGTGTGACTGTGTAAGAGTGATAGTGCGCACTGCTCTGTCCCTGGAGATCTACAGAACAAAGTTGCATCGCAGCTCTCCCACGTCAGTGCAGGTGTGTCTCCTCAGCAGCTCAGCCTTCACGGAGGCCGGCGCGTCTCTGTCTGCAGTAGCAAAGACCATGTCGTCTACGAAGACAAGGATGTAGAACGGAGTGTGGCCAGCTCGAACGAAGAGCGAAGGGTCAGTAGAGGACGGAAAGAACTGAAGGTCAGCTAGCGTGGCATGGAGCGTGTCGTGCCACTCACGGGGCGCCCGTCGCAAGCCGTAGACAGGGCGCCGGAGGAGCCACTGGGTCTCAAGAGGGAAAGTACCGGTGAAGCCCTGAGGGCAGCGCAGGTAGACCTGCTCGTGTATGCTGCCCTGAAGGAAAGCAGTGGAGAAGTCAAGGGAGTGAAGCTCGTAGTCACGCTGTGCTGCTACGTGTAGCAGCGCCTGAAGAGTAGTCATCTTCGGGGTGGGGATGAAGGTCTGAAAGAGGTCCACCCCCTCTCGCTGACTGAAGCCTCTAGCGACGTAATGCGCCTTGAACACAGGCGACTCTCCAGGGGGGCGCTTCACCTTGAAGAGCCACCGGCCATCGACTACGTTCACCCCAGGTGGGGGAACTGTGTTGACGTAGGTGCTGGTAGACCTCCAAGATGCCATCTCCTGCTCCATGGCAGCTATCCACTACGAGGCCCAGGGTCCCGAGGTGGCCTCCGCGTAGGTGCGAGGGATCGGGATGTCGAAAGCGTCTGGCTCACCCTCAGGACTAGAAGCATGGAATAGAGATGGGGAGCAACCTCAGATAGGAAAGCAAGCTCGTACTGTCTGTCCTCTAGGACGTCATTGCCAAGGGCAGAAGCACCCCCGACGGACGGAGGGCACACAGGGTCAGAGACCAGAGCAGTGGCGTAGTCAAGGTGGCACGTAGAGGCAAAGTTAGCGACACCAGCGACAAGAGCGTCCAGACTGGAGACAGGAACAGACGGGTCGGTAACAAGGGAGGCAAGGACCCGGGGAGCAAGAGGACGAGCCGCATCAAGGTAGTCATACAGAGGGGGAGGCGCGACAGTGAAGGACGACGGATGAAGCGAAAGCAGGAGGGGAGGACGAGACGCGTGGGAACAAAGCAACATAGGGTGAGAACGCTGAACAGGAGAGACAGGACGAGCACGAGAGGGACGGCGAGACCAGAAGTGAGTCGGAGGCGTTGGGTCAGGAGACAGAGGAGGAGTAACAGGAGGGGAACGAGAGGGGAAACGAACCGGGGATGAGTCCAGCAGAGGAAACACAAGACTTTGAACAAGAAGAGAGGGAAACGACGAGGGAGGCGCAGGTGTGAGAGTACGACCCCGTTCCATTCCTTTCTCCCTTCCATTTCACTCCTCTTTCTATCTTGATCCATTTGGTTTTTATCTCATTCTATTTGGATTCCTATTTCTCCTTTTCCATAAACCTTTGGTCTACCCTATTTTTATCATTATATCACTGACCAGGCTCAGGATGTACTGGTGCGCTATATCTAGCGTAATCCTGCCGTAATCCCTTAAAGCCAATAGCATCACGTGGCTATACGCAGGGTGATTCTATTTTCTAGAAGGGTCTATTCCCTTGGGATAAGATAAATCTGGTTACCTGATGTACTTTGGAAGTATAAAAGCGCATTGTATCAATCGATAGTGCAACCTTTCCTTGACACATTCGATCCTGTGACATTTGGTAATCAAAGCTTTTCTCACTCAGCCGCGCTCAGCTAAGCAGCAGCAGCGGGGGATCCTGCCTCGAAAAACCGCCGGGGGCGACCAATTCGACGTCGATTCTGGTAAGCACCAGCTCCGCGTTTTTTCGAATTACCCCCTCTGCGTGTGTTTTGAACAGGATGGCGAACTTCGACAACGCCGAAGTTACCCAGCAACTCTTCGCGCGCATCGCAGCCCTACAGGAGGAGATGCGAGTCGACCGCGAAGCTTGGCGAAACGAGTTCGAGCGAGTAACTCGACTCGTCGGCGCGCAACACGAAACGACAACGACAACGACGCAGCAGTCACAACAATTTCTCGAGGCTCCGAAACCGCGCCCAGATGAGCCTTTCGATCCGAGCGATCGAAATTCCGACGTCCGCAGATGGATCACCGGCATGGAAATCTACTTCGCAGCCGTCGGATGGAGCTCGCCAGTCTGGGACGGTCAACGCGTACGACTCGCATCGACATTGATGCGAGGGCCGGCACTCGAGTAGATTGGCGGTAACAGCACCTTCATCTACGGCGAAGCCACGTGGCAGCAGTTCCGCACCGACCTGCTGAAACGTTTCGAGCCGATAAATTCGGGTTTCCTTGCCCGGGAAAAATTCATCGTTATCAACAGTTCGGGAGTGTAGCGCAGTACACGCAGCAGATGGAGGAATTTTATCACCGCATTCCTGACCTGACCCAAGGGGAAAAAGTACAATCGTACCTCGCCGGGCTGAAGAACGAAGTCAAATGACAAGTGGCAGCGACAAACTACGCGAGCTACAGTGACGTCGTATCGGCCGAAGAACTCTTCGACATGGTCAACGCCGGGACACGACGGACGCACGTAGGCAGTATGCGACAGGGCGACCGCTCGGCTCACACCACGTTCACCACGTTTGCCGACCCAATGGAAGTCGACAGGTTCAAAGGCCAGCCATGTCCGAAAAACACCAACTACACATGTGATTTTTGCGGGGTGCCGGGTCATCGAATCTTCGACTACAACAAAATGGAAGCCGCACGCGCTGAGTATCGGGCACGCAACAGTGGTGGAAATCCTTTGGCCAATCAGAAGCAAAAAAACGGGACTCGCCAGTGATTGCGGATCTAGCTGGCGAAAAAGAAAAGATCCAAAAGTGGCCGCGGACTTCCGGAAGAATCATCTTCGACGCAGCTGATTTGACGCGAACAGGAGAAAATGATGGGGAAAAATCTCCACCCCACGACCAGTCTTTGCTAGAGGAAATCGCCAAGGAAAAATCTAACTCCGCGAAAAAGGACTCTGCCAAGACGGGGAAACTCCTTGAAGACCCAAGAAATTATAAGGATTCATTAAAGTTATCTTACAAAGATGCTTTAATGAAAACTTGTCATTCTCGAGGGGCTAGAGCCTTGGAGAAATTTCAGGAGGGACTCCAGAAGAAGCAGAAAATTGTTGAGATCATACCGGTACCGGAGAACTTGGGGACCAAATTAAGGAGTGTGGAAAGAAGCCGACCTTTCCACGGAGTCAACGTCCTCTCCCGACACCAGCCCACAGCGACTACCCGTTCCCCAGGGAAGACGTCGGTGGAGCTGAAGAAGCTCAAAAGGAAGCTGGGGGTCTACAAGAAGCTGCAAAAACCCTGAACTCCTTCTTCTTCCGATGCATCCAACTCGGCAACTTCGTCAACGACACGAACAGTTGTCATGGAAACTCCGGGCCCTGGAGAAGAACCTTTCTCCAAGCCGCCTCAGCCAGCTGCCAGCTCAGGAGTAGGAAGCAACGAATATTGGGATGTACCCTAGGACCCAATCAATGAAACTATATTTGGGTACTCCGAGCAATGCCTGCCCCTCGTGCTCGAGGTCATCTGCAAAGGACGACGCCTCCAAGCACTGGTGGACAGCGGAGCATCACACATTGTATGCGACAAGGCAACCATCGACCGACTTCAAGAAGAGTACAAGCCATCAGCGTTTTCTGCAACGATGGTGGACGGCAGCAAGTTACCAGTGTACGGCGAAGCAGTGCTACACCTACAAATCAGTCCACTGCACTGGAAACCTGCTCTCCCCATCACCAACATAAAAGGGCTTGACCTGATCTTCGGGCGAGACTTCCTCAAGAAATTCAACCCCGAGATCAACTGGGTAAACCGCACCGCAAGCATCTAGAACAAAGGAAGGAGAGTCTAGCTACCCAACTAGGACGATACAGGAGATATCCCAGTAGAGACACTCGCCAGATTCGAGAAGGACGTGAAACGAACCGACATCGAGTTCCTAGCGATAGCAACAGAGGTGGAGAATGACGGAGAGAAAGCCTCGGAACCTCAAGAAAAAATCAAGGACTTGCTAGACATTCTTCCCAACGACCTCCCGGACGAACTACCGCCATACCAAACGCACCAACACGAGATCGTGGAGGAACCAGGTTCGAAACCGACCTTCCGAGCACCATATCGGCTAAGCCCCACAGAACTAGCCGACATGAAGAAGCAGATCGAGTATCTCCTCGCCAAAGTACTCATCCGACCATCCACTTTGCCATACGGTGCCCCAGTACTCTTCACACCGAAACCGGACGGAAGCCTGCGCATGTGCATCGACTACCGATTTCTCAACAAGCAGACCATCAAGAACAAATATCCGATACCACGAATCGATGACCTGCTTGACCAGCTTTGGGAAGCTATGTTATATTCAAGACTAGATCTGCGGTCCGGATACTGGCAGATAAGAATGGCGGACGATTCCGTTCACAAGAGTGCCTTCCGAACTCGGTACGGATCGTACGAGTATTTGGTCATGCCGTTTGGACTCACCAACGCACGTGCAACATTCCAAGCAGAGATGAATTATATCCTACGCCCACTCTTGGACGAATGCGTGGTGGTGTACCTGGACGACATCCTCATCTACTCGCGCAACATGCAACAACACGTCGAGCACCTACGACGCGTCTTCGAAATTCTTCGACGAGAACGCTTCTACGTCAAACTATCGAAGAGCGACTTCGCCCTCGACAAGGTCCAATTCCTCTGACATATTGTAAGCGCTCAAGGAGTTCACGTCGACCCCAAGAAAATCGAAGCCGTGTGTACGTGGAAGACACCCGAGAACGTGAAGGAGTTACAGCAGTTCCTTGGCTTCGCTAACTATTACAACAGGTTCGTGCCACAATACGCGAAGATCGCAGCGCCACTCGCGAATCTGCTCAAGAAGAAGACGCCCTATAAATGGGAGCCACAACACCAGGAAGCCGTGGAGCTGCTGAAACAAGCACTCACGTCCACACCCGTACTCATCTTGCCAGACCCCGAACGCGACTACGTCATCGCTGACGCCAGCGACCAGGCAGTGGGAGCAGTCTTGATGCAAGACTAGGGGAATGGCCTGCAACCAATTGCCTACCTCAGCAAAAAATTACATGGAGCAAAACTCAACTACCCGATACACGAGAAAGAGGCCCTTGCTATCATTATCGCCTTCAAAATGTGGAGATGTTATCTCGAAGGGCGCAAATCGACAGTCGACACTGACCATTGCAGCCTAAAATATTTGAAGACGCAACCAAGCCTGTCTAGGCGGCAGGTCCGGTGGATTGACTTCCTCGAGACACACTTCCACTACGACATCGTGTACAAGCCCGGCCACAAAAACAAAGCAGACGCGCTTAGCCGGCCTGCACACGTTGCCGCTATCCAAGTTGAAGGGATGAATCCTCTCCTCAAGGGACTCTTCACACATGGGTATACCATCGACCCCGAAATTCCCTTGGCAGAAAAGCGACATATGCTACAGTGGGACAACGACATCGCGTACCGGAAAGGATCAATGAAGATCTGGGTACCTAATTCCCCTCCATTGCGCCAGTTACTACTCGAAGAATACCACGACGGCCTATGCGCGGGACACTTTGGTAGCAACAAGATGCTCACCGGTATCGCCAAACACTACTACTGGCCCCACATGGCAGATGACGTACAGAAATTCGTCACCTCGTGCACTACATGTCGGCGGATGAAGAGCAGCAAGCAGAAAAAGGCGGGTCTGCTACACCCTCTTCATGTCCCAGAATAGCCATGGCAAGTGGTAAGCCTAGACTTCATCACCGGGCTACCAGCTACCACGAGCGGACATGACGCGATCCTCGTCGCCATTGACAAGTTTTCCAAAATGGGACACTTCATCCCGACACACACCGCAGTACGCACCGAGGAGACAGCACAACTCTTTGTTCGCTACATCATCTCACAACATGGCATTCCAACCACACTCATCTCCGACCGAGACCCTAAGTTCACCAGTAAATTCTGGAAAGAACTGATGTCTCTGCTCGGGACCAAAATCGCCACGTCATCCGCCTACCATCTGCAGACAGATGGACAGACCGAGCGCCTCAACCAAACTGTGGAGCAACTCCTCCGCGCAGCCTGCAAGGACGACATCTCCAAATGGGACTTGCATCTGCCCGTCCTAGAGTTTGCCTACAACAATGCTACTCACTCTGCTACTGGACAGACACCGTTCTTCCTTTGTTACGGACGCCACCCACTCACACCTCAACAGCCAACCATACCAGCCACAGTCCAAAGCGCTCATGATTTCATCACAACCATGCACAAACTTTGGGATCGGACCCACAAGCGCCTTCTCGACATTCAGCAACAACAGAAGCGCCAAGCCGATCGCCACCGCACAGACCACACCATCACCGTGGGAGACCAAGTACTACTCGATACATGCAATCTTGACATCAGCCATCTCCCATCCAAATTGCGACCTTGCTTCTGCGGGCCTTTTCTCGTTGAAGCACATGTCACTACTGTTACCTTCCGCTTACGCCTGCCGGCTACCTGGAAGATTCACAACGCCTTCCATGTCCAACTCTTGAAGCCCTACCGAGATCCCAATACGGTCTTCTCTGGACGCCAACCACCGCCCGCCGCCGCCCGTCCTCGTCCATGATGAACCCGAGTACGAGGTCGAGTCCGTGCTTGCTCACCGCCGTCAACGGAATGGCATCGTGGAGCTTCTCATCCGTTGGAAGGGTTATGATCCTTCATACGATAGTTGGGTCTCTGAATCCGAGATGGATCACGCTCGTCGTCCTCTTCGCGACTACCTTGTCAAGCAGGGTGTTACGTCTACCACCCAGCTTTGAGGGGGGGAAGTGTGAGAGTACGATCCCGTTCCATTCCTTTCTCCCTTCCATTTCATTCCTCTTTCTATCTTGATCCATTTGGTTTTTATTATCTCATTCCATTTGGATTTCTATTTCTCCTTTTCCATAAACCTTTGGTCTATTCTGTTATTATCATTATATCACCGACCAGGCTCGGGATGTATTGGTGCGCTATATCTAGCGTAATCATGCCGTAATTCCTTAAAGCCAATAGCCTCGCGTGGCAATGCGTAGGGTGATTCTATTTTCTAGAAGGGTCTATTCCCTTGGGATAAGATAAACCTGGTTACCTGATGTACTTTGAAAGTATAAAAGCGCCTTGTATCAATCGATAGTGCAACCTTTCCTCGACACATTCGATCCTGTAACAGCAGGCGAGCGGTTAGGGGAGGGAAGGCTGAGCAGGCGAAGGGAGGACACCGGCGGTGACTGCTACTGCTGCTGCTCAACGTCGACACCTGAACCACCAGCGGCACTACTGCTACCTGCGGTACACTCCACGCCAGCAACCCCAGAACGAGAAATGTCTCCAGTGTCGGTGCCACCGCCGAGACAAGCCACGTCAGGAGCCCCAGGACTAGCACCCTCTCCAACTCGAGCACCCCCAGAGTCCACGAACGGCTGCGGCTGCGGCGACGGCTGCGGCTGCGACGAGGGAGGAGGAGACACCGGGGGAGGGACAGGCGGCGCAAACTGCGCCGCGGGGCCAACAGAGCTAGCCAACTCCTCGACCGGGATAACCGACGGTAGGGGAGTGACGTGAGACACACGAGATGGAGCAGGACGGGGAGGGAAGGGAGCAGGGGCGACCGGGGGAGTGAGAACCAAAAACAGGGGGTGGGGAACCGGAGACAGACTCGGTTCCTCCCGGTTCCCCCCCCTCGGTGAGGAAAGCGGTAGAAAAAGGAGACAGACTCGTCGAAAGTGACGTCACGGGAGTGAAGGAAGCGGTGAGACGGCGGGTGGTAAAAGTTCAAGTCAGACAAGTCAAGGGGGAAACCGAGGAAGACACAGGGGACGGTGCGGGCAGTGAGCTTGTCCGTGCCGGAGACACGAACGTGAGCGAAGCAGCCCTAGAGGTGGAACGCAGACGTGTCACCAGGGAACCCGGTCCAAAGAAGGGTCGGCGAAACCTGCGGCCGCTGAGAGCGAGGCCAGAGGTTAAGCTGGTGAGCGACAAAGCGAACTGCGAATGGCCACAGAAAATGGGGTGCGCCGGCATGGATCATGGAGGTACGAGCCACCTCCATGACTAAATCGATGTGTCGCTCAGCAACCCCATTCTGCTGCGGGGAGTCCAGAAGGGTATACGTCTGGGTGATACCCTCCGCACGACAGAATTGACCCAGCCGACCAGAGGCGAACTCGGCGCCACGGTCAGAGTGGAGACACAGCACAGGGAGACCGCGATGGAGGCACGCAGCAACGAGCCACGGGATAAGAAAGTCAGGCACGTCGGCCTTCCGCTCTAGTGGAAACACTGTGGTGTAGCGCATGAAGTCGTTAACGAGTACAAGAATGTAGCGCTCGCGACGTGGTCCAGGTACAGGGGCTGGGCCCCAGATGTCCAAGTGCAGGGTCTGAAGGGGTGTAGTGGCAGGGCGAAGTGAGTAGGAGTGAGGAGCACAGCGCAGCCGGCCCTCGACGCAGGGCATGCACGGCAGCGCAGGCGAGGGAAGGAGAGCAAGGAGCGACACAGGGAGGCCAAGGACTAGACCGTGCTGAGACATGTGACGCAGGCGGGGGAGCGCGGGGTGACCTAGGCGGTGGTGCCACAACAGTGACGGGTGAGTGAGCAACCGACACAAGCAAACCGCAGCTACCTGGGTGGACGCAGGACCAGAGGAGGACTCGCCCGCCAAGGGGGGGAGCAGTGTTCAGCGTAAACAGGCTAGACACAGGGTCCCGGGGGAACATCGCAAGGGGGGCACCTGAGGCAGTCTCGGTACAGACCGCGTACTACTCGTGACCAGGGGACGTAGTGGTAACACCGAGGTCCTAAAGACAGCCGACACCAACTAGGTTCCTGGAGAACGAAGGGATGTGCAGTCCTGTAAGGGAACCCGAGGGAATTGCCGGACAGCGAAGGGTAGTGTAGCTGCGAGCTACTACAGGACCAGAGGAGGGGTCTGCAAGGGCAACAGCAGTAGGTGCAGCAAGGGGCGTGAGGGCGGCGTGGTCACGGAAGAAACAAGCTGACGCACCGGAGTCTAGACTGAGGGATAGTGATGCCAGGGGCAGACGACGAAGGAGCAAGGGTAGAACCTAGGCAGGACAAAGCAAGCTGTCCTACGCCTGACGCAGCAGGGGAGTCTGGACTACACATAGGTGCTACGCCTAAGCTAGAGAACACAGAGTAATACGATACGGAAACACTCGAAGCGTCAGCATACAGAGAATGCAAGGCATAACTAATCTAATCCATGTCTAAGTCAAACGCAGTTACACCATGGCGCAGCAGGCTGGGCCAGTCAGGGAGGTCCGGGGCTGGTTCAAAGCGGCGACGGAAGAGGTCGTCGAGGCGGCGGAAGCAGCGGGCGGTCGGGTGCGAGCGGCGGCACACCGTGCCACGCAGGGGCCCGGTCTGAAGCTGGTACTAGCAGCTCACAGCACTGAAGCTGTCGGTGGACGCCGAGCTGCGAGGGCCACCACCACGACCACCACCGTCAGGGACTCTTGGCCACTCGGGCGGGAGACGAGCCCACGGCTACTGCTGCTGCTGTGACGGTTGCTGCAGCTGCTGCGACTGGGACTGCTGCAGCTGCTGCGGCTGCGACTGCTGTAGCTGCGACTACGGCGACCGCTCCTGCTTCGGGGCATCAGCACCAACCCCCTCTTCAGAAACACTGTCCCCGCCACCACCACCACTAGCGCAACTACCACATCCTCCCTAGGGGCCACGGCGGCCCCGACGCTGGCGCTGCTGTAGGAAAGCCACAGCTGCTGTCTCAGGTGCAAGCACAGTCGTGGAAACTGTGGCGAAGACGTCAGCGTACGTGCACAGGGAGGGGGCACAGCCCTGAAAGATAGGGACTGCCGCAACACCGCTCGACTGAGCGATGGTGCGTTGGCGAGTCTCTATCTCAGACAGAGTAATGACAAAGGCGGTCAGGGTGAGGTCGGCAGGGTGCTGACTAAGGAAGTGTTCGCGGGCAGTGGCTAAGCAGTCAGGCAGGCGCATGGCGATGAGGTACAAGGTAGCGCAGAAGGGTGGAGGGAAGGCAGTAATCTGGGCGGCAAAGCTAGCAGCGCGGTAGTTGGTCTCTAGTGCACGGAGGTGAGTGGCGAGGTCAGCTACAGTGGGGAAAGCAGAAAGATTTGGGAAGAGCATGGGGTAGGATCAAGCGGCCAGCAGAGGCGGAAGAAGGGGTAGAGTAACGCTCAACTACCGCAGCGAGAAAGTCCTTGGCGTTCGCAACAGCGGTGAAGCGCGGACGCTCAGACAAGGGAAGGGCATGGCTAATGGCAAGCTGTGCTACGGCGTCGCGAGAATCCCAGACAGCTCGAGCAAGCGCAGCAGCAGCAAAAGCCTCGCTCTGAGCAGTGGTAGGGTCAGCAGGGAGGGGATCGGGCGTAGGGGGGCGGGGGAGCAAACCATCAACATGCATAGCCAGGGAGTGCCCATCCTGGCACTGACCTGTCAGGTGCCGGCGGAGGTCGACGAGCCAAGTGGCGAAGTCGATCGTGTGCCCCTCAGCGCCCAAGCGAAGAACGGCGTCTGCCATCGCACAGTTTGACAGCGGCACAGCGGCTCATCGGCGCAGCGGCACAGCGACACGACGGCTCGGCGGCGCGGCAGCTCGGCGGCTCGGCGGCTCAGCGGCTCGGCGGCTTGGGTGCTCGGCGGCTCGGCTCGGCGGCTCGGGGACACAGCGGCTCGGCTCGGCGGCTCAGGTGACGAGGTCGGCTAGGGCACAAGGGGCTAGCTAGGGCGAGTGGCCGGAAGGGGCGCGACGGGGCCGGCTAAGGGGGCGAGGGGCCGGTAGGGGCGCGACGGGGCCGGCTAGGGGCGCGAGGGGCCGTAGTGGCGCGCGGGGCCGGCTAGGGGTACGAGGGGCCGTAGGGGTGCACGGGGCCTGCTGGGGGCACGACGGGGCCGGCTGGGTCTAGCGAGGGATGGTAGGCGGCGGCACGGGGCAGAAGGGGGTGGGTGGACCTACCTACTCGTGATACCATGTTAGGACTATAAAGAATGATTATAAGAGGGGAGAACAGGGGAGATATAGCGTTTTGGTTTGTACCCACTAAGAACATACCCTATCTAGCATATAACCTCTATTAACAATATATGTTTAAAGCGAGAGGTCAAAATAGTGAAGGCAGGTCCAACTTGAAAAGGCCCAGACGTCCGTTTTTGCGACTAAGGGACAAAACTGCGACGGGGCAGTGGGTACACTATCGAGAAATGCAAGCAGGGGAAACTGGGCGAGAAGATGCAGTTACCTGATTGGTTGGCGGGGAAAACATAACGTACTGTGGGGAAAATGGCTCGGGCAAAATCGCAAGCAGCGCACCACCTGTCGCCCAGCCCCCACTACCTGTAAGCTGCACCAAGTGGGCCCAACTTGAATTTCAAGTTGGACCCGTGTTCACTACTCCAACAAAACTGAGGCTGGGCCCCGATTGGTCGAAATGCTAAGCACGCAAATCTATGGTCGTAACCAGGGCTTATTTTATCAGAGTAAATCACTCTGTTTCTCTGAAAATCAGAGTCGTTTTTGGAAGTCACTCTGATGGTCCTGGGTAATTTTTTTGAAAGTTCTCTTTTCTCTGATTTATCAGAGTTGGTGTATGTATCACCCTGTGGGTATTCATATAGGGGGCATACCCCCGGATATTACCTGTACTCCCTATAGACACACATACGCGTGGCCTGGATTCCTGGGTGGTTTCACGCGAGCCGCCCGCTGACTGTTCGCCATTTGCTGCCAAACTTCCTGCCGTTGGAAGATTCCTCGGTGCCCATTGGACACTTGGGCATTTTCTCGCGTGGCATCAGCAGCACAACCGCGTGCGGCAGCTGAAGTTGTCACCGCTGGATGATTGCTGCATGCCTTAGGCATTTCCTGGCTTGGTACAGCAGCCAGCACATCGACAGCACGCTAGGCTGCGGGTAGCAATGATGCTACTCACGCATGCACCATACAGCTAGTAGCGCATTGTCGATCACCTCAAGTCAAGACCAGCTTGTCCCTCCCTTCGTTCATCCATTCTGCTGCTTGCTGCAGGAAACCGAGTTCCCCTCCAACTCTCTCTTGCTCCACGCAAGAGAGAGTACCCCTCTCACAACTACCAGAGCGTATCAATCTCCCCTGAGGTAGTCCTGTTTGCAGCCACTTTCCCACCAGAGCCCGTCATGTGTAGTTCTGATGACGAGGACGATGGGGGGGAGGACGACCATAGCGCTGAGCGTTTTGTTAGGGTCGCTCCCCTCAGAGGCCTCGATTTCCTTCGTCGTGCACATGCCGCTCCTGTGTACTCGAACCCCCTTCCATCTCTCAGCAGTGAAGAGTGGGAGCGCAATCAGGACGATGTGACTGAGCTGGTTGACTCGCCATCCAAGGCCCCGCCTGCCACTCGTCCCGCCACGACAACCCCAGCTGCCACTCGTCCCGCCACATCAACCCCAGCTGCCACTCGTCCCGCCACATCAACCCCTGCTGCTACTCCTCCCGCCACGACTACATCGGTCGCCGTGACGTCGAAAAAGAGGCACCGCTATGAGCAATCACACCTGCCATTTGCACCGCCTCCTCCTAAGCCCCCCACTCCGCCACCGCCGGAGCGTGTCACTGCACCGTCAGCGAAACCGACAGTTGCGGAGAAGACGGCGAGGGCATACGAAAAGGCGCAACATAAGTACACCAATGATTGGCTCCCGAAATTCCCATGGCTGGTCCTTGATAAAAATGACGACGGAATCCCGTGCTTGCGTTGCAGTGTTTGCATGGAGCATGGTGCAGTGCATGCAAGATACGGGCGTGAGGGCAGTGGCGGTCGGGATCTGCAAGTCGGCTCGATGCGCTGGCACCAGGAGAGTCAGAAGCATGAAGACGCGGTGAGGAAGCAACAACACCTGCTGACAGAAGTGGAGAACCAGAAGAGGATGGAAGACTTTGTTGCGAATGACCCAGAGGGAGCGCGCATCATTCGGCTACTCCGCGCCATGTTATTCATCTGCAAGGAAGATGCGCCCATCAGCATGTTCACCCGCCTCGTGGGCTTCATGGCGCATGAAGGGGTGAAGGACGTTCCTAAGCAGAGCTACGGTGTCTACATAACACAGTAAGTTTATTAATCCCCTTGTACTGCTTCTCTTTCGGGTTTTCCTATAACCTTTGGATTTTGTGATCCTCTTTAACCAACTACTAACACCAGTGTTGTGTGCATGCCTTTCTCACTCCCATTCAGGTACGGCTTCAAGGAGATGGTGAAAGCCATGGTGGCTTTCTTGCAGGCGCAACAGATGTCGCATATTCACGCATCTCCATTCATCGGCCTCAGTTGTGACGAAAGCACCGACAGAACGCGGGGGAAGCACTTGATCCTGTTTGCAACATTTCTGAAGAAGCGGAAAGTGGTCACCGAGTTCCTAGCTTTGCTGACCGTGGACAAGTGCGACGCGGCTTCTCTGCAGGCGATCATCCTCTCCCACCTCGAGACCCTCGGCGTCGATCTCCAGAAGATCTCTGGCATCAGTACGGATGGGGCTTCTGTGATGACAGGCGAGCATCATGGCTTGGTGGCTCGCTTACGAATGCGCATCCCGCACCTCGTGGGCGTCCATTGCATCGCCCATAGGTGCTGTTTGTTTGTTGCACCCATACGTGCTTTTAATGGCTCATGCGTGCATAGCTACATGCCCCTTCCAGGTAAATCTTGTCAAGTTGCTGATGCTCTCTGTTTTGTTTTTGTTGGCAGAGAGTCCCTGGCTGTCAAGGATGCTGCCGCGGCCTTCCCGGACTTCAAGATCATCGATGCCGTCATCCGCGCATTGGGGGAGATTGTTGGCCGTTCCACCCCATGGTATGAGCGCTTCAAGCACCTGCAGATGGTCATCCACAACACCAACCTGGAGCATCAAGGACTCTACCTTATCCGGTGGCTCTCACGTGGCGATGCAATCAAGAGGCTCTGCAGCATTCTCGGAGCGGCGATCGTTGTCCTCATCGAGTACAACCACAAGCTGGCACCGGTTGTGAAGACGCTGAAATTTCACTACTGCCTGTACTTCCTCGCTGACGTCCTCGCCGAGATGAACACCCTCAACAGGTTCTTTCAGAGGCGCTCTGTAAGTGGTGGTTTTAACGGGACGTACTTTTGTTTGGCGTATCTCGTTGCACTGTTGCACAGTCTTGCTATGTGTTTAACTTGGTAGTCATGTGCGTGAGTTTAATTCCTTGCATTTTGTACCTCCGCCTGCCCTATGCCCCTTCCGTCAGGTGGACATCACCCTGGTGTCCCAGGAGGTTGACCGCACGGTCACCTACATCCGGCACCGTTACATCTAGTACGGTGCGACATTCGGGGGGGGGATGAGCAAGAGGCTGACCAAGTTCCTGCAGCGGCATGCCAGCGGCAAACGCAGCATCGTCGTCGATGGCATGGACAACGACGGAAGTCCCTGCACGCACGCATTCGAACTCTCGGAGGAAAAGCTACCCGGCCACAAGTTCGGCGGCAGCATGTCGGACTGTGAGGACCTTTGCTCTGCGTTCGCCAAAGACATGGTGGCGAATGTGGAGCAGAGGCTGTGGGATCTGAAGCGGATGGGCGGCGCGGGACTGTTCAAAGTTGAGTGCTGGCCGAAGAAGGCAGAAGTGCGCGAGCGGCGACATCTCTCCTGGCTCGCATCCAACGTCGCCCTCTTCGACCACAAGCTGCCAGGTAAGTCAGTAGTTCCGTTAACACAACCGTATCGTTCGTTGTTAAATGTCAGTTTGCCTTGCCCTAGGATGGATACTAAACCGTTGTCCTCTGCTTCTATTCCAACCAAACCCCAATTCCAGGAGTGAACCAAAGGGCGGCCGAGCTGGAGCTCAAGACCTTTGTTCACATCATGAAGAACCACCGGGCGGATGATGACTTCAACCAGGGGCTGGCTGCCATGCTCAAGACCCGCGACTGGCCTAAGAGCTATCCCAACCTGATGGCATTGTGGCAGGCCATGGCTGTGCTTCCACTGAGCACAGTGGAGTGTGAAAGAGGATTCAGCAGACAGAACGTGATCAAGTCGTGGCTGCGGACGAGCTTTTGCGATGCAAGGCTGAGCGAACTCATGACGATCAACATGCTGGACTACGACATGGACTACGCCGAGATCGTTGACATCTGGAGGAAACAGAAGATGCGAAAGCAGGCTAAGACAGTGGCCTATGAGACTCCCCTCGACAAAGGCAAGAGTGCAGCCGAGGATTCGGATGAGGAGATTGCAGCTAGTGAGGGTTCATATGAGGATGATGATGATGATGATGATGATTGATGAGATGCTGCTCTGTTACCGTGCCATGTGGATGTGAGACAATACTTTTTGCTGGGCAAATTCTAGATCTCTTCCAAATTCTAGGCGGACAGGGTTTTTTTTCTGATAAGGCACAAAAACCCTGGCAAATCAGAGTTCCGGTCCAGGGCACCCTGGATTTCAGAGTTAGCCCATGAGCTACTGGTGAAAATCAGAGTTCAGAAAAGTCAAAGATAAGCCCTGGTCGTAACTTTTGTCGCCAGTGCGAAATGTCGCAAGCACAATTCAATTTCGTGGCCTTCGGCTTGGTAAAAAAGAGGGGCTGCTGCCCGCCCCTCCAAAAACATATTCACTGTTGGGTCGTTTCCAGTTGGGCCCAACTAGAAAGGGGGGTCACTATTATAGTCTCTCGCTTTAAGTTGACATGATGTACATATTGAAATTGTGGATCCTAGTGTCAGAAACTAGCTTAGCTAGGAAGCCATAGAATGGCACAAGGTTTAGCTAGGAGCTAGGAGGAGCCATGAGAATGGCGAGAGGTTTTAGGTGCTAGGAAAGTTGAGGAGAGAAAAGATGTTGGATTAGAAGAGAGGGGAGTACAAGGAGGGGTTTGTACCCCCTACAGAAAGGTTCAGTAACAACCTACCAAGCCTATATAAATTATAACTTATATAATTTTAACACACCCCCTAGGCTTGGTAGTCACACACCCACACACACCCACACCCCCTAACCTAGCACCCCCATTCCAGCCACAGTGACAGCGACTCTAGGTCGGTCGACCCCACGGCGCGTGAGGCGGCGACGTCGACCGCAGGGGCTGCGGCGGCGACGGCGGCAGCGGCGGCAGTGTCGACAGCGGCGGCGGCGGCGGCGTGCGGCTGCGTGGCCCCGACGCAAGCGGCGACAGCGGCGGCGGCGGCGGCTTCGACAACAGCGGCAGCGGCGGCGGCACCCGCACCTCTCGGTGACGTGGCATGGCCCCGCGACTGTGGGACGGCCGGCGGGAGTCAGCCGTCGTCTGCGGAATGGAAGAGGGCGCAGGGGAAGGAGGGGGGGTGGGGGGGGGGGGGCGGCGCCACAGGCTGACATGCGGGCGGCCGGTCTAGCGGCGCCACAAGCGTCACGCGGCCGGCTGCAGCCCGACGACGCCGTCATGGAGCGGCGTCGATGCCGCAGCGGGGCGTCGACGCTGCGACGGCAGCACGACGTCGCTGGTACGCCGACTGCGCGCTGTCGCGTAGACGCCGCGACAGCGTGACGGCGCCGTCACGTCGCGACAGCAACTTGACGCGACGGCGGAGCTGCGGCACGACGGCGCGGCCACAGCAGCTGGACGCGGGCGCCATGGACGTCGACAGCGGCGCCGCGGCACGACGACGCGGCCACAGCAGCTTGACGCGGCCGCCATGGCAGCGCGAGATAGAGAGAGAAACGAGCACGCAGCGGAAACGCGAGGAGCAGGCCCACACGGAACGAACTGCTCTAATACCATGTCAGAAACTAGCTTAGCTAGGAAGCCATAGAATGGCACAAGGTTTAGCTAGGAGCTAGGAGGAGCCATGAGAATGGCGAGAGGTTTTAGGTGCTAGGAAAGTTGAGGAGAGAAAAGATGTTGGATTAGAAGAGAGGGGAGTACAAGGAGGGGTTTGTACCCCCTACAGAAAGGTTCAGTAACAACCTACCAAGCCTATATAAATTATAACTTATATAATTTTAACACCTAGCGCATGCCAGACATATCGCTGGGTAAGTTGATAAGATGGGCTGTGTTCAGGGGTTCCAAAATGGGAGCCCACCCAAAAGTAGGGACTGCCACATATGGGGCAAAGGCAGCTTGCGACATATGGGGTTGGACTAGACGTGAAGCTAAGATGCAGAACTGCAGTACAATGTGCACCACGGTCAATTTTCTGCAGTACAAGTACTCTGGGAGCAGCACACCCTAGTTGGGAGCAGCCTTGGGCAGCTGCACGTTATTGAGCCGCTCTAGAGCTAGCACCAAGGCTTGTGTTCCCAAATCCCCATCTCCGTGCGCTTGCAGCGACACATAGAGCTGCTGGGCCTGGACCATGCTCACACAGCAACACACAACGAACAAGATCAAAAGCCAAATGAGGCAAGAGGCAAGGGTTGACGAGACGGGCAATGCCCAAGTAGCAAGAGTGGCAGGAGTGGCAAGAACATGAGGGGTTGAGCTGAGTGGATGCTGGCAGTGAATGGGCTTACCAGGGCGAGGCCCGGAAGGGAGAGGTTCATGGCACGACACTCCTCAAGGGCAATGCCCAGGTCCTTCACAAAGTGCTTCACAAAGAAACCTGTAGGCAGAGACGAGTGGGTCACTACACCACTGCGTGCTGCAAACAGGATGACGCACTGCTCCTATCGCCGCTATGCTAAGGCACGTGGTGATAAGAGCACATGTTGGGCCGGGTGATGATGATGGGGAAGTGAGGTAGAAAAGCGTAACCCCAGGGTTCAAGAACACACCCTGTGGGTAATCTAAATTCAATATGCGCAGGCTGTTGACTAGCACAGAGACGACACTGCATGCATGGCATGGCATGACACTCTTGGAGAAAGAATGGGGCTGCAATGTGTGACCTGGGTCGAGGTCTCGTTGGAGAATGCGGTTGGCGTAGAGGTCAAGAGAGCGCGACCCCGCTGCACCCTTGGAGATGGCCGACAGGTAGCTGACCGGGTGTGCAGGCCGGGAATATGGCGGAAGAGGAAGGGAGAGGGGGGGAGAGAGGGGGAGAGGGGAATAAGAGAGAAAGAGAGACACACGAGGCGCAGAAGTAACCCTTGGGAACGTGAGCTGTGGATTCCAGGACGCGCTGCGGCAACAGCTCAGATTCGCCACCCTGCCATGGAGGTAAACACCCAGTACCTCCCACGCCCACTGTCTCCCCGCCCCAGCCTCTCGGCCCCAAACTCCCTCACCCCTCCCTCCCCCCCTGTCTCACGTTGGGATGTGCAGGCCTGCCTTGTGTGCGTACAGCAGCCCCTCCACCAGCCCCACCATGGTGCTCGCTATCGTCACCTGCTCACAGTGCACATGCACTCACACACACACAGGCACACAGCCACACAGGCACACAGCCATACAGGCACACACACACAGCCACACAGGCACACAGGCAAACATGCACACACACACAGCCACACAGGCACACAGGCAAACATGCACACACACACAGCCACACAGGCACACAGGCAAACATGCACACACACACAGCCACACAGGCACACAGGCAAACATGCACACACACACAGGCACACAGGCACACAGGCACACAGGCACACAGGCACACAGGCACACATGCACACATGCACACATGCACCCAGGCACAAAGGCACACGAGCACACCAGCAAAGCACAGGCACAGGGCGGAGGATGGGCCGAAAGGGAGAACAGTGAAAGACTCGTGGCGGGATGAGAGCAGGCAACACCACGCGGTTACAATAGGATGGCAAGGCGGCAGCAGACCACAAGGGAAAAGGGAGCAGCAGCAGGCACCACCTGGTGGGCGCACCTGGTGGGCGCAGGCGTACCTGGTTGGCCATCTTGCAGCTCTGCCCCGCCCCTGAAGCCCCCATGTAGGTGCACTTCCCCATGCACGCCAGCAGAGGCTCCAAAGCTCGCACCACCGCCTCATCCCCCCCCGCCATGATCGCCAGCGCCGCCTCTCGCGCGCCCTTGTCCCCACCAGACACTGGCGCATCCACCGCCCAGCACTGCCTGGCGAAGTGAGGGGAGAAACGCAAGACACAGAGAACACAGAGAAGATGCAACCATGCATGGAGACGAGCATGCATGAACAGTGACACCATTCAGATTCAAACCCTTGTTGTGTCCCATCCCTGACATTGTGTCACCAGAGCCATGTGTCACCTGCCGTAAAAGCCACCAGAAACCAAAAGATTTACCAGGGTAGTGGCACGGAGGGTAGTGGCACGGGGGGTAGTGGCACGGAGGGTAGTGGCACGGAGGGTAGTGGCACTGGGGGTAGTGGCACTGGGGGTAGTGGCATGGGCGGTAGTGGCACCGGGGGTAGTGGCGCGGGCGCCGGGCGGTAGTGGAACGGAGGGTAGTGGCACGGAGGGTAGTGGCACGGAGGGTAGTGGCACGGAGGGTAGTGGCACGGAGGGTAGTGGCACGGGGGATAGTGGCACGGAGGGTAGTGGCAGGCACGGGGGGTAGTGGCACGGAGGGTAGTGGCAAGAGGGGTAGTGGCACGGGGGATAGTGGCATGGGGGGGTAGCAAGAGGGGTAATGCCCCTCCCTCACCACGCACTCTCAGCGTCCTCACCTGGCCTCAGCTGCTGCTGCTATCTCTCTGGCTAATGACGGCTGGTTTTAAGTCGACTCAAAAGCTCACCTGGCCTCTGCCGCGGCTGCTATCTCCCTGGCCAATGACGGCTGGCTCGTGCTCATGTCCACGAGCTAGATAGAAGAGGGGGAGGGCGAGGGAGGGGCAGGGGATGATGGCGGGGGGGAGGGGGTGGGGAAGAGGCAAGGGAGAAAGGTGAGAGGCGGATGAGAACAAGAAGGGGGGAAATGGAGGGGTGGGAATGGGAAGATTCGGTGTCATGAAATATGCCACCTCCTCCCTCCCACGCCCATATCCTCCCTCCCACGCCCATATCCTCCCTCCCACGCCCATATCCTCCCTCCCACGCCCATATCCTCCCTCCCACGCCCATATCCTCCCTCCCACGCCCATATCCTCCCTCCCACGCCCATATCCTCTCTCCCATGCTCAGCGTCTCACAATGCTTCCTGGTCTGAGGGAGGAGAGAACGCCTGCTGACCCCAACACCACCTCTCGCACATCGTGAGGGTACCTGGCAGGGGCAGAGGACACGTGCAAGGCAGAGAAAAGGAAGACAGGAAATCCTTGAAGGAGATGGGAACATGCAGCATACATGGCAAAGAGCATATGACTCATGTCACAGCATGGCACCGCATAGCACCGCACAGCACAGCACAGCACAGCACGGCAACGCATGGGACAGGGCGTGGGCTCACCCGACGATGCTGAAGACGACGTCGGAGTTGGCGGCCACAGCAGCCGGCGACTCGCACAGCACCGCCCCGCGCCCCACCAGCGCTGCTGCCTTGCTGCCATGGCGCACAGGGGCATGGCGCGCATTGGGTGGTGCAGTGAGTGATGATGGGTGGTGGGTGATGGGTAGTGGGTGATGGGTGGTGGGTGATGGGTGGTGGGTGATGGGTGATCGGACAGGGATGGCGGGAAGGGGGCTTGCACGAGGGGTGAACCGCAGGGGGGCAAGCCCGCAGGGTGGAGCGAGCAACGATACCTGGGAGTTCTGTTGAAGACGCTCACGGCATAGCCTGCAGCCTGCAGATGCCCGCACATGGCAGCTCCCATCACTCCCGTGCCGATCCACCTGCACACCCACCATAGTACCACCCGTTCCATCCACCCATTCCGCCCATCATGCCACTCCCACCATATTCATCACATCGCTCGCCAGCACTCACCCTTTCCCATCCACCCATCCACCCATCCACCCATCCACCCATCCACTCATCCACCCATCCACTCTCCCAGTGCGAAAACGGCAGGAAGAAGAGGAGGCAGTTCTGTGTCAGGTAAGCGGCACGAACGGGCGAACGGTGCGAAAGAGGATAACGGCGACAGCTGCGAAACGCCGAATTCGCGGAGAACTATAAGTGACGGTTACCCGATCTTCGTCACGGCCGGAGAAATCTCCTTCAGCACTCGCGACGTGGCCATGTCTACACTCGCGAATTCGGCGGCGACACTATCCGAGCTGGAGGGTCGTGTCTCAAGACGCCTTGAACGATCTTCCGAACGACGAGACGCGGCGAGTGCACGCGGAGGACGCGTCGACAGGGGCAGTCTACTGGCGAAGGTAGTGCACGACGCGTGGCACGGCGGACGAGGAGACGAAGCAGGAATTGCGGGGAGGGATAGGCGGGCGGGGGATTTGGTGAGGGTGGAGAGAGGTGCGGGAGTGGGAATTGTCGTGCGGGACGGGAGGTGAGATGCGCGAAGGAGAGAGCGAGGAGGCAGGAAGGGCGAACGGAGGTGAATCATATGGACATAGCTCGGATAGGTGAATTCAACCAAGGCAGGCAGGGCGGAGGGAAAATAGCAATGGATGATGCTGGGAGGGCGCACAAATTCCGTTCAGGTTAGGAGGGATGCAAAGGATTATAACATTTGTAGCTTTTCCAGGGTCAACGCAGCCCGGAAACCAGGTTTCATTAATTTTCGCCGCGTCTTCCAGCCTCCAGTAGAAAGGGCGGGACGAAGCGAAACCAGAGCAAGTCTCGCCATTTCGCTTCGCATCCAATCAGGTGGGACGATCGAGGAAGGTCTCTTTGTTCTGGCAAGGGCTGGCACTGGCAGCTGGTTGGTTTGTTCCGCTGCTCTTTTTCCCTTCCACGGAAGATGACCCTCCAGTCTGGGCCCAAAGCAGCCTGCCACTCGCGCGAATACTGTCGCCAGCCGATCCCGACGCCTATTCCGTCGCCTATCCCATCGCCTATTCCATCGCCTATCCCATCGCCCTTCCGTCGCCTATCCCGTCGCCGATCTCGTCGCCGCAGCCGATCGTGCGACCAGCTGCTCCAATGACGCGCCCGGCACCGCACGCCAGCCGCGCCTAGCAAGTTTCACTCCTTTCAAAACCCCTACCTTACGCCCCGACTCCTGACTCCCGATCCGCCTGCTTCGCTCCGATTGCTCCCTTCCGCACGCGCGCGCTTTCGAATCCTCTCCACCTTCGTCGGGGAGAGCTCTGAAGCGATTAAGTAGTCGCATTAGTCCTAATCGCAGCAGCCTCCTCCTCGCTCGCAGCAGCGGACGAGCCGCAGATGGCGCGCGCGGACGCGCGGGTGGTGGCGAGGCGCGCAGCGGCGCTGGTGCATCGTCACGTGGCAGGCCGCGAGGGCGCGTTGCGAGAAGCCGCGACAGCAGCAGTAGGCGCGGGCAGGTGTCTGGGGGCAAGGGTGGGAGAAGCGGCAACCACGACTGTGATAGCGTCGGCAACGGCGACGACAACCTCAGCAGAGGTTGCTGCAGCAGGCGGAGGAGCAGGGGCAGCGTGCGCGCTTGGATCTAGAGCCGCGTGCTGCGATGTGATTGGTACACGCGGCGCAGCACATGCAACGGCGGCCGCAGCAGCAGCAGCTAGGGGGGAGTTTGCGGCGTGTGGTGCATTGTCGGGAGTGCCAGTGGCAGCAGCACTTTCATCGTCGGCGGCGACACTAGCATTCGCGAGGGGCTCGAATACACTGCTGCTGACAGGCGCGTGGCCCGGCCTGGTGCACGAACAGCGACTAAGATACGTGGCTGGGTGTTTCGGTGCAGCGAACAACGCCGCTCATACCATGGCCGCTCTCACCACCTCTGCCAAAACCACCGTCTCCGCCACCACCGCCACCACCACCCCTGCCATCCCCATGCACCTGAGAGCAATCTCTTCCTTCTCTGCTGCCGCGGCTGGCGCTGGCGGGGCGAAGAGAGGCGCTTCAGCCACCGCAAGCAAACCGAAAACGCACTGGGTATGCGCCTCTGCTGACTGGCCGCATGCATACCTCTCCCACTCACACCGCCCCTACTGCCCTCCCAACTTGACTCCACTCACCACCCTCGACCACCTTCTCCCCTCACACCCTTTGCCGTCACCCCCTGCTCTTGAGGCGCCTAAAAAATAGACCCCCTGCTCTGCTGTGTTTCCAGATCCTTGGACATCTTCCAGTGAGCGCGGCGTCAGTAGACAGGTTAGCAAGTAGGAGAAAACAGTAAACTGTAAAAGTGCTTATGTAAACGTGAGTTCGGAGTAGTCGGAGCTCTTCCATAAAAAATAGACACCCCTTCTCTGCTGTGTTTCCCTGGCAGGCGCGGGTGGTGGGCGCGACGCTGATGGGGTCTGCCATGACCGTGGGCGTGCTGCTCAGCACGCAGGATCCCCAAACCATTAGGTACGGATGGGGAGATGATGGGTTCAATTCAATCTAGTTCAAGCCTGGCTTGTTGGAAACCCTAATCCCTGTACCTGGATTTCGTTCCCTCCCTCCTGGTCGGGTCTCCTTGGGCATTTCGCCTTTAATCTGTGCCTTTCGTGTGTCTTTCTGCCCTACTCAAAGTATCCCTTGCATGTTCTATCCACGACACACCCTCCTCCTCGCTGTCTCAATTCCCAACATTCATCCCCCTACTCCCTCCCCACCACCCTCCTCCCCACCCTCCCTCCCCTCTCTCCCTCCCCACTTCCCCCCCCCGTCTCCCTCCCCACTCTCCTCCCCACTCTCCCCCCTTGCTCTCCCCCCTCTCTCCCTCCCCCCTCCCCCCCTCCCCCAGCAAGTGGTCCTTCACAGCAGCGGACGCCTGCACACCTTTCCTGCGCCTGCTCGACCCCGAGGTGTCCCATCGTCTCGCCCTCCTCTCCGCCGAGCTGGGCCTCGTCCCCCACGAGCACCGCCCCGACCCGCCGTCCCTCTGCGTGGCGCTGTGGAACCGCGCCTTCCCCAACCCCGTGGGGCTGGCGGCGGGGTTTGACAAGGACGGGCGGGCGATCGACGGGCTGCTGGGCATGGGGTTTGGGTTCATGGAGATTGGCAGTGTCACGCCTGCACCGCAGCCCGGGAACCCCAAGCCGCGCTGCTGGCGCATTCCGGAGCGTGGGTGGGTGGGTGGGTGTGTGGGTGGGTGAGTGGGTGTGTGGGTGGGTGAGGTTGTATGTGGTGCGTGTTGTTGTGTGTTTGTGTCCCTACATCACAAGCTGCCACACCTGCTGCGGTCCATGCCCCGATTCCTCTTCCTAACTCTGTCCTCATCTTCCCCCTTTGCACTCCCCCCTCCCCCTCTCCCGCCCCCCCCCACACCCTCCCCCCTTTCCCCCGCCCCCGCATTCCTCCCCCAGGGCGGTGATCAATCGCTACGGGTTCAACAGTGAGGGCATAGCAGCAGTGGCAGAGCGCCTCGGTGCGCAGCAGGGCAGGCGGCGGGCGGTCGAGAAGCCCGAGGGGCTCAAGACCGGCAAGGACCGCGCAGCAGCGGTGGCACGCGCGGGCAGGCGCGGACTGGTGGGGGTGAACCTGGGGAAGAACAAGTGGACGGACGACGCGGCGGAGGACTTTGTGCAGGGCATGCATACCCTGGCGCAGTATGCTGACTTCCTGGTGGTGAACGTGTCGTCGCCCAACACGCCCGGGCTGCGGAAATTGCAGGGGCGTCGCCACCTCCACGGGCTCCTGAAGAAGGTTTGCTGGCTCGGACCCTGCTCTCTTCTGCCCTGCGTGCCTTATGCTAACCTACTCACCTCCTCACTTGCCCACCTGCCCACCTGTGCGCCTGCTCGCCTGCTCGCCTCCCCACGTACCTGCGTTCATCTACCCCTGCTGCCCACCAGGTGTTGGCAGCCCGCGAGGAGATGCAGTGGGGCGAGGAGGGCCCTCCGCCGCTGCTGCTCAAGATCTCCCCTGACCTCTCACAGCAGGACATGGCAGACATCGCCGCTGTGAGCCTCTTTCCCTTTCGCTTCCCCTCCACACACACTCTCATTCTTCTGCAATTTCTACCTGCTCCTCTTTCTGCAACCCCATGGTCGAGTAACTTGCCTCATGGCCGAGTAACTTACCCCATGGGCGAGTTACTTACCCCATGGCCGAGTTACTTACCTCGTGGCGAAGTAACTTACCTCATGGCCGAGTAACTCACCTCATGGCCGAGTAACTTACCCCATATGGCCGAGTAACTTACCTCATGGCCGAGTAACTTACCCCATGGCCGAGTTACTTTTCCCATGGCCGAGTTACTTACCTCATGGCCGAGTAATTTACCCCAGGCCGAGTAATTTACCCATGGCCGAGTTATTTACCCCAGGCCGAGTAATTTACGCCATGGCCGAGTTACTGCCCCCATGGCAGAGTTACTTACCCCATTGCCGAGTTACTTACCTCATGGCCGAGTTATTTACCTCATGGCCGAGTAACTTACATCATGGCCAAGTAACTCACCTCATGGCCGAGTAATTTACCTCATGGCCGAGTTACTTACCTCATGGCCGAGTAACTCACCTCATGGCCGAGTTACTTACCTCATGGCCGATGGCCGAGTTACTTACCCCATGGCCGAGATACTTACCCCATGGCCGAGTTACTTACCTCATGGCCGAGTTACTTACATCATGGCCGAGTAACTCACGTCATGGCCGAGCTACTTACCTCATGGCCGAGTAACTTGCCTCATGGCCGAGTAACTTGCCTCATGGCCTAGTAACTTGCCTCATGGCAGAGTTACGTACCCCATGGCCTATTAAGCCCATGGCCGAGTTTCCTACTCCAGTCGTACTCCCAGTCCTACTTCTGTTCACACCATCTGCATGCGGACCTGTCCTTCTTCCTACCGCCCCCCTCTCCCTCCCTCCTTGCAGGTTGCGCTCTCCCTCAAGCTCGATGGCCTGGTCAGTGCACTCTCTCCCTCCCCTCCTCCTCCTCTCTCTTCCGCTCCTTTACCTCATACGTTGCCTTAGCTTGCTGCCTCCTTCTCTCCTTAGAACAAGTAAACGAGCTGCTGCATTCACATGCTGGCTGCTCACTGCTATCAGCTTCCCTTCCTGTCTCTCCAGAACATCCCCTGCCACACCCCCTCTTACCCCCTCTCTCTCCTCTTCTCCCACAGTCCGTGCCCTCCTTTCTTCGCATCACCCCCCACTTTCCGGCTATTTTCCCCTTCATCCCCCCACCTTTTCCCGCCCATAAGATTGTGGGCAACACCACGGTGTCGCGGCCGGACAGTGTGCTTGGGCTGCTGCACGCGGACGAGCCGGGGGGCCTCAGCGGCCGCCCGCTGCTGGAGCCCTCCACACACACGCTCAGCGAGATGTACCGCCTCACCAAGGTACCGCCTCACCAAGGTACCGCCTCACCAAGGTACTGCCTCACCAAGGTACCGCCTCACCAAGGTACCACCTCACCGAGGTACCGCCTCACCAAGGCACCGCCCCACCAAGGTACTGCCCCACCAAGGTACCGCCCCAAAAAGGTACCGCCCCGCAGAGGCTGGTATTGACCTACCAAACCCAGCAGCGTCCACGCACGTGCATACCTGGCCTTTGTAACTCGGTTGTTTGCGGTCTTGCCTTCTGTCACTCATCTCCTACCACTAGTCCCTCTGCCTTTTCCTGTGTCACAACAAGGCATGCCTCACAAGCAGCCACATGCCACAAACAGTCCTCCCATCACTTGTCGATACTCCAGTCTCTCGTGTGTGTATGTCCGCCCCGCCACTCCTCACTGCAGGGCCGGATCACGCTAATAGGATGTGGAGGCATTTTCAGGTATGAACGCCTTGCCATCTCGGACCTTTGCTCAGATGATTGTAGCCAAGCACATGGCATGGCAATCCAGACCCGTTGTTTGCCCCACTCGGTGCCATGCCACCAAAATGGTTACAAGGATTGGTATCAACGCTGCCCGCTTCCCACTGCTTCCCACTGCTGCCCATGCTCCATAAATACCACATCGAACAATCTCTAGGCACACATCTCCATGCTTCCCCGGGACACTATTTCCTCCCCGGGACACTATGCTTCTCCGGGACACTATTTCCTCCCCAGGACACTATGCTTCTCCGGGACACTATTTCCTCCCCAGGACACTATGCTTCTCCGGGAAACTATTTCCTTCCCGGGACACTCTGCTTCTCCGGGACACTATTTCCTCCTCGGGACACTATGCTTCTCCGGGACACTATTTCCTCCCCAGGACACTATGCTTCTCCGGGACACTATTTCCTCCCCGGGACACTATGGCTTCCCGGGACACTACCTGCTCACTTCCTCCTGGCTCACTACTTTCTCTCCACTCTAACGCACGTGCTTGACCCCCTCGCGGGTTCTTTACTCCCTGGCTGTATTTCCTTGTCTCCAATCCACATTCAGTGCTATTCACTGACTGCACGTGTGTCCACCCCCTTTCTCTTCGCTCCATCGTCAGTGGTGCTGATGCATATGCCAAGATCCGGGCGGGGGCATCGCTGGTGCAGATATACACGTCCATGGTGTATGAAGGCGCAGGGGTGCTGCCCAGAATCAAGGTATGCTTGCTCATGCTTGTGCGCATGCTTATGCTTGTGCTCATGCTTGTGCGCATGCTTGTGCGCATGCTTGTGCTCGTGCTGGTGCTCGCTGCATGATACAAAGCTGAGCATGCAGCCTAGCGGGACGAACTGTGTTGGAGCTGCTGCACGCGCACATGTCACACAACTCGACTTTTCTATGCATGTTGCATGCATGCAGCTTCAGCATGCATGGACACCCATGCGCATTCGCCCATGCGCATTCGCCCATGCGCATTCGCCCATGCGCATTCGCCCATGTGCATTCGCCCATGCAACCTTCCACCACTCCCCGCCTTCCCCCGTTCCCTCTCCCTGCATCCGTCCATCAGAGCGAGCTGGCGGAGTGTCTGGCACGGGATGGGTTCGAGTCCGTGGAGGATGCCGTGGGCGCCGACCACAGGGCAGCAGCGCTGCCCGTGCATGCATGAGGGCATGAGATGGCATCGGGTGGGATGGGACGGGACGGGATGGGATGGCATGGGATGGGATCTGTGATGTGTTCATCTGTGTTGTGTCAGCGAGGGTGGTGTTGTGTTTGGCATGGGTGTTATGCTGTGCATGCCACCGTGTGTTGTGTCATTGATTGGTGTAGTCAACAAGGTGGTAGTCTACTGTGTGGCGCCATGTGTCAACATGTATTTTGTATATGTTACAGGCTGGATAGGTGCATGCTCATAGAGAGTACAACACCTAATGTTATATTCCCTTGTACCTCATCATTCTATTCAATTTGTTACTCTGAGATGGTATCACGCTAGAAGGTTAGGATCCCGCCTACCTGCGCTTCCGCCCTAGTCCTAGCCTTAGCCCGCGCTGCCCGTCACTAGCCGCCTGTTCCCAGCTGACCGTAGTAGCCGTTAACTTGTCGCCCGCTGGCCCCCGTCGCCCGTAGCCCGCTGGCCGCCCATTGCCCGTATCCCGCTGGCCGCCCGTCGCTCATCGCCGCTGGCCGCCCATTGCCGATTGTCTGCCTGTAGCCGCTGGCCGCCTATCGCCGCTGGCTGCCCGTCGCTGCTGGTCGCTCGTCGCCGCCAGCCGCCCGCTGCCGCCAGCCGCCCGTCGCCGCTGGCTGCCCGCTGCCGCCAGCCGCCCGTAGCCGCTGACCGCCTGTCGCCACCAGCCGCTTGCTGCCGCCAACCACCCGTCGCCGCTGGCTACCCGCTGCCCGTCGCCGCTGGCCGCCCGCTGCCACCAACCGCCTGCCGCTGCTGGCCGCCCGTTGCCGCCAGCCCGCCCGCCCGCCGCCGCTGGCCCGCCTGTAGCCGCCTGCCCGTCGTTGTCGGACATCCATAGCCGCCAGCCGGCCTTGGCTTCCCCTTTGAGCCGGCGCTCTCACCGGCAATCTCTACCGCACTCCACCGTCCTCCACCACTCCCCACTGCACTCCACCGCACTCCACCGCCCTCCTCTGTTTGCCCTCCTCCCCTTGTCAGCGGCAATCAGTTGCTGCAACCGTGGTGATGGCGGACTCACTGCTCCGCCTGGACGCGGAGGGTCGGGCCGTTGGGTTTGAGGCGTGGCTCGTCGACCTCCGCCGCCAGCTGATCGGGCAGCACCAGGACGGCCACTCCCTGGCCGTCCATGTCGACGGTAAGCTCCCTCGCCCCGCCCTGCCTGCTGCCCTCCCAGACGCCCCCACGTCTACTGAGCATGAGGCTTTTGTCGCCGCCGAGCTTGCCTGCGCTGTCTGGGACTCGCGCGACGCTGTTGCTCAGCTTGCCATTAGCCACGCCCTCCCCCTGTCAAATCGTCCCCGCTTTACCGCAGTAGCAAACGCCAAGGACTACTTCGATGCCGTCATCGCGCGCTATTCCACCCCCGCCTCCGCCTCTGCCGGCCGCCTAATCCTCCCCATGCAGTTCCCTGACCTTGCGTCCTTCCCCACTGTCGCTGACCTTGCCACGCACCTCCACGCACTGGAGACTAGCTACCTCGCCGCTAGCACTGAGGCACAACTTACTGCCTTTCCCCCACCGCTCTGCGCTACCATTTACCTCCTAGCCACGCGCCTCCCTAACCGCCTAGCCACTACCCGCGACCACTTCCTTAGCCGGCACCTAGGTGACCTCACCCTTACTGCCTTTGTCACCACCCTGTCCACGATAGGGACCCGCCAGCGCACTATCGCTCAGTCTAGCGGTACTGCGCCGGTCCCTATCTTCCAGGGTTGTGCTCCCTCCCATTGCACTTACTCTGACGTTTCTGTCGCTATTGCTGAGACAGCCCCGGCTGCTGAGACCGCCGCCGCGGCCTCAGCGCAGCAGCGTCAGGGTAGGGGGCGCCGCCCGAAAGGAGGGCGTGGCGGAGAGAAGGGTGGTGGGGGTGGTGGAGGTGGGGGTGGGGACGGTGGTGCAGATGATGAGAACGAGGCTGGTGCCCCAAAGTAGCAGCAGCAGCAACAACAGCCTCAGCAGCAGCAGCAGCCGCCGTGGGGACCCCCGCCGCTATGGTGGCCTGGTGGCACTGGCGGTGGTGGTCGTGGTGGTGGCTCGTGCAGCTCGGTGTTGGGTGGCGGCTCCAGTATGGCCACCTGCCATTACCAGCTTCAGACCGGCCCTCGCCGCGGCACCGTCTGCGACCGTCCAGGTCACACCGCCGCCCGCCGCTACCGCCGCCTCGACGACCTCTACCGTCTCGGCTTTGGTCGAGGCCGCCACTGGTGCCCCTCTTACCACGTTCCCCCGAGACCCCGTGTCAGGCCTATTCACGCTGGACACTGCATCCCCCCTAGCCGGAGCATCCCCCCAGGTCGTCGCGTCCTCCCAGGTAGCTGCAGCCTGCTCGTGTCGGTCACTCACCCACCCTTCACTGCTCGTCGCTCCCTGCCCTCCCTCCATTTCTTGCGTTGTCGTGCACACCCTGCGTCAAGGGCCGGCTGCGCTGTGCTCCCTATTCCTCATCGCTCCCCCCTACCACTGCGCTATTCCAGACCCTGCACCTAGACGTTTGGGGTCCCGGCCCTGTCCCTGAGCTGCGTCACGAGCTCTACTTTCTAGTGCTTATCGATGACTCTAGGCGCTACACCACGGTGTTTCCCTTGGAGCGGAAGGCCGATGTGCCTGACGCCCATATCTCGTGGGTCATAGTTGCGCGAGTCCACCGCGGCCTTCCTGTGCTGAGTCTCCACTCTGACCATGGCGGCGAGTTCGCCTCCGGTCAGCTTGGCCAGTTCTGTCGTGCGGAGGGCATCACCCAGTCGTACACCATATCGGACTCCCCGCAATAGAATGGGGTCGCTGAGCGATGCATGGGTTTGGTCATGGAGGTGGCTCGTACCTCCATGATCCATGCCGGTGCACCCCATTTTCTATAGCCATTCGTTGTTTGCTACACCACTCACGTGCTTAACCTGTAACCTTACTCCCAGCGGCCGCAGGTTTCGCTGACTCTTCTCTGGACCGGGTTCCCTAGTGACACGGCTACATTCCACATCTAGGGCTGCCTTGCTCATGTTCGTGCCTCTGGCACGGACAAGTTGACTGCCCGCACCGTCCCTTGTGTCTTCCTTGGTTCCCCCCTCGACGCGTCTCACTGACACTTTTACCACACGCCGTCTCACCGTTTTTTTCACTCCCGCGACGTCACATTTGACGAGTCTGTCTCTTTCTACACCCGATTTCCCCACCGAGGTCTCCCGGTTACCCTGCCCCTGTTCCTAGTCCCCACTCCCCCGGTAGCCCCTCCTGGAGAGCCGCCGGAGTTCAAGGCGTGCTACGTTGCTAGAGGCTTCAATCAGCGCGAGGGTGTTGACTTCTTTCAGACCTTCGCCCAGACCCTAAAGATAACTACTCTTCGGGCACTGCTACACGTAGCAGCACATCGGGACTACGGGCTGCACTCTCTCGACTTCTCGACAGCGTTTCTTCAGGGCAGTCTTCACGAGCAGGTCTACCTGCGTCACCCACCAGACTTCACCAGCACCTTCGCCCCGGGGACCCAGTGGCTCCTCTGGCGCCCGGTTGACGGCCTGCGGCAGGCGCCTCAAGAGTGGCACGACACGCTTTTGCGTTATCTATTAAGTATATAGGGCATGAGGCTAGTGCTAGGAGGACGCAGGCCAGTGGTCCTTACAGGGCACACAGATGCTTCGTGGGCAGACGACGCTGAGATGCTCAGGTCCTCCCAGAGCTACTGCTTTAGCCTTGGTGCAGGTGCTATCTCGTGGAGGTCCACTCACTCGTCGTCTGTTTTCCTGTCTAGCTATGAGCCTGAGATCTACGCCAGTGCCATGGCGGCACAGGAGCTCCGCTGGCTGACCTTTTTGCTCACGGACTTAGGTGAGCGGCCTAGCTCTGCCCGGTCCTATATGCTGACAACACGGCCATGATCCTCCTGTGTCAGGAGCCTCGACTAGAGGGCAGAGCGAAGCACATCCAGCTGCGGTACTTCCTCCTGCGCGAGCTACAGTAGCGACGCCAGGCCCGCGTAGTTCACTAAGGCGCTTGCGCCTAAAGATTATCAGTGGCACTGTGTACAGCTTGGTCTAGTTCCTGTAGCTTCTCACTTGCTAGGACCTTGATTGTGTACTGTATTTTATATTCCCTAAACTGGCCTTGTGGCTCCTTCTCTAGTGGCTGGACTAGTAGTGTTGCCCTGGGTTATTTTTGTTTAGTTTGTCCTCTTGCTGACTGGTCTTCGGACCCTTGCCTCAGAAGTTGGATTAGTGGTACCACCCTCAGCTGTGTGTCTCGTGCTAGTCGTTGCCCCTTGTCTAGCCTAGGGGGTGTGTCAACATGTATTTTGTATATGTTATAGGCTAGATAGATGCATGCTCATAGAGAGTACAACACCTTAGGTTATATTCCCTTGTACCTCATCATTCTATCTAATCTGTTACTATGAGACCATGTTGTGCCATGGCATGGAATGCTATGAATCGTCGAGCCAGCAGGGCTGCAAGGGCCATGCTAATGCGATGCCAGGTACTGTAGCAAGCAAGGTCACATGGTGTGTTTGTTCGTAGACACCTCATGACATTGTCGTGCTTTATTCCAAAATTGGGGCTACACGCTTGCACCTTCTTTCTATAGATGTGAGTTGAAATATATTACCATACGAGTGCAGAAGTCATTGCCCTTTGTCCTGTGTAACTAGCAGCCTGGTGAGACACAGCTAAAACACGACTTTGCCGACTTTCTGAACAGTGTCATCAGCAGGTAGTGAAGCGCGTGTTGAAGAGAATAAATAGCATAGCATTCCCTTCATTGTATAATGCCGCCTTTCCCTTTCTCCCCCCCACCCCCTCTCCGCACTCCACTCCCCTCCCCTCTTACTTGGTTGGGGGCCCCTCACTTATCCAACCTATCGCCAAGTGCTCACCATCTGATCTCTTCTACCCCCTCTCTCCCCCAATCAAGAGCGGCTATACTAGGTCCCAATACTCCCCAAACTCCTCCTTCCTCCCTCCAGCCTTGCCTTGCGGTTGTGACACCGGAAGGGTCTATCTCCGAGCAGGAAGTGCCCGAACCCTTGCACAGTGGGCTGGAAAGGCCGCCTCGTACTTTTTGTCCAACATTACCATGGGGTCATTCACTCGACCATGGTTTCACTCGACCATGGGTCATTTATTCGGCTATGGGGTCATTCACCTCGACCATGGGTCATTCACTTGACCATGGGGTCATTCACTCGGCCATGGGGTTGTTCACCCGACCATGGGTCATTCACTCGACCATGGGGTCATTCACTCGGCCATGGGGTCGTCCAATCGGCCATGAGGTCATTCACTCGGCCATGGGGTCATTCACCCGGCACTCGGCCAGGGGGTCATTCACTCAGCACTCGGCCAGGGGGTCATTCACTCGGCCATGGGTTCATTCACTCGGCACTCGGCCAGCGGCCAGCGCGGCCAGCGGGCAGCGAGCAGCAGGCAGGGGGCAGTGCGAGCGTGGCCAGTGAGAAGCGGGCAGCGGGCAGCGGGAAGTGGGCAGCGGCCAGCGGGCCGCTGGCAGCGGGCAGTGCCTAGCGGGCAGCGGGCAGTGGCCAGCGGGCAGTGGCTAACGGGCAGCGGGCAGTGGCCAGCGGCCAGCGGCCAGCGGGCAGAGGACAGCGGGCAGCGGGTAGCGGCCAGTGGCCAGCGGGCAGCGGGCAGCGGCCAGTGGGCAGCGGGAAGCGGCAAGCGGCCAGCAGGCAGCGGGAAGCGGCCAGCGGGCAGCAGGCAGCTCGCAACGGCCAGCGCGCAGCGGCGGCCAGAGGCCAGCAGGCAGGCAGCGCGGGCAGCGGCCAGCGGCCGGCGGGCAGTGGCCAGCAGGAAGCGACCAGCGGCCAGCAGCCAGCGGGAAGTGGCCAGCGGCCAGCGGGAAGCGGCCAGCGGCCAGTGCGCAGCGGCCGGCGGCCAGAGGAAGCGGCCAGCGACCAGGGGGCAGCGGGCAGCGTGGGCAGCGGGCAGCGGGCATCAGGCAGTGGCCAGCGTGGGCAGTGGCCAGTGGGCAGCGGCCAGCGGGCAGTGGCCAGCGGGCAACGGCCAGCAGCCAGCGGCCAGCGGCCAGCGGCCAGCAGCCAGTGGCCAGCGGGCAGCGGGCAGCGGGCAGCGAGCAGCTGGCAGCTGGCAGCGGGCAGCGAGCAGCTGGCAGCTGGCAGCGGGCAGCGGGCAGCGACCAGTGGGCAGAGGGAAGCAGCCAGCAGGCAGAGGCCAGCAGCCAGCGGGCAGCGGGCAGCGGGCAGCGGCCAGCGGCCAGCGGCCAGCGGGCAGCGGCCAACGCTCAGCGGCCAGCGCGCAGCGGCCGGCGCACAGCGGTCGGCGGCCAGAGGCCAGCGGGCAGCGGGCAGCACGGGCAGCGGTCAGGGGCTAGCAGCCAGCGGGCAGTGGGCAGCGCGGGCAGCGGCCAGCGGGCAGCGGACAGCGGGCACCGGGCAGCGGGCACCGGGCAGCGGCCAGCGGGAGGTGGGCACGGGCCAGCAGCCAGTGGGCGGCGGGCAGCGGGCAGCGGCCAGCGCGCAGCGGGCAGCGGGCAGCGGACAGCGGGCAGCGGCCAGCGGCCAGCGGCCAGCGGTCAGCGGCCAGCGGCCAGCGAGAAGTGGCCAGCGGCCAGCGGCCAGCGCGCAGCGGCCGGCGGCCAGAGGCAAGCGGCCAGCGGCCAGCGTGCAGCGGGCAGCGGGCAGCGGCCCGGGCAGCGAGTAGCGGCCAATGGCCAGCAGCCAGCGGCCAGTGGGCAGCGGGCAGCGGGCAGCGGCCAGCGGCCAGCTGACAGCGGGCAGCGGTCAGCGGGCAGCGGGCAGCGGACAGCGGCCAGCGGCCAGCGGCCAGCGGGCAGAGGCCAGCGCCAACGGCCAGCGGGCAGCGGCCGGCGGGCAGCGGCCGGCGGGCAGCGGGCAGCGGGCAGCGGCCGGCGGGCAGCGGGCAGCGGCCCAGGCAGTGAGTAGCGACCAGCGGCCAGCGGCCAGCGGCCAGCGGGCAGCGGGCAGCGGACAGTGTGCATCGGCCAGCGGGCAGCGGGCAGCGGGCAGTGGGCAGCGGGCAGCGGGCAGCGGGCTGTGTGGGCTGCGCGGGCAGCGGGCAGCATGCATCGGCCAGCAGGCAGCGGGTAGCTTGCAGCGGGCAGCGGGTGTTGTAAAATTAGACTAGGTAGGAATGGGGGGAGCTATGGAAATGGCGTGAGATTAGATCTAGGAGGTAGGCGAGAATGTCGAGAGAAAAGAGAGTCTAGGAAAGAAGAGAGCGGGATACAAAGAGGGGTGTTGTACCCTCTACAGTAATGTTCAGTAACCGCTACCAAGTCTACAACTATATACTAACATATATAATTTAACACACCCCCTAGGCTTGGTAGCAAGGATCCACACACCCCCACACCCCCTAACCTAGCACCCCCATTCCCATCAGCCACGTCTACTCCAGCTGGGCCAACCCCAAGGCCCTGGAGATGGCGACGGCGGCAGTCCCGGCAGCAGCGACAGCGACGGCGACGACGGGCGTGCGGCGGCAACAGGCCTGCGGCGACGACAGCGGCGACGGCGACGGCTTCGGCTTACGACGGCGGTAACGGCAGCGGCCCCCGCCCTTCCGGCGGCGTGTCCATACTTCGCGACAGGGGGACGACCGGCGAGAGTCAGGCGGCGGGCTGCAATTCCAGCAGCGACGCAGGTCGTGCGCGACGGCAACAGGCCGACGTCACGGCCGCGGCACCACGACGACGCCACCACTGCGTGGCGTCGGAGCCGCGGCTGCTCGTCGACGCTGGGACGACATCACACAAAGGCCGCCGCGGCATCTTGGAAAAGGTGCCACGGCGGCAGGCAGTAGGAAGGCCGCGACGGCGGCGAACAGGGAACGAGAATGCAGCGGAAGCGAGGAGGGGAGCAGGCCCAGGACGGGCGTCCTGCTCTGATACCATGTTGTAAAATTAGACTAGGTAGGAATGGGGGGAGCCATGGAAATGGCGTGAGATTAGATCTAGGAGGTAGGCGGGAATGTCGAGAGAAAAGAGAGTCTAGGAAATAAGAGAGGGGGATACAAAGAAGGGTGTTGTACCCTCTACAGTAATGTTCAGTAACCGCTACCAAGCCTACAATTATATACTAACATATATAATTTAACAGCGGGCAGCGGGCAGCGGGAAGCAGAGAGAAGCGTGAAGGGGGGCAGGGGGTTTGTTGGGAGAATGGGAGGAGGGAGTAATGACGGAATGGGCGGCGACCCACCTAAAGGCGACCTGCAGCCAACCCGCAACGTATCGCGTGAACCTGATAGCTCGACTCGCGTTCTGAGGCAGAAGATACAGGTAAGTTCCTGATGGTGATCCTGTAGTTGTTCGTTGTACAGTGTACCCATCTCCCAGCTACAAACAAAAAGCAAAGCAACATTCCTCTAGTTCGCTCCTCCTCGCTCTCCCTCTCTCCTCACTACCTATGTTCCTCGCACCTCCCTCCCTCCCTAATACCCTATGCCCCCTCACCTTGCAACCCTTCACTTCCCCAGCCCCAACTGCCCCAACCACCCCTAACTCTCCCCACATGCTGCTATGCCAACTCCCCCCTTCTGAATGAAAGGGCTTGTTGCCCAGTTTAGCTCTAGCTAGATTGCATGAACAGCTCTGCTTTCAGGAGTGGTCCTTTCATCCAATAGTAACAACACTAGTACAAGCATCATCACCACAGTGGACTTCACGGTATGTAACATCCAGCCACAAGCACAAGCAGCTTCCCTAGTGTTCAATAAACCGAATGGCCATGCTTCTTCCCACCTCCCCACCTCAGCAACCGATTGGCGGTACCTCTACTGCATAGCGGATGCCACTATGCCCAGCAGCTGCAATTGCCGCAGCAGTATCCCTATCAACCGTCACTGCAGCAGCACCCACTCCCCTCTCTTTCCCCACATGCCTCTCCTGTGCCTCCACCCTCCGCGCTGCTGCCCCCTCCAGTGCACTGCTGCCAAGAGCGGTTCCGGTAACGGGGACACCCCTGGCTTCTGAACCACTTTCAACAGCAGCAGCAGCAGCAGCAGCGGCATCATCATCACTATCAGCAGCAGCAGTGGTGGCATGGTGTGCAGCGGCCTTGGCGCGGGTGAGCACGAGGTGCTCGACGACACTGCGTGAGCGATGGCCGCGATGGCGCAGGGCAAAGTGCGCCAGGAGAACGCGCTGCTGGGCGGGCGACAGGTCCCCGTGATAGCCCTGGTGTGGCGCGGAATGTACACAATGCACGATGATAGAATGAAAGTGCAACTCCATGATTCTGCCCAAGCCATGCCCACGCCTGCACCTGCACGTGCACACCCCCCATGAACCCACCAGGGTGCTGAGTCGCATGCGTGCAGCCTGGTGCAGCGTGAGTGCAGCGGCGACGGAGATGTTGAACGACTCCACCATGCCTGCCATCGGGATGCCCACCACCACGTCCGCCGCGCGCTGCATCTCATCCGACACTCCGCTGCCATGGGGGAGAGGATTGGTGGGGGTGTTGTGTTAGGGGGAGGGACCAGGGAGCACAGGGAACGGAGGTAAGGGCTTGTGAATTTTATGGGGAGCAGCAGACAGTGGTGCAAGGGTGAAGACGCATGGAATGGCTCAGCAGCAGACAGGGCGGAAGGGAAGGGTGAGCAGCAGCAGCAGCAGCAGCAGTAGCAGAAGCGGCAGCAGCACCTGTGTTCGTTGCCGAAGACAATGGCAGTGGGTACAGTCCAATCGACGTCATATATAGGCACCTGCACACAGGGGGTGGGCGCATGAGCGCATGAGCGCATGGGTGAAGTCGCATGGAATGGTCCAGATAGCAAGGGTTGAAGGGGCGACTCGTTGAACAGCTACGCAACAGAGGAGAGAGGCAGCCGGCAGAATGGTGAAGGACAAAACGCTACAGGAAATGCTGCAGAGTACAAAGCAGCAGACACTCATAACATATCATAAGATATCATAACATATCATATCTTACTGTTCGGTCAGAGAGAGACGTGATGGCGATGCGATACCCCCGTCTCTTGAGCTCGTCCACGCACTCCCCCGTGGTGTCCCACGTCTCCACGTGCAGCCACTTGTCCGCGCCCACGCTCACTCGCGAGCTCTGCCGGTACATGTTGCTCGGTCCCTTCCTCCTGCCCTTCTTCTTCTTCCCTCCGAAGAACGCAGCAGCTGCACTCTCGCTCTCACTACCGCTGCCACTCCCGCTGGACCCACTGCTCTCACCGTCACTGTCACTCCCCTCCAGCCCAAAATAATCTTCCTCTATGCTGCCCCCGCTGCCCCAACTGCTCCCAATGCTCCCACTGTTCCCACTGCTCGCACTGCTCGCACTGCTAACCCCACCGTCCCCCCCATAGCTGCGCGTGGCGATGACGTGCACGTTTTGGAACCCCAGCCCGTCCGCAGTGCGGCACACGGCGGAGACGTTCCCGAGGTCCGCGAGGCCCTCCACCACGGGCACCACGGCGAACGTGCGCCCCGCCGCCACCTGCTCCATGCGCCGCCACCGCTGCGCCTCGATCAGCGGATGCAGCAGCGCTATCACCTCCTCGCCCGTCAGCTCCTGCACCGGCTTTCCCTTGCTGCCGCTGCTGCCGCTGCTGGTGCTGCTGCCGCTGCTGGTGCTGGGTGGTTGGCTAGTAAGGGTGACAGGGGGGGTGAGCGGCAGGGGGAATGTGCTTGGGAGAGGGAACGGAGGCGGAGGTCTAGACGCCCCGTCGGCGGAACCCGCTGACTGCGCCCCGCCCAGCGCAGCCGGCCCCGTCCGCCACCGCCTGGGCGCGCGACTTTGCGACCAAATACTCGAGGGGAAGTGCTTCGCGGAAGGCGCAACAGCTCTCCCGGCGGAATCCTGCGCGAGCGCGCGCGGAACAGGCCTAGGCGCTGTTCCGCAAGCACCGGCGCTCCCCGTGATTCCCCTCCGGCAACTGCAGCCACAGACGTTCTCATTGCTCCTGTGCCCGCCAGAAACGGCTGCAAACGAGCACCGGCGGCTAGACGACTGGGAGCCGGCTAGCCGGCTAGAGGATGCATTCGTAGCGCGTGCGACGGCGCAGCAAGGATGTAGTAGACGGTTCGCCGCCGCCCGTGCGACCGGCGCTGAGATGATTGCTGCAGCAGCCATATCTGGTCACAGACTCTTGTGAATGTGTCGAGCCGTGATGGGCATATATGACAAGTAGAACGTACATGCCACTCCAAAAAGTGGCGTAAAACCTCTCCATGATCTTCTGCACTGGTACACGCGTGTGGCGTAAAACCACCCCGCTTTCCTGTCATTCGCTAACGGACTTCTTTATATAGTGTCGCTACAAGAAAGTTTCCCGGCAACCGTTCTGTTACAAATGGAAACGCAACTCACCTGCAAAAAAAATGGCCACAACTTGAAGGAAACCATGCATATTTCTTTCAAATCACCTATCAAAAGCATGTGCGGGAAGCTGTGCAGGGGCGATTCCAGACGTATGAAAGGGTACAGTATCGAATCGATCCAACAAGCAGGGAATGGGCAGGTGCAGAGCCCGTGGTCATGTCATGATTCTCATCATCTCAAGAGCCTAGGACCTGGGGCAACCATGGGAAGGAGCGAAGGGACAAGGTGAGTGGGACGAGAAAAGCAATATTCCTCCATGGGTAGGAGGTTGGTAGGTGATGGAATTAGTGGGCAACTAGAGAGGGAGAAGGAAAGGCATGCAATCTTATGCACGCAGGGTGCATGCATGCCACCCTGAACCCGTTTGAGTGCAAGGTGGTCATGCGATGCCATGGCCGGCAGCAGCACTTGGATTGCAGAGAAGAACGGCCAGAAAGCGACCGCAGTCGAAGCAGTGCAGCGGAGGTACAGCAGGGAGGGCCAGACAGCAGCACCACCAGCAGAAGCAGCAGCAGCCCGACCACGAGCAGCACGAGCGGCACCAGCAGCACCAGCACCGGCACGAGCACTGCTCAAGCAGCCCGTACGAGCCCAAGAGAAGAAACACAGAGGGGGGGTCTTCACTTGACTTGGGTACTCCAACGACTTCACCCTGACTCTCGGCGACTCGACTCTCTGCCACCAATCACTTGAGAAGCATGAGAGCATTGCTGCATTGGGCCACAAGCCAGAAGCACCAGACAGCGGCGCAGCAGCAGCGGCGGCGGCGGCAGCAGCAGATACAAACCCATCCCTGCCAGGCCAGAGCGTTTCCACCACGCAAACCCCAAGGACCAGCCGACGAGTCTCCCGGGCCCTCAATCCGCATCTACACTCTGTCCAGCAGCCCTGCATCTGCACCTGCCCTTCCGCTTGCACCTGCTCCTGCTCCTGCACATGGCAGCACACCCCCTACGTGCCACCAAACTTGGCTGACACTTGGGCAGGAGTCTGCAGCAAGACACAACAATGAAGAGGAGGGAAAGGCACAGCAGGAAGACAACACAGAAAGGAGTAAACGGTCAGTCGCAACATACATTTCAATGAAGGAAAATGCGCTGCTCCGAAATCAGCGAAGCAGCAGGGCAGAGGGGGGAAGGAGAGGGGGGGAGCAGCACATGCTGTGCTTACAATGAAGGTGGCACTGATGGCTTTGCCGGCGAAGTAGCGGTTGTGCAGCGCTGCACGTGCCGCTGCGGCTGATGTCGCCGCCTCAAACAGCACGTACACATGCCCACTGCTGTGCCTGTGAGGGTCGAAGAAGGGGCAGCGGAGGGGGGGAGAGTTGGGAAGATTCACAAGTGGGGTGAGAGCCGTGGACAGACAGGACAAGCATGGAGGGGATTCAAAACGCCAAGGAGGCTCCAGCCTGCATTCACCGACCGGTAAATGCACAACTGACTTATTCATGCACCCATTGAGCACCACGCATCCAGCAACCCCCGCATACACAGCAGAAGCTGGCCACACCACACGCCATGCACACTCCAGCGCGTTCCGAGCTTGTCTCACCGGTCGACGTAGACCTTCTTGACAGGCCCGAACTTGGTGCACTCGTCCTCCACGTCCTCCCGTATGTCCTGCTCAAACTCCTCGTCGATCTGCCACCCAGCGCGCACGCACGCACACACACACGCACAGCAAGGCCGAGGGGGGGGGGGAAGGGCGCAGACCGTGTGAGGAGCAGAACAGCAGTGGCTCTGTGACAAGGCATAGGGGGTACGGGCTGAAGGTGCAGAACCACGGGAAAAGAAGGGAGTGGCAGGGGAGGGGGTAAGGGGGAAGGGGGCGAGGAGGGGGAATGAGGGTAGGTGGTTAGACAGCAAAGACAGCATTCGCGCAGGTTAATGAAGGGCCGAAAGGATCAGGCACACATACATCCTGAGACGGGTCGAACATGTTGGTGAGCAGAAGGCACTCTGTTGGCGGCCCAACCACTTCCGCTGCCGCAGGAGCAGCCGCACCGCCACCGGCCGCAGCTGCTGCAGCCATAGCCGCAGCCGCAGCGGCAGCAGGCGGAGGCAAAGGCGTCCCCCCCCCAGCAGCAGCTGCAGCCGCAATGAGCGGGTTCGCAGCGAGAGCTGCCGCTGCAGCTGCTGCGGCTGCTGCTCCTCCGGGGATGGAAGCGAGGCCGCCACCAGCAGGGGGCAGGAGGCCAGGACGGAGAGCCATGGCGGCCAGGGGGTTGCTACTGAGAAGACCCATGGCTGCTGGGTTCACTCCAGCCGGCGATGGCAGCACAGGCGCACCTGCCACGCTGCCGAGCGGGATGGAGATGCGGCAGCGGAAGTCATGTGCAGAAGGGAGTGAGAGGCGACGAGGGCGAGGCTTTGTGGCAACAAGAGAAGAGGGCGGAGATTAAATGCAGAGCGCGAGAGGTTGATGGCAGTGGCTTACCCTGTGCGATCGAGCTTCATCATAAGAGCAGCACGAGACTGCGCACTCAGAGCCTGCACGCCAAGGAGGACGGACCAACACGGCGTTGACGTAAGAGGGACGGGGAGGAAGGGGAGAGAGGGGAAGGGGCGTTGGGGGGGGGGGGGGGAGGAAGGGGGAGTTCTCAAGAAAATACAAGTACAGCAGAAGGAATAGCAAAAAACAGACAGGGAACGAGGGGAACGCCAAGAGGCGGATGACAGGTGAGGGAGAAGAGAGGCAGTAGGAGACTCTCACCATGCCGCCCTCGCCCTCGTCAAGTTGGCCTGGCACTGCCTGCACTGAGTCCGCCACGCCATAGGTGTCGGGCACTGGCGTGATCTGGGAGCAACCAACGCACATAGAGGAACACAGAGAGAGAACAAGAAAGCAGTGGGCGCAAGGCAGAAGAAGCAGCAACAACTGCTGGACGGATATATCCTCTTGCAATGGCAGTCTGAAAAGGAACAAGGCAGTTGGGTCATCAACCACTCCCTCCCTCCCCCCCCCGCCCCACCCTTTTCCCCTTCCTCACTCACCTTGATCGCGAGCCCTGCCAGCTCCAGGCCCTGCAGGTTGCTTGCCGCCATACGTGCGTCCTCCACCTTGGCATACTGTCATGCCACGCGCAGGGAATGCAGTCACACGGGAATTCAAAAGGAGAGACTGCGGTCAGAGCTCTGGCGGTCAGAGCTCTAGCGGTCAGTGGCTGGCGGTCAGTGGCTGGCGGTCAGTGGCTGGCGGTCAGAGCTCTGGCGGTCAATCGTTGGCAAACGCACAAGACAAGAGTACAGTTACGGACACACGGAAACAACGAACTTCATGCTATTGCGGGTACAGGACAAGAGCATGGCCTCATTCGGCGCATAGAGTGGCGTTGACAGGACAAAAGGCACCTGGCGTGTGCTGGCTGCGGCATCAAATGAGAGCTTGTTTTCTAAGTAAGAGTTGAGAGTGGTAGCGAGGGGCAGGAGAAGCTCACTGTGACAAAGCCAAAGCCCTTGCACTTGCCAGACTCTTCTGTGGGCACCTGAACCAGCTCCAGATCCCCAAACGGCTCGAACACCTGCACACACACACACACACACACACACACACACACACACACACACACGCACACTCACACACGCACACGCACGCACGCACACACACACACACACACACAGATTATTGGCATGGAAGCGTGACGGATATGGAGCCGGATTAAACGGGGAGAATGGAGAAGGAACAAAGAAAAGGAACGCGCGAAGTTATGGGGTGGAAATGGGCAGGAAAAGTGAACGGCGAGAGAGGGGAGCGGAGAGCAGGGAGGGGAGAGAGTGGGGGAGAGAGAAAGGAGGGCCGGGAGTGAAGGGGGGAGTTGAAGAGAGGGGAGGGATAGATGTAAGACTGTCATGGGAGACGAAACAGCCTGCTGGAACCATGCTTCCCCATCGTCCCCATCACATACCCCCTCAACCGTGCTCACCACACCATGCCCTTTCCTTCCGCCTTATCCATTATCCAGTCCCCTTCCTCCCCCCGCTCCCCGGCCCCCTCCCTCATCCCGAACATTCTAGCCCTCGCACGCTCCGCCGCAACCGAGCACCGCAAAGAACCAGCCAATCCATCCAGACCAGCAGCCAAGCTCGCGCGGGGAGCGCACTTGGCGCAGCTGCCCCTCGCGACGCACCTGGCGCAGCTGCTCCTCGTTCATGTTGACGTGCAGGTTGCCCACGTGCAGCTTCTTCGACGCCGCCGCCAGGCTCGGCACGAGGAAGCCCGACCCCGCCACGCCCGGCAGCCCCGCCATGCCCGCGACGACGGGCAGCGGGTTCTGCGCCGCCAGGTTTTTCTCCGCCTCCGACGGCTTCACCATTACGGGCGACCCCAGCAGCAGCTGCCCCGAGAGGGCTATCGCCATGGGCACCGACATCACGTCGTAGAACTCGATGTACCTGCGGGGGAGGGCGGGGGAGGGAGGGGGAAAGGGGAAGGGGACGGGCAGGGTGGGAAGGGGACGAGGAGCGTTTACGGAGAGAGGCCGAGTGGATAGAGAGAGTGAGATAAGTTTCCTGCTGTCAATGCTGGGACAGAGGAGGGTAGGGAAATATGAGCGAAGAGGAGGATGCGGCAAAGAGGCCGGGCAAAAAGGGGGGAAGGGAGGTAAAGGGTTTGGGGGAAAAGGAGATGGAGCAAGGAGGGCGAGGGAAAAAGACTGACCCGACACCCTTGGAGCGGCGAGAGTTACGGTCCATGATGAGACGCACGTCGCGCACCTGCGAGGCACGACCAGACGACACAAAAAGGGGATATGAAGGGGGAGAGGGGGAGCGGGGGAAAGGGAGACGAAAAAGAGACACAAGGGAGAGATGGGAAAAGGAAACGCGACGATTGGAGGGAAGGGGGGGAAACCAGGAGCAGGTAGTGTGGTTCCGAAACTGGAACCGTCAGGGAAGAACCAATTTGGCGAAGACACTGCTGCTGTGCGAAACATTGAGCAGAAGCGGGTAACAGGCAATGGTGCAGAAGCTGTAGCCGCTACATGAAACAGCACGAAGCTTCGCTCACCTTGCCAGCTTGAGTGAAGAACTCGTAAATGTCCCTCTCATCCGCCTTCAGATTAATCTGCAACACAGACCCCACAACGCCGACGAGAAAACGCATTAGGGCGACAGCCACGCGAAGAGCAGTAGAAAAAGCACACTGACGAGCTTTGAATAAAAAAGGTTTTTGTTTAGAATTAATCGGCGTACCTGATAGGCGAACACGGTGCGCTGATCTCGCTCGGGATCGAGCTCTAGCTCCGCCTCCTTGTCCTTCTTCTCTCGCCTGTCCCCCCGCCTGCAACGCCATCAGAGGGAAACAACAGACAGAGGCAGATTACGATTAGTATCGCGATCAATAGAATGCTACATGTCGCACCGCGAAATGTCCATGATTATCGACATCAGAGACGATTGCGATAGATCGCGCAAATGCCAGAATTGCACTAGCATGCCCACACACGCCTCACAATCAAGCGTCATTACTTGTGCTCCTACTAATACCGCACGATAAAGCAAGGACTAGTCTCGCGCGCAGCAAGCACCACGTACCCGTGCTCTCTGTGCCTCCTCTCGCTCTCGCGGTCTCTGTCTCCTCTCCTCCGTTCACGGTCCCTGTCTCTGTGCCGATCGTGCCCTTCCCGCTCCCGAGTCCGATCCCGCTCGCGATCGCGATCCCCGCGGTCGCTCCGGTCGCGATCCCTGTCACGGTGCCGGTCGCTGCGGTCCTTGTCGCGGTCTTTGTCCCGGCCGCTGCGATCCTTATCCTTCTCCCGCTCGCGGTCTCTGTCGCGGTCCTTCCCGCTGCGATCTCTGTCACGGTCCCTCTCCTTGTCGTCATCCCGACGGGATCGTTTGCTCCGATTCTCGTCTTCCTGGTCCTCCCCCGCGCCGTTCTCCCCCTCCCGCTTCCGTCTCTCCTCGCCGTCTGGCGCTACCTCTCCGCCGTCCTCATCCCCTCCGACGCCCTGCTCTACCGCCTTCTCCAAATACTCGTACTCGTCGAAATCGGTCATGCTGATTTGCGACGATGGTTAGGCTTGAAAAGCAGTTAGATCTAAAGGAGGGAGATAATTCGTCGAAAAGCCTACACAATTCCAACCGTCGAAACTCCGCGGAAAAATGAAGCGGTTAGCCTAAGAGCTCACTCGGTCAGAAACGAGCAGGATATCAGAAACCTGACCTTGCGTTCGCACGACAGGTTCAGGAACCCCAACGAGGAAGGAGCAGCCAGGGAGAAAGGCTGAAAGCGGCAGCGTGGGAAAGTAGATCTCGAGGGAGGTAGGGCTGGAACACAGAGAGGCAGCATTTGAAGGGTTCGGTGGGGTGAGAGAGTGAGAGCAAGGCTGCGGAAATGTGCTAAGGGAAATGGATGGTCACGATGACGGGATCGAAAAAAAGTCGACCTCGATTTTGGGCCTGGTATTTTGCAGAAGATTACACATGTACAGCAGCAGCCCGAATATTGTTATGCTATTTGCTATGCTAGTCGCAATTTACCCCACAAGTAGAGCAACGTCATACAAAGCGCACCCATTGTTGGATAGCGCTTTTTTAAGGGAGATTTTGTGTGTTATGGGAAAAAAGGAAAACAACCAACGCTGTCTCTAAAATTAAAAACTTTACACAAAGGCAGACTTGTCAATGAAACGAGTCCAACATGGCTTTTGAGTAGAGTGGGGTAAATGACAAAGTAGTGGCAAGCGAGCAAAAGCACTAAGGGGGCTAGCAGCGAATACATAGAAGGGGGGATGATAGCCATCAAATGAAGACCACCCACACATGTGATGTGAGCCAAAAGCGTTGCATCAGAATGCATGGAGAGCTAGAGGTGGTAGGGCTTTATGAGCAAGGAGTGTGAGCAGGGCTGAGCGAAGGGGGTGGGGCAAGCAAGGACAATTGAGGGCGGGATGCAGGAGAGACGATGTTGGGATACGTCCAACTTGTGCACTCCAGTGGAGTGCATGACTGTTGCCATTCCAAATGTCTGAACATCTCTGACACTGCCTCTAATGTAGTTGGGCTTCCACACCCTGTTGCTGCTGCTGTTGGCCCCTCTGCCACCAAAGCTGCTACGAGAGCTGCCACCATGGGTGCTCCTCACCCCAGGAGTTGCCCCCACCCAACAAAAGCTGGTACAGATTCCAGAGTCATCGGCAGCAGCAGCGGCAGCGGCAGCGACAGCGGCAGCGGAGGGGGGGGGGAGTCAGATGGCGTGCTGGTGGGAGTCGCGCGGAGAGGCCTGCGTGGAGCCGGGGCGGGAGTCGGGCTTGGGCATCTTCGCCACCACCAGGGGACACGGGCTGGGGGGGGGGGTGTGTGGTGGGGGGGGGAAGGGGAGGAGGGAGAAGGGGAGGAATGAGGACAGGGGTGTGTGGCAGAGAGGATAGGACGGAAATCGGGTTGGGGTATGCGAGGGAAAGCGGGAGCGGAGGACAAGCAGATAAGAACGAACGCAGGAAGATTCTTGAGCATGAACGCTCGATAAACGCGGCGAGCGCACGGTGCGAGGGAGGGCGTTGCTCACCAGTTGTGCGCGAGATAGTCGCTGACGCTTCCAAGGAACGTGCTGCGAGGTATGGTGACGGGGGGCGTGAAAGAGAGGCGGCACAGCCGGGGGATTGGGGGATGGAGGGATGGGGGAAGAGGAGTCGGGGGAGGAGATGGGGACTAAGTTGGGAGCGAGGCTCAAGTGGTGGCAACACTATGCAAGGTTGTCATGTGCTTTCTTCTCTCCTTGTTCCTGTCATAGTGTGTTTGATAGCCATCACCGCATCCCAAGTAAACCACACTATCCTGGCCAATTGCTGTCACCACAATGACCTCCACGAGTCCCCTCCCCAATCACCGAGGAGATGAGATGGAATGAGACGGGGTGGGATGGGATGAGTTGCAATAGATGCAATGGGGAGTGTGTGGCGGCGTACCGAGAGATGACGTCGTGATCCCTGGTGCCCACCACGGCCAGGTCGGCGTTGAGCTGCTTGAGTTCCTCCACCAGGCGCTCCTCCGTGGGGCCCATCACCACCCGCCCCTCGCACTCCGCCTGCACGCACGTCACATCCAGGGTTTGGTATGGCATGGCATGGCACGACAAGTCAGGGTACCAATCATAGGCGCTAATTTAAACAAACTAAATGGCACGTCCCATATCCTCCCCCCCCCCCCCCCCCCTCCCGCACCTTGCTGCCCTCCCCCACGAGGCGCATGAATCGCTCGACGAGCTTCTCGCTGTCGTCCAGCGCCTTCACGTTGGCGCGGTTGCTGGTGTCGGGCGGCATGTACACGTCCTCCATGCCGAACTGGTCTGCTGATGACCGTGGCGCATGGGGGGGCGGGGGCGCGGGGAGGAGGGGGGGTGGGAGGGAGTGGATGAGACAGGGGAACGCGGCATCGGCGGCATCGGGGGGGCCGGCAGAGGAATGCAGGTGAGAGGCAGAGGAGGAGCAGGGGAGGAACACACACCCTATCCAGCATCCGATCCATCCACACACGCATCCCTAACATACGCAAGCATTCATCACTCCCACCCCCACCCAACTCCCAAAACCTCAATCCCGACTCCCGACACCCCCAGGCGCCCCAGGCTCCCAACCCCAGGGCCCCGACCCCGGGCTTACCGATGCCGAGCGAGGTGGGCGCGGCGATGGGGTTCTGCACGTGCAGCACCGTGAGGCGGTCGCGGTCCTGCACCACGTGCCGCATCGCCCACGCGAACGCGAAGTCCGCCTGGGGGGAAGGGAGGGGGGGAGGGGGGGGTAACAGGGGTTCGAGAGGGTTTTAGAGGGGCTTCGAGGGGTTGAAAGATATGGAGGAGGGCGAGGAATGGTGAGAGCTCAGGCGGTTCTTCTCCAGAACTGCGGAATGCGGAGGGGTACGGTACGAGCAAAGAGACACCGGCGGTGCTGCGTGGAGTACAATACACGGCGTTGGTCTTACTGGGTGTAGACATACTGGTGAATGGAGCAACAGCAGGGCACTTGTTTGTTCAACTCCTCCCCCCACCCCCCTCCTCTCCCCCCCCCCCTTTCTCCCCCCACCGCATTGAGCACCGCGCACCCCTCACCTCGCTGCTCTCGTCCACGGCGATCACGACGCGCCTCGCCATGCCCGAGCTCGTCAGCGCGTCGTGCGCCGCCTCGCCTGCCTTGGGCTGCCGCACTATCACCACCGGCACTGGGGGGAGGGGGGGGGAGAAAGAGAGTGGGGAAGGGGAGGGGAGAAGGGGAGGAGATGAAGGCCGGGAGAGTGAGGGGGAGAGCGCGAGGAGTATGGAACGCTTGGGGCGAGGATGCAGTGACAGTAAAGGGGGGAGAGACGAAAGGAGGAGCGAAGGAGGGAGCGAAGGACAAAATACGAAGTGGAGGAATGGAATGGCAACGAGGTAGGACGCAGGAAGGTCGAAATCCGGGGAACGGAGGAGCGCAGCGTACCAGTGGAGTGGTGCCTGACATAGTCGCTGATGCTTCCCAGAAAGGTCCTGCAAGCAGGCAAGCAGCGGATAATGGGCGGAGAAACTGAGGGGCGAACAGGGCACCAGGGCACCAGGGCACACGAACATAGCAGCATGTGGGGGCTAGCATATGAGAATATGAGCGCCCCCCCCCTCCCCCCACCTCCCCCCACCTCCCCCCCTCAAAGCTCTACCCGAGACCCATTCCCCTCGCGCCCATCCCCCGCGCACCTGCCGAGAATTCCGCGGCCATGGCTGCCCAAAACGAGCGCGTCCGCCACCATGCGCGCTGCCTCATTCACGATGTGCGGCCCGGGGTCGCCCTGCACCACCTCGCCCTCGCTCACCACCTGGCGCGGGGGTTACGAGAAAGCGAGAAAAACAGGGGAATTGGTGCTTCGTACACCTTACGAGAATGGGTGTTTAAGAGACGTTATTCCAGTCGCCCTGCACCACTTCGCCCTCGCTCACCACCTGGCGCGAGGTATACGAGAACGAGAGAGCCCGTGAGCGACGTACAGACCTTGTTCACTTCAAAGCATGCTTGAAGCTTTTGCAATCATTGCAATGCATTTGTTGCGACTTACCCTGTCATGCCGCACTCACCTGCGCCTGCTCGCACTGGCGCATGTACTTGTCCACCAGCGCACGCGCCCGCTCCTCCACCGCCAGCTGCTCCTCCTGCGACACCGGCGCCACCAGCGGCACCGCGTACTCGCCTGCCGCACGCGCAGAGAGCAGAGAGCAGAGAGCAGGACGAGAAATAGGAGGGAAAGCAGGGGGAGAGGGAACGGGAGATATTAGAAAACATGGCGTTGGTAACAAGGAAAAGAATTAGAGCAACATGGCGTTTGGCGACAAGTGGAGCCAAAGCACGGCGACGAGCAGCAGAGGGCGAGAAACAACGGCTCCTCCACCAGCGACTCCTTCGCAAATTACTCGGCGAAACGACTCCGGGAAACGGCGCGCTCACCCCCTGCGGCGATGTCGGCGGTGGGCAGTGGCATGTCGGGCGCGTAGTTTTTGGCGGTGAGCACGAGCACGGAGTCCCCCGCGCGGAAGAGGTTCGTGATGGCCCACGTGAACGCGTACGCCGACACCTCACTGTCGTCCACGGCTACCAGGAACTTGCGCGTCGACGCCATGTCTCGCGTATGCGGCGATGTGAGTTTCGCGGTTCACGAATTACGAGGCGCTATCCGCTATGCACGGCGTGAAGTTCTGCTTCAGACGCCGATGGCAGCAGAGGTCAATGGAGGTCGATGCCTGAAGGTTTGTGACGAAGTGTTGATTTCGTGACGGAAAGCAACTGCAAAGTCCGCACGAAAGCGCTAGTTTGCTGTATGGAGAGAGACCTAGACGTTCGCTGACGGGAGCACGAGCTTCAGGGACGAATAAAATGGTGGAATCGTTGCTGGTGACGTTTAGTAGCTTCTACGCAAGGCAGTAATAGCGTCCTGTGCTTGTTGGTCTCAATCTTGGCTTGGGAAAAATGGAATTTGGTGCAAGAAATGCGTCACGCAAATGCAATATGAACTTCCTGTGAGTGCCTGGCAGCATTGAGACATGGGGGCGGGGGAGAATCGAAGAATCGAGGAGCGCTGGGCGGAGATTTTGCGGGGAGCGGTGGTGTGGGGCCAAAGCGAACTAAATCCCCGATGACGGGGACACAAGAAACGAACATACTAGAGCGCGCCGCGCCAGCATGATGCCGCAGACAGATACAACTGACAGACACGCAGGTGACATTGACTGGCCACGTCATTCAGGACCACATCCACACCATTGCTGAAATGGAATTCGTTAGAGAGCTCCACGTGTTAGTAGCTGAGCTGGATTCACGTTGCACTCGGTCCAGCACTGCGCTGGCCTTCACAAATCCGACCAGTTGTCACTCACACTGCCTACTGTTGTCACATGTGTCCAAAAAATCGCGACATTAGCTGAAAGTTTCCTTCTTACATAAGTTGAAACAGCCAAACGATTTGTTCAACCATTAATGCAAGACAATCATGTGTACCAATGGACTTGTTGTCCCAACCAAAACATAAGCTTTAAAACTAGTCAAAACTATCACCACTTTCTCCCACAGCCACTAAAAGTACTCCATACCATCCACTGCAATCCTCGCCGAATTTTCAAGCCCCTATCGCCTACTCCAACCTCCCAATCCCCGCGTCGTGGAAATGCTCATCGCTTGGCTTGAGATAATGCCCTCGGCAGCACCACCGCCATCACCCATTCTTCCAGACCCTCCTTGGCCGTACATCCCTCCTGAACCCACGCCATACAGCGGAGCATTAGGACTGGAGCCAGTCCTATACCCAGCACCCCCTGGACTTCCCCCCCTTAGCCCTCCTGTCCCTCCCATCCCAGCAAGCCTGGCAGCAGACGGGCTCCCTCCCTGCGCATAAGGAGGCAGTTTCGGTGGGCTTGCACTCACCCTCGATGCTCCGCTCACACCACCATTTCTTGCTGATGGTGGGGAAGCTGGAACTGCACCCCCTCCTTTCGTGGGGCTGTATCCAATATACCCACCTGCTCGCGGGCTCCCACCCACCGCACCTGCTTTCATCGCAGCCGACGCAATCATCCCGCCAATATCCGCCGCTTTCGGGCTGCTGCCCGTGGCACCACCAACAAAATTCCTCGGGCTGCCCGAGCGAAGCATGTCGGTGTGCCTGGTGACTGCAGCGCGCGCTGAACCCGGCGCAGAGACCCCAGGAACTGCCCCGCCGAACCTGGGGCTGGAGCCTCGGGGGCTGGCTCGGGAGATGGCCATGACAGCAGCGGTGGCAGAGGAAGGCGCGGCGGGGGATTCCGAGGCAGCACCGCGGTGGTACCAGGACGGACTGGAGTCACGCAGCGCCTTGGCACTCGCAGGACTCGGCCTCTTCGCCACCCACCCGTCTCTCTGTTGTTGTCACCAGTGCAGCAGTGGGGGAATGGGATAGGGAGGCGAGGGAGGAAGTGGTTAGGAAGTGCGAGGTGAGATGCGGGCCCGACTGAGTGACAAAAACCGCCCCAAGATATTGCAGCAACAGCAACAGAGCACACAGTTCTCACTACTCTACCCAGCATAAGGCAAACCCATCCCTTTCCCGCTCACACAAATTACACCCCTAGCACACCCTCTCCTCAACTTTGCCTCTTCACAGAATCCATCCAAATGGACCATGGTCCCATGCTCACACATCACTCAGCCCGCCCTTCCTCCCCCCCCCCCAAAAAAACTGGAACGCACCAGGGCGGGGTCCTCGCTCTCGAGCATGTGCACGATCTGCTTCATGCGCGGGCGCTTGAGCGCGTTGGCGTCGATGCAGCGCAGCGCAATGCCCACCACATACTCCACGTCATCGCCCGGCACGCTGCCCGCTATGCGCGGATCCAGCGCCTCCACCACGCGCTCCTCCGCTGACAACCGCTTCACCCACCGCACCACGTCCACCTGCCAGGGGAGACAGGGGGGTGGCACATTTGACGTGGAGCAAGCACGAGCAAGTGAGCAAGCGAGAGGGTTCAGAAAACGCTTGATTTCGAGTCTGTTTGCTGGTGAACAGCAGAAAGCACTAGCACCACAGGGCGCAATTTATTTCTGCACTCTCACACAGTCCATAAGCCCTCTCCAAGGAGCAGCAGCAGCAGCAGCAGCTAGCGGCATAACCATGCATCCTCTCACCTGTTCCGGCGGCAGGTGGTTGTCGATGGGTCGCCTGCCAGTCACGAGCTCAAGCAGCAGCACGCCGTAGCTGTACACGTCACTGCGCTCTGTCAGAATACCCGTGTTCAGGTACTCGGGCGCCACGTACCTGCACGGACAGGCAGGGGGGAATGGGCCAAGGAAGCAAGGCGACACACGCATGGCAAACAATACACAAGGGGGTGAACACTGCTCTGCAGGCATGTGCGCAAGCTTACTCCAAAATTAACTCCAGGCCAACTTAAAACGAGGGGGAGATGGCAGGGGCTGCGACCTCCACTAGGATGAGGAGTCATCCAAGAAATTGTACACCTCAGAACATAAGACCAACAGCCTTCTGCCCCCAAAATCCCCCCAATCCCCCATTCCCGCATACCCGTAGGTGCCGACAACGCGCGTGGCGGCGTGCGTCTGGTCCTTGCCCATGATCTTGGCGAGCGCGAAGTCCCCAAGCTTGGGGTTCCACTGCGCGTCCAGCAGCACGTTCGACGCCTTCACGTCGCGGTGCACCACCTTCACGTCCATGCCCTCGTGCAGGTACGACAGCCTGGGAGCGGGGCGGGGAGGAGAGGCGGGACGCACAGATGAGAGAAAGGTGGGGATACAATGACTTGGCTTGCATCTCCCAATGCCCTGACTTCACGTCCATGCCCTTGTGCAGAGGTACGACAGCCTGGGAGCAGCGCCACTCACCTTTACATCCACGCCTAAAAGACAACCCCACACCACACAATCTCAGCCCATCTCCACTCACCCTCTGGCGCATCCCAGCGCCACATGCACCCGCAGCGGCCACTCCATGGGCTCCGTGGGCCCCGCACCAAACGCACCACCCCCTCCGCCTCCTCCCGCCCCTCCCCCGCCTGTGCCGTGCAGCCAGAGGTCGAGCGGGCCATTAGGCACGAACTCGCTGATGAGCATGCGCTCGTCGCCCTCCGCGCAGCACCCCAGCAGCGCCACCACGTTCGGGTGCCGCGCGTGCGCCATGGCGTCCGCCTCGAAGCGGAACTCACGCACCGTCTGGTCGGGACTGGCACAGGGGAAGAAAGGGGGGGAAGGGGGGGAAGAGGGGGAGGGAGGGGACGATTGCGTGAGTGCGATTCTGGGTGTGACTCTGGGGTGTGTGTGTGTTTGTGTGAAATGAGGTTAGAGTAGGAGGCTAGGTGACGAGAAAGCCAACGATGGAATCACCTAGCATCTCAGCACGACCAGAACGGTTACAAATGGAGAGAAGGAAAAGTGGGGGGTAAAGCAGAGAAGAAGCAGAGGGAGGGAGGTTGCCGGGAGGCAAGCAGAAGAAACAGGGCAAGCCGAGTGAAAGCTGGGCTCGTAAAGCAGTGGCTTACTTTTTATTTGAGAGTCGTTTCACAGCGACGGTAGTGCCATCCGGCAGCCGGGCCTTGTACACCGTGCCGTTGCGCCCCTGCCCCACCACGTTCCTCTGCCCGCGCGCCCCAAAGTCGTTCGTCGCCAGCGCCAGCTCCGTGAATGAGAAAGCGCGCTCCCACCCGCCCTTGCCACTCTCCTCCGACGCCTCAGACGCCATATCCGACCCCCCCGCCCACGTGCCCCCACCACCACCACCCGGACTGCCCAGCTCTCGCCCTGACCCCATTCCCCCACGGGACAGCCCACCGCGACCTGACCCAGTATAGCCAGCACCAGCCGCCATGCCGATACCAGCAACCCCAGCAGCACCAGCAGCAGCGCCACTGCCAGTAGCGCCTCCCACGTCACTGCTGTCGTCGTCTCCCCCGGCGCTGCTGCCATCCCCCACGGCGGATCCCCCCGCGCCCTTGTCGTCTAGCTCCAGATCAGCCGCGCGCAGAGCCCTGCCAGCGTTGCCGTACGCCACTCCCACCGCCGCAGCAGCAGCCGGAGGGGAAGGCTTGCCCTTCTCCCCGCCTCTCTCTTTCTCCTTGCCCTTATCTTTCTCCCCCCCTTCACTGTCCTGATTGCCTGCAGCAGGAGCAACAACAGCCGAAAGTCCTGGGCTACCCGCCCGAGGATTTTTCCCGGAGTTGAGGGACTTGAGCGTGGGTAGCGGCACGACAGGGGGGATAACAACAGGCGGGCGACTGGGGGACGAGCTACGGGCCTTGGGGCTCGACGCGGAAGCCGCCGCTGCTGCGCCCGCTGCACCTGCAACAGCCACTGCGGCTGTCGCTGCAGCGACTGCCGCCACCGCAGCAGAAGAACCACCCGCTTTAGAAGCAGATGCGGCACCAGCGCCACCAAGAGCACCAGGAGACGACGCCCCAGAACCGCCCCCCCCAGCAGCAGAAGCTACAGCGGCAGAAGCGTCAGCAGCAGCAGTGGGCGAGTCTCCGGATAGTCTGCGAGGGGACGCGGGCTGCTTGTGCCCGAAGGCAGGGGGGGGAGGAAGCGGCGGACGCGGAGACGACTGCTTCTCTGCACTGGCAAGAGCGGCCGACGGGGAGGATGCCAGGGGGGGAGGGCGCAGTGGGGGAGTAGAGGGCGACTTCCCCGCAGCAGCAGAGCCAGAGCCACTGGTAGCGGAGGGTGGAGATCCGGATGGGGGGGATAGATGGGGCGGGGGCGGCGGCGGCGGGAAGAACTTCTTATTGGTCAGGTCATCCTCCTCATCGCTCTCGTCTACAAACTTTCTCCCGCTGCCCTTGGACCACTTCAGCCCGGGCGGCAAGGGGCGTCCGTTTCTGCCACTTGCGCTCCCTCCGCCACCCTCCTCCCTATCCACGCTGCTGCGCGTGCTACTGCTCCCCTGATTGCTGCTCGACTCTCTCGGACTGCTCTTCCGTTTATCCTGACTTGCTGCTACAGCCGCGCCCACACCAACAGCAGCGGCGACAGCAGCAGCGCCAGCTACAGCCCCCACCGCTGCGCCTGCGCCCCCTCCCCCTCCCCCAGAGGCTGCTCCCCCGGCAGCGGAAATCAGCGGCTCTGTAACCCCCCCTCCCGTTGCCGCCCCGGCCTTCTCAACCGTGATCGTCACTGGCGCTGGGTAGTTGCTGCCAGCACCGCTCTCCACCGCTCCGGGTGCTGCATCTGCAACGCCGCCATCACCGCGAGCTTGTCCTGACCCTCCCACGCCCTTGCGCCCACTGCCGCCGCCTGCCGCGTTCCCGCTGGCCTTCTTGATGGAAGCACTGCGCGCCGATGCCGCTGCGCCCGCTTTCGCTGCGCTGGCACCCTGCAGGAAACGCAAGAAACAGATTCACAGGCACGTCGGGACATGTGAAAGCATGAAGGGACAATTCCCGCTGTCCTCGTACACAAGTCGCATCAACGAATCCCCAATCAACCGCGCAAAAGCAAGCGCACGAAGTTAGCCAGACGCAGTGAGGCGCGGGAAAACAAGCTTGAGGGTATCAAGTGTCCCATGTGACGTTCAAGTATGCATATCGACCGTCGCCTCTTTCCTTCCGCACCCCTACCTAAGTATTTTCCCCGCCGTACCCCATTGCCCTCCCCTTCCTTTCCCCCAGCACCCCTTGCCTCCCCCTCTCTTTCCGCATCTCTTCCCCATCCCTTGTTTCCCCGGTGCACCGCCCCTCCACACCAAGCAACCCACTATACCCTCTCCCCAGCCAGTACTTGCCTTGGCAGCAGCAAGCGCGGCACCCTGATGCCCCTTCTCCATCATCTCTGCCGCCTCTTCCGCTGCCCCCGCCGCCCCGCCCGCAGCGGCGTTCACCGCCGTCTTCCGCTTCCGCGCGCGCAGGCAGTAACATGCCAGCAGCCCCATCACCGCAAGCGCCGCTACGCCTCCCGCCGCGCCCGCGATAACCGCAACACTCACTCCGCCCCCGTCGCCGCTGCTGCTGCTGGTGCTGTTGCTACCACCGTTCGAGGAATTAGACAAAGCGGAATTGGAGGACCCGGGGGAGCCGGGGGTAGGTGCGGGAGACGGGGTGGAGGGGGGCGCTTGCCCGCCGGAGGGCGGGGAAGGGGTGGGAGGGGTGGGAGAGGGAGTGGGGTCGGTTGGCGGTGGCGTGGAGGGAGACGCCACCGGCGGCGGCACTGTACCGGGGGGGACGTAGTTGGGATCGTCGGGGCAGAGCTGGTAGTGGGGGGGAAGGGAAGGGGGAACGGGGCGAGAGGGGATGGCGCAGAAAGTTTTCACAAGACGGGAATCCGCGAGCGGGACAACAGTGCAAAGCACGTCAGCAGTGGATGTTCCGTCCCATATTTCGCAAAAACGCGAGCCAGGAAAACACTATTTCGCACGTGTCGTCAACCCCTTCTCGCCACACCATTCCAATAAGATCCCCCTCGCCAGTCTCTTGAGGGGCCGTCTAGCCCTTACCGGCAAGCCCAGCTGCGCGGGCCCGCAGAAGTCGGAGAGATTCTCGGTGAAGTTAAAGACGGCGTTGGGGGTGGTGGCGAGCCACGTCAGCGAGGACGGCAGCGTGCCGCTGAGGTAGTTGTGGTCGAGGCGCAGCACGGTGAGCGCCTGGAGATTGCCGAGCACCGACGGCACTGTGCCGGACAGGTGGTTGCTGTTCAGCTGCAGGTCCTTCAGCTGGGAGAATCGGCCGCGACCAGGGGAGACGAGACGAGACGCCGACGACGAAGGGAAGCGGAAGAGTGGGGGAAGATGGCAGTCAGGGGGGACGACGGAAAGAACGGGAGAAAAGCGAGTTCGTGACTATAATGATAGCTGCAAATGGCAGCCATGGTTATCAAGACGGAGCACGTAAACGCCGAAACGAAATCTGGACGACGGAAGCAGTGGAAATGAGGTGCGGGGGAGGCAGAGAGGGGGCAGGGATGTGCGGGACGAGAGGGAGACACCACAATGGTCAGGGACGAGTCCAGGCAGGGACGAGTCGAGGCAAAAGGAACTGCTCGTTACCTGAAGCAGCTTGCCGAGCGATTCAGGAATGGCGTCCTGCAGGAAGTTGCCATCCAGATGCAGCAGGTTGAGCGCCGTCATGGGGCTCAGGTCCGGGATCTGGCCGCTGAGCAGGTTGCAGCATATCGACGCGGACTGCAGGTGCACGAGGTTGTTGAGCGTGTTGGGGATGACGCCCGTGAGCTTGTTCTGGTCAAGGTTCAGGCTGATCAGCTCGTTCACCTGCGACAGCTCGTCCGGCACGCTGCCCACCAAATCGCGCCCCACCAGCGAGATCGACTGCACGCGGCCCTCCGAGTCGCACTGCACGCCCTGTGAGCAACGCAGGGTGAAGGACGAGTCGTGGAAGGTAGTGTGCTAGTGTGAAAGGATGGCTCGGTTATTACAAATCATTACAGTGAGGGCACGGCAGTCAGACATGGGGGAAGTCGATCGACAAAAGTGAGGTACTAGCCGTGAGCCTTGAGTAAAGGCGCGAGCGAGACTGAGCCCTCCTAGATCGTCCGTCATACCGTTCCGAGCGTCTGGTCTTACTAAGAAAGGAGGGTCGGCGCAAGGGTTGCCGCCGTTCATCCAGGACGTCAGGATCTGCCCCGTTGGATCCAGCCTCTTCGCGATCGTCGCCCAGTCAGCGGCGTTAGCGGCTCGCGGAGCGACCAGAAGCAGCAAGAGAATCGATGCGTGCGCTAACACGTTGTGCCACGTCAGCGACATGCCGACTCCACGTATGTATTTTGCTTTCGACAGGGAGGACGGACGGGGCCTTCCTCCGGGAAGGCTCGTGGTGCTCATGGTGTGCACTTCCACACACCCTATTGACGTCGGATTACACGTGAGAACTCTAATGAAAGGAAAAGTCGATTGCGGATTACAGCTCTGCTTACAAATCCTCGGATGGAACGTCAACCATTATTCTCTATTCCACCAGGCCGGAGAGCGTATGATGCAAGAGTGTGTGGGAATCGCCAGCTGCGAACAAATAGCTACAATTCTAAAGCTCCTGCATGCCCTGCACGGTGAGTTGTAAAGTCTAGGAGCTCAACACGTGACGTGACGGGACATCCTCAGAGCTCACCAAAACACAAAGGTTTGTGGTGGTTCCATTGGGAATCTCTAATCTCGGGCGGTTGAAGGACGAGTTGTGAAGGGGAAGGGGTGGAGTGGAGGAAAGTGTGAAGGACAACATAGCCTCACCCTGTCCCGCTGACATGTTGCTCAGTGTGAATTCGGCGCGCGTGTATTGGATTGGCTCGACATTCCCCGTGCTGCGCGTGTGTTCCGTTCCGCCTCTTTGAAGTTGTGGGAGTTCCGCTCCGCGCATATCCCGACTGCTGCTTGGGGACAGATCGGGGGAGCCAGCCAACCAATGCCTATCGGGCAGAAAGTCCGCGGTCCTATAAAATGGATCGCCTCGCAGCCAGCCAATTGCGCGACAGGACAATTTTGGTGAACCCCCCTAGGTTTCCCCCCAGCCTTCCCCAATGCGGTTATCGGACCGTGTGAGCCTTGAATGATACGCGTGGGAGGCGCTTATTGGATGGACATAGTATGCCATGCAGTGTAGTCAACCATGTCTCTTCGTGCTTGCGCAAACAGCCCTCCCCCACGAACGAGTCGCGGCAAGCGCTCTCTGGCGTCCTATCCTTCATTCGCAGACTTGAGCCGACACGGGCAGAGCAAACCCATTCTTTCCGCCTCTCCGTCAACAACGCAGGCACCGCGTCGCCGCTGGTGATGGGGGTCCGATTTTCGTGACGCTTGCGCCGTCGACACGGGGCGTACCTTCCAAGAATGGGCCAAGGCAGAACGTCTGCGCCATTGCGTAGCCCGGCGTATAATATGACAGTGCTGGTTATCCATTGTTTAGATTCTTCGACAAAATATACGCTTTTACATCGATACAGCATAATATTTCTCTAATTGGTTTTCAAAATTGCCGTTCTTTCGAGTGCAGGGGATGCTAGTAAAGGGGTCGTGTTTGCGTATTACGTGGCGAACCCTGAATGGTTTCTCAATTTCTGGACGCTTCGGTAGGAGAGTCCGTCATTCGTAACCAATCGTTTCCAGTCGCAGCAACTGGGGGCAACGTCGCGGAGCCTCGAGAAAGTCACCGAGACTCGTTCCTTCCAAACCTCCCGCACACCGAACCGACAGCCTTTAGGCTCGGTTCGGGCCAGACCAGATCCGCCACACAAAACACGAGCCTCTCGAGACGTAGCTGTCACCTCGCACAAACCATCAGCTGCAGCAGTGGAATACAGATGAACCACCTTGAATCTTGGACCTCATTGAGATTCGCGTTGTACTTCTGCCTTCACACTCTGCTTGCCGCACGCCACAAGGCACGGAGAGGAGACATCAGTCGGTCTAAAGGCGGACTTCAATCCGCGGCGCTTAGGTCCCACTGATCGTCCTGTCAAGCGCGGTTTATTTCCTCATCTGAGAAAATAGCTTGCCGGGCTGTCGCTGGCCACTGACTTGAGGACTTCAAGTGATTCAAATTAACACAGGCGGGTCTCCAAGGGATCCGTGGAGCGATCGGGATTGCAGCGGTAGGGTTCGTCTTACATCCGTATTGCGGTGACGATGTCCGAAAGCCCAGACCCTGCGATACCCAAGGACCCGTCGCTGTCGTACCGCTACTGGGTGGGCCCGCGGGGAAATGGCGAGGAGAAGGCAGCTCCACCGCCTATGCCGAGGAGACTAAGTCAAGAAGAGCTCGCGAGCTTACAACGCAACGACTCCAAGGGATCGGCTTGGAACCAAGTGAGTGCGGACGACACGAATCCAAAGGCGATGGGAAAGTGTCGACAAGTGACGGAGAAGGAATGCGTGGTGGATCCATCCTCGTTAAGACAACGAGTTAGTCAACTGGATCGACTTTGTACCTACCACGGTAAGCTTCAATTGGAAGGCAAGGGAGTTCAAAGACGTCTTGTCGGATGCTACTATTCAGTCTCGATCTGGTGTAACCAGTCGTGCTCTCCGGTCAGGAAGATTTGAAGAGTGCACGCTGGCTGGAAGGGTTGAAGAGTGAACTACTGTAGCCCGAGTCCGGGTGCGGTTCTATAGCTTCGGTTTGTCGACGGCCCTCGGTTTGTCGGTTCACAACGCGTCAAGGTTTAGCGGCGAGTCTTGTCTCGGGTTCCTCGTTTGCAATATGCCACAACCTCGCTCACAATCCCTCCCGCCCTCCCGCCTCCATCTCCTACTGGCTGCTGCAGGGTGGCACGTGGGAGGAGAAATCGCTCAACGACTGGGCCAAGCAACGACTGAAGGTGTGTCCAGAGGGGAAACGGGGCCAGGTTACGGGTTTTGGTCCCGCTGCGAGGCGCAGGGGACGTGTGTATACGCGGATTTGCTGCAGAAAGGGCAGAGTGGAGGGAAACTTCTATTCACGCGAACTGACTTGCTGGGCGTGAATGATGATTATACTCGCAACCTCGTGTGCTGATCTCGTGTCCCTTCGTCATCATGTAGACGACTTTTCCTCAGTGTCCATTCGATTTGCCTCATCTTGCCCCTGTGCCTCTCTGTCTTCCCGGCTGTATCCACGCCTTTTCCCAGGAGCTGCTGCGTTGCTCGTGTCCAGCCGTCATCGGCCCTGCTACCTACACCCTCTCCACCGAAGTCGACTCCTGCTCTGGCGATGTAACGCCTGCTGCCCTCCTTCGAATTCTCCACGCGCTTGCGTCTCCCTTCTTGTTGTGCCCGATTGCGTGCCAGCATCTATCTCTCTGTGTCAGCACCAACCCCGCCTTCCCCCGCCTCAGCTCTTGATAACACTCTCCTTCCCTCGCGCTCACATTCTCGAACGTCCTTCTCTGCCGACCCCTTGTCTCTGGCAGACGACAATCGTGGTTGTGCGCAATAAGAGGAGGCATGGCTACATCCTTGACATCAGCCTCAAGCTCTCAGGTACTCGTTACGTACCATGTCACACGTTCCATCTTGCAATGTCACCCGCTAGTACCCGTGTTTGATATATCTTGTGCAATCCATCCCCTCCACCCCATTCCTTCTTCCATGCGTTCTCAGCCGCTAGTCATCTTCATCGCTCTAGTTCCCCCCTCCCTCCCTCCCTCTCTTTCCCCCTTCCCCCCCTCCCCTCTCCTCACCGTTCCTCCCTCTCATCCACTCCCTTCGCACTGAGCAGCCAGGAGCTCTACAGCAGACGCCAAGGAGGTCTCTGGCACTCTGACCGTACATGATGCCACTTTCGGCGAAGTGGACGACTGGGAGGTACGTACATGCAAGAAGTTGACTCCTTTCCTCCTTCCCTGCCCCATGAGCTCTCTCGCCTCCCTGACATGGCATCCCAACTTGCCCCAAACATCCCCCTGCCCCTCTCCTTTCAATTCCGATCATCCCGTCTCCTTTCCCCCACTCCTCCCTCCGACTACCTGACACCCAAATGTTTATGCCACGAATGATCCACCCCTCATATCGCCCTCTGTGTATACCTGCATTTCACCATCATCCTCCCCTTACCCTCATCACTCCTCTTTTCCCGCACAACCAGCCTTTCTCTCTCTGGCAGCATCCTGACATTGCTTCCCTGATTACTCAACCAACCTCTGTCCCATGCAACCTCCCTCTTCACTTATTTATTTTTCTACAAACTCACTGTCTCCCCCACCCCACAACACGCATCACCCTGCCCATGGGCACACCAGCCTGAGGTGAAGGTGGAGCAGTCGAAAGGCAAGCTGACAGACTCTGAGGCGGCGCAGGCACACAAGGAGGTGAAGCGCCTGCTGCTGCCGCTCCTGCAGGGGCAGATGCACGTCTTTGAGTCGGAGCTGTTGCAGAGGTAGAAGCAGCAGCAGCTGTGAACAGAACCAGTTTGAATGGGACGACAGGGTAGCATTTTTTGTGGGCTAGATGCTGTGATGCAATGCAACTGACGCATGTCTTGAATGCAGTGCTCCTTTGATAGCCACAATGGGGTTTTACAATGGTTTCAGCTTAAAACCATGTCCAAGTCGGCAGATACAGTGTTGAAACATTGATTCGAAGCTCTAGTTGAGGTCTAGTCCTAAGAATTCATATACAGATCGATTGGCGGTACAGTTACCCGATTTTGGCAAGGAATCGCAGAAGATACTGCTAGAATAATGCAATGAACTAGATTGTGCCATACAGGGAGGTTTTGTGCTATGATGTTGTATCTGTCAAACATGTGTATCTCTAATGTTTGCATAGACTGTATAGGGCCGCCTTTTAGAGGGTACAACACTTAGGTATATTCACATGTACTCTCTCAATAATCATTCATTCACTTGCGCTTACTTTGATTCCCTAGGCTAGAGAAGGGGTGGTGCTAAGCAAGAAGCACACAGCTCAGGGTGGCACTACCAGTCCAACCATTGAGGCAGGGGTCCGAAGACCAGTCACCAAGTATACAGACATGACAAGAGCAAGCCAGGGCGGCACTACTAGTCCAGCCACTGGGAGTAAAGCAACAAGGCCAGTTAGACACGAATATATAGTGAGGAGTACACAATCAAGGTCCTAGTGAGTAGCTACAGGAACAAGACCAAGCTGTACACAGTGCCGCTGATGATCTTTAGGCGGAAGCGCCTTAGTAAAGATATCAACTGTGTTGGCACCGGAGGCCTGGCGACGCTGCTGTAGCTCGCGCAGGAGGAAGTACCGCAGCTGGATATGCTTCGCTCTGCCCTCAAGTCGAGGCTCATGACATAGGAGAATCATGGCCCTGTTGTCAGCGTACAGGACCAGGGCAGAGCTAGGCCGCTCATTTAAGTCAGTGAGCAAGAAGGTCAGCCAGCGGAGCTCCTGTGCCGCCATGGCACTAGATCTCAGCCTCACAGCTGGACTGAGCAACAGACGAGGAGCGAGTGGATCTCCACGAGATAACACACGAACCAAGGCTAAAACAGTAGCCCTGCGACGACCTGAGAGTCTCAGCGTCGTCTGCCCAAGAAGCGTCTGTGTGCTCAGTGAGGACCACTGGCCTGCGTCCTCCAAGCACTAACCCCATGCCTGATGTACTTGCTAGATTTTGCAAAACCCTCTTAGCGGCCGACCAGTGCTATGGTCAGTGTCTGCCGGTGGCCACAAAGCGAGCCAGGATGCTGAGAGGGTATGCGAGATCTGGGCGAGTGCAAGTCATCAGGTACATGAGTCGACCCACCAGCTCTGCGTAGGGGCCGCTGGGCTCTACTGGCTCCTCAGGAACGTGAGCGGAGAGCCCATGGTCTACAGGTAGAGGTGTGGGCTGTGCGGAGGAGAACTGAAGACCGAACCTCTGAAGGACCTGACGCACCAAGTGTGACTGTGTCAGAGTGATGGTGCGTGCTGCTCTGTCCCTGGATATCTGCAGGCCAAGATAGCAACGCAGCTCTCCAAGGTCAGAGCAGGTGTGTCTCTTCAGAAGCTCGGCCTTCACTAAGGCCCGTGCGTCCCAGTCAGCAGTAGCAAAGACCAGGTCGTCTACGTAGACAAGGTTGTAGAACGGAGTCTGGCCAGAACACACAAAAAGCGAGGGGAAAGAACTGCAGGTTTGCTAGCGTGGCACGCAGCGTGTTGTGCCACTTGCGGGGAGCCTGGCGCAGGCCGTAGACCGGGCGCCTGAGAAGCCACTGGGTCCCAGGGGGGAAGGTACAAGTGAAGCCCTGTGGTCGGCGCAGGTAGACCTGCTCGTGTAGGCTGCTGTCAACTTATACATATTATCTATGTAGAAGTTATAGGCTAGACTGAGGTATGCTTCTAGTGAGTACAACCAACTAGTATTTGTTCTAGGTTTCCACCTCTAGTAATCATTCGTTTCTACGCTTAGGTTAGGATCCCCCCGCCTACCGCTTCCGCCCGTCGCGCCTCCTAGGCCCCGTCGCGCCCCCTAGGCCCCGTCGCGCCCCCCCTGGGCCCCGTCGCGCTCGTTAGGCCCCGTCGCGCCCCCCCTGGGCCCCGTCGTGCCCGCTGGGCCCCGTCGCGCCTCCTAGGCCCCGTCGCGCTCCCCCTGGGCCCCGTCGCGCCCGCTGGGCCCCGTCGCGACCCCTAGGCCCTAACGCGCCCCCGCTGGGCCCCGTTGCGCCTCCTAGGCCCCGTCGCGCCCCCCATGGGCCCCGTCGAGCCCGCTGAGCCCCGTCGTGCCTCCTAGGCATCGTCGCGCCTCCTAAGCCCCGTCGCGTCCCCCCCCCTCTGGGCCCCGTCGCGCCCGTTCGGCCCCGTCGCGCCCCTCCTAGGTCCTGTCGTGCCCGCTGGGCCCCGTCGCGCCTCCTAGGCCCCGTCGCGCCCCCTCTGGGCACCGTCGCGCCCGCTGGGCCCTGTCGCGCCTCCTAGGCCCCGTCGCGCCCGCTGGGCCCCTTCGCGCTTCCTAGGCCCCGTCGCGCCTGCTAGGCCCCGTCGCGCCCCCCCTGGGCCCCGTCGCGCCCGTTAGGCCCCGTCGCAGCCCCCCTGGGCCCCGTCGTGCCCGCTGGTCCCCGTCGCGCCTCCTCGGCCCCGTCGCGCCCCCCCTGGGCCCCGTCGTGCCCGCTGGGCCCCGTCGCGCCCCTTAGGCCTCGTCGCGCCCGCTGGCCCCTGTCGCGCCTGCTGTTAGCGCTCGCCTGCCTGGCCTCCTAGTGCCGCTCGGCCTCCTCCTAGTGCCGCCCGGCCTCCTCCTAGTGCCGCCCGGCCCCTTCCTAGCGCCGCCCGGCCTCTCCTCAGCGCTGCCCGGCCCCTCCTCGTGCCCGACCGGCCCCAGCAGCACCAGCCTGGCCCCTCCCAGCACCAGCCCGGCCCCAGAGCACCTGCCCGCCTCCCCTGCTCGGCCTGCCGTGTCCTCTCGGGCCCTGTGTCTTCTGCTCGCCTGCGCTGGGACGCCTAGCTGCTGCCCTACTGGAGAGTGCTGCCGCCGTGTCCCCGCGCCGCTGTGCTCCTGTGCCGCTGAGGAGCTGTGCTGCTGTGCCGCTGTGTCGCTGAGGAGCTGTGCCGCTGACCCTGCACGATGGCTGACTTTGTGCTCCGCCTGGACGCTGAGGGCCACGCGGTTGACTTCGCCGCCTGGCTCTCCGATCTCCGCCGCCAGCTTACAGGTCAGCGTCAGGATGGCCACTCTCTGGTTGTCCATGCTGATGGCTTGCTCCCCCGTCCCCCTGCACCTACTCCCCTCCCTGCTGACCCCTCCTCTGATGACCGTGAGGCTTTCTCTACTGCTGCGCTGGCCTGTGCGGTCTGGGACTCACGCGATGCAGTAGCTCAGGTTGCTATTAGTCACGCCCTCCCTGTGTCTGAGCGCTCGCGTTTTGCTACTGTTGAAACGGCCAAAGCTTATTTAGACGCCGTTATTGCTCGCTATTCCACCCCTGCCTCCGCTTCTGCTGGCCGCTTGCTCTTTCCGATGCTGTTCCCAGACCTGGCTGCCTTCCCTACTGTCGCAGACTTTGCCACTCATTTGCGTGCCCTAGCGACTCGCTATCGCACTGCCAGCACTGCTGCCCAGCTCACTGCGCTCCCCCTTCCTTTCTGCATGACGCTCTATTTTATCGCTATGCGCCTGCCAGACCGCCTCGCTAGTGCTCGCGACCACTTTCTTAGCCAGCACCCGGGTGACCTCACCCTGACCGCCTTTGTCGACACCCTCACTGAGATCGAGACTCGCCAGCGCACTATCGCTCAGTCGAGCGGTGCGCCGGCAGTCTCTATCTTTCACGGCTGTGCCCCATCCCAGTGCACGTTCACTGACGTTTCGGCTGCGGTCGCCACGGCGACCCCTCTTACCGAGACGGCTGCTGCTGTCCACCCGCAGCAGCGCTCGCGTTGCGGTGGTCGTGGCCGCCAGGGAGGTAGGGGTGGTGACGCAGGTGGTAGTGGTCGTGGTGGTGGTGACGGTAGTCCGCCTGAGGGGACTACCACCGGTGGGCAGGAGCAGCAGCCCCAGCAGCAGCAGGACCAGCCCCAGCCGCAGCCGCCGTCCCAGCAGCACCCGCCGCAGCCGTGGGCTCGTCTCCCGCCTGGTTGGCCCGGCACCTCCGGAGGCGGTGGCCGTGGTGGCGGCCCGCGCAGCTTGGCGTCTACCAGCGGCTCCAGTGCTGTGACCTGCCAGTACCAGCTTCAGACCGGGCCTCTCCGCGGCACTCTGTGCCGCCGCCCGCACCCGACCGCCCGCTGTTTCCGCCGCCTCGACGATCTTTTTCGTCGTCGCTTTGGCCCGGCCCCGGACCTCCCTGACTGGCACAGCCTACTCCGCCAGGGCGTGCCGATCTTTGAGTTAGACATGGATCAGATAGGTGCTGCTTTGCATGCTTTGTATGCTGACGCTTCTAGTGTTGCTGTATCTTACTACCCTGTGTACTCTAGTTTAGGTGTTTCACCCTTGTGTAGCTTAGCTTCCCCTGCTGCGACAGGCGTAGGACTGCCTAGGTTGCCTAGTCTAGTCGCTGCACCGGCTCCGTCCCCGGCCTCCGCCACTGCGTCGCTGTCCTTCACTCTCGACTCTGGTGCTTCTGCCTGCTTCTTCCGCGACCGTTCCACGCTCACGCCGCTTGCTGCACCTGCTGTTGTCTCTCTCGCTGACCCCTCTGCGGGTCCGGTCGTCGCGCGCAGTTCTACGTCCCTTCCTTGTCCGGCAGTTCCCTCGGGCTCCCTTACTGGCCTCCACGTTCCCTCGTTCTCCAGGAACCTGGTTGGTGTCGGCTGTCTCCAGGACCTCGGCGTCACCACCACGTTCCCCGGGCACGAGCGGTTCGCTGTCTGTTCTGAGGCTGTCTCAGGTTCCCCCCTTGCGACGTTCCCCCGGGACCCGCTGTCCGGTCTGTTTACCCTACACACCGCTTCCCCCCCGGTTGGTGCGTCCTCCCAGGTCGCTGCAGCTTGCTCGTGTCGGTCCCTCACTCACCCCTCCCTTCTCTGGCACCACCGCTTAGGTCACCCTGCTCTCCCGCGTCTGCGTCACATGTCCCAGCACGGTCTTGTCTTAGGTCTCCCCGCGTCGCTCCCTGCCCTTCCTCCCTCGACTGCGCCACCGTGCACGCCTTGCGTCGAGGGTCGGCTCCGCCGTGCTCCTCACTCCTCCTCGCTGCGTCCTGCTACTGCCCCCCTTCAGACCCTGCACTTGGACGTTTGGGGCCCTGCCCCCGTCCCCGGACCGCGCGGTGAGCGCTACTTCCTTGTGCTCGTCGACGACTACACGCGCTACACCACGGTGTTTCCCCTGGAGCGGAAGGCCGACGTGCCCGACGTTCTTCTCCCGTGGGTTGTGGCTGCGCGTCTCCACCGCGGTCTCCCCGTGTTGTGTCTCCACTCCAACCGTGGCGGCGAGTTCGCCTCTGGTCGGCTTGGACAGTTCTGTCGTGCGGAGGGCATCACCCAGTCGTACACGTTGCCGGACTCGCCACAGCAGAATGGGGTTGCTGAGCGCCGCATCGGCTTGGTCATGGAGGTCGCCCGTACCTCCATGATCCATGCCGATGCCCCCCATTTTCTGTGGCCGTTCGCTGTTCGCTACGCGGCTCACCAGCTTAACCTGTGGCCACGCTCCCAGCGGCCGCAGGTTTCGCCGACCCTCCTTTGGACCGCGTCCCCCGGTGACGCGTCTGCGTTCCACGTCTGGGGCTGCCTTGCTCACGTTCGTGCCTCTGGCACGGACAAGCTCACTGCCCGCACTGTCCCCTGTGTCTTCCTCGGTTTCCCCCTGGACTCGTCTGACTGGCTTTTCTACCACCCGCCGTCTCACCGCTTCCTCCACTCTCGTGACGTCACCTTTGACGAGTCCGTCTCCTTCTACCGCCGCTTCCCTCACCGAGGTCTCCCAGTTGCCCCCCCCCTTTTCCTTGCTCCCTCTCCCCCGGTAGCCCCTGCCCCTCTCCGGCCTCGTCCTGCCCCGTCTGGTGTCTCCCACGTCACTCCCCTCCCGTCAGTTGTCCCCGTTGAGGAGTCTGCTGACTCTGGTGGTACCCCCGGTCCGTCCTTGCCGCGTCCCCCTTCCCCGGTGCCTCCGCCCCCACTGTCGCAGTCGCCGACCCCGCTGCCGCCGCCGTCGCCGTCGCCGCCGCAGCCGTCGCCGCCGCCGCCGCTGTCGCTGCCGCAGCCGTCGCCGCTGTCGCCGCCGCCGCAGCCGTTGCCGCCACTGCCGCCGCTGCTCTCGGCCCCTGGGGGTGCTGGTGTGGAGGAGGGTGTTCGTCCTGCGGCTTCTGGGGGTGCCGCTGGTGTTGGAGGGGGTTCTCGCTCTGGGGGTGTTGGTTCTGGGGGTGCTGCTGTTGAGTGTTCTGCCGACGGTCGTTCTGCCTCTGCTGGTCCGAGAGTTCCGGCCCAGCCGTCGTTGCCGCCGCAGCAGCCGTCGCCGCCGGTTTCCGCTCTCCGCCTGCTCGGCCTTCCCTCCCCGGACCGCGCGCCGGTGTCTCCCCCACCGCCTCCTGACCTTCCTGTCTACGGTCCTGTGTTCCCGCCGCCAGACTCGTCTCCGGCCCGTCTTCCTCCTCGTTCCCCTCCTGTGTCTCCTCCGCTGTCCCCTGACCCTACCCCTCCGTCTCACGTTTGGGCTCGCCGTCCCTCCCGTGCTCGTCCCGTCTCTCCTGTCCTGCCCACCCACCCTATGTTGCTCCGTTCCCACTCGTCTCGTCCTCCCCTCCTCCCGTCCCCTCCTCCCTCGTCCCTTGCTGTTGCACCTCCTCCGTTCTCTGACTACCTCCGTTCTGCTCGGCCCCTTGTCCCTCGGGTCCTTGCCTCTCTTGTTACCGACCCTACTGTTCCTGTCTCGCGCCTTGACGCGCTTGTCGCTGCTGTCGCTGACTTCGCTTCTACCCGCCGCCTTGACTACGCTACCGCTCTGGTCTCTGACCCTGCCCGTCCTCCGTCCGTCGGGGGTGCTCCTGCCCTTGGCAGTGACGTCCTAGAGGACAGGCAGTACGAGCTGGCTTTCCTTTCCGAGGCTGCTCCCCATCTCTGCTCCATGCTGTTAGTCCCTGAGGGTGACCCAGACGCCTTCGACATCCCGACCCCTCGCACCTACGCTGAGGCCACCTCGGGACCTTGGGCCTCTCAGTGGATAGCTGCCATGGAGCAGGAGATGGCATCTTGGAGATCCACCGGCACTTACGTCGACGCAGTTCCCCCGCCTGGGGTGAACGTAGTCGATGGTCGGTGGCTCTTCAAGGTGAAGCGCCCCCCTGGAGAGACGCCTGTCTTCAAGGCGCGCTACGTGGCCAGAGGTTTCAGTCAGCGCGAGGGGGTGGACTTCTTCCAGACCTTCGCCCCGACCCCGAAGATGACCACTCTTCGGGCGCTGCTACACGTAGCAGCACAGCGTGACTACGAGCTTCACTCCCTCGACTTCTCTACTGCCTTTCTTCAGGGCAGCCTACACGAGCAGGTCTACCTGCGCCGACCACAGGGCTTCACTGGTACCTTCCCTCCTGGGACCCAGTGGCTTCTCAGGCGCCCGGTCTACGGCCTGCGTCAGGCTCCCCGCGAGTGGCACGACACGCTACGTGCCACGTTAGCAGACCTGCAGTTCTTTCCGTCCTCTGCTGACCCTTCACTGTTTGTGCGTTCCGGCCAGACTCCGTTCTACATCCTTGTCTACGTAGACGACCTGGTCTTCGCTACTCCTGACAGGGACGCACTGGCCTCTGTGAAGGCTGAGCTGCTGAAGAGACACACCTGCACTGACCTTGGAGAGCTGCGTCGCTATCTTGGCCTGCAAATCTCTAGGGACAGAGCAGCACGCACCATCACTCTGACCCAGTCACACTTGGTGCGTCAGGTCCTTCAGAGGTTCGGTCTTCAGTTCTCCTCTGCACAGCCCACACCTCTACCCGTAGACCATGGGCTCTCTGCTCCCGTTCCTGAGGAGCCAGTAGAGCCCAGTGGCCCCTACGCAGAGCTGGTGGGTTGCCTCATGTACCTGATGACTTGCACTCGCCCAGATCTCGCATACCCTCTCAGCATCCTGGCTCGCTTTGTGGCTACAGGCAGACACCGACCTCAGCACTGGTCTGCCGCTAAGAGGGTTTTGCGTTATCTTGCTAGTACATCAGGCATGGGGTTAGTGCTAGGAGGACGCAGGCCAGTGGTCCTTACTGGGCACACAGACGCTTCTTGGGCAGACGACGCTGAGACGCTCAGGTCGTCGCAGGGCTACTGTTTCAGCCTTGGTTCGGGTGCTATCTCTTGGAGATCCACTCGCTCGTCGTCTGTGGCTCAGTCTAGCTGTGAGGCTGAGATCTACGCTGGTGCCATGGCGGCACAGGAGCTCCGCTGGCTGACCTTCTTGCTCATAGACTTAGGTGAGCGGCCTAGCTCTGCCCCGGTCCTGTACGCTGACAACAGGGCCATGATACTCCTGTGTCAGGAGCCTCGGCTTGAGGGCAGAGCGAAGCATATCCAGCTGCGGTACTTCCTCCTGCGCGAGCTACAGCAGCGCCGCCAGGCCCGCGTAGTTCACTTGGCCTCAGGTGCCAACACAGCTGATATCTTTACTAAGGCGCTTGCGCCTAAAGATCATCAGCGGCACTGTGTACAGCTTGGTCTTGTTCCTGTAGCTGCTCCCCTGTTAGGATCCTGATTGTGTACTCTCTATTATATATGCTTGTCAGACTGGCCTTGTGGCCTTACCTCCAGTGGCTGGACTAGTAGTGCCACCCTGGCTTGCTTCAGTTTTGGTTGTATTCTTGCTGACTGGTCTCCAGACCCCTGCCTCAGTGGTTGGACTAGTAGTGCCGCCCTGAGCTGTTTGCTTCTTGTTTAGTTTCACCCCTTGTCTAGCCTAGGGGGTGTGTCAACTTATACATATTATCTATGTAGAAGTTATAGGCTAGACTGAGGTATGCTTCTAGTGAGTACAACCAACTAGTATTTGTTCTAGGTTTCCACCTCTAGTAATCATTCGTTTCTACGTTAACAGCTGCTGTGAGAGTACGACCCCGTTACACCAATTTCCCCTTTCCATATTTCCTTTCTATTTCATTCCTCTTATTATCCTCATTCATTTGGTCTTTATCTCATCTCATTTGGTTTCCTATTCCTCATTTTCCACTATCCTTTGGTTTATCCTATTATTATGATTATATCACCGACCAGGCTCGGGATGTACTGGCGCGCTATATCTAGCGTAATCCTGCCGTAATCCCTTAAAGCCAATAGCCTTGCGTGGCTATACGCATGTAGATTCTATTTCTAGAAGGGTCTATTCCCTTTGGATAGGATAAACCTGGTTACCTGATGTATTCTGGAAGTATAAAAGCACCTTGTACTGATTGATAGTGCAACATTGAACATTGAGCAACCTTTCCTCGACACATTCGATCCTGTGACACTTGGTAATCAGAGCCAAGGTTCAGCTCAACGCTTAACCGCTGGGCCCCCAGGAGCACGCGGAGGATGGAGTCGAAACTTCAATTCCTGTAAGTACAATGCACTTTCATTTAAGTTTCGACTCACCTCTCGCACTTGCACCTGGGGTCCCCTTCGAAGGCGAGATGCCTCGCCAACCGTTCGATGGACTGCATCGACGGTGCCGATTTTTCGCGGGGGCAAACGGCCTCGACCTGGCGAGCGCTTCAGTTCCGGCGGAACACTCCCTGCGACATTCGGAGAAGTTCGCAGTTCGCGACAACACTTGGAGTTGCGCGAAACTCTGCGGAGGTTCGACCGACGACATCCGTCCGATGAAGATTCGACGCTGCAGATCGACCGAGGCGAAAACGAAATCCTTCTGAGCGAGTTTGCGTTTCGGCGCGAATGGGAACGGGACCTCGCAAGCCGCGAAATTCTTCGGAGCGTTGGATCGTTCGACAGCCGACATCGACGACCGAGAATTGCTGCAGGAAACGAGTCAACCCGGGCGCCGAATGCTGCTGAACGCGACTCAGGAGTATCCTCAGATCGCTTGGAGTTTGGACCGTCGGATCGACTTCTACTTCAACGGACGAGATGGAGCGCGACTTCTGCTTAAAGGGAGAATAACGCGCAGAACAAGAAATCAGCCGCTTTCGACACCGCTGCCAACATCAGGACAACCCGAATCGAAATCCTTCATTTGGTGACGAATATGGCGCGCAAAATCATCTGCAGGGTCAGAAAACTGCCAGAGTATTACCTTCTTGGTAATATCTGCATGCAGAAAAATGACAGGAGAACGTGGATCGTCAGATCGGTGCGAAATCAACGGCACGAATGCAGCGGAGACTACACTATGGGAAATCATCATCATGGAGACAACATTCGTGACCAGCGACTGCACAATCGACGCATCTTCTGACTGGTGTCGATAACGATCGAGTTATTTTGACGAAGTCATCTTCGTTAAAAATGAATCGACATCAACACAGCGAGATCTTCACCCAGGAGAAAAAATAGAGCTGTGTGAAGACATGTTCTCCATCCATGAGACACTTCATCTCATAAATTGGATCGACAAGCTATGGGATTGCAGAGAAGTAGCCGTTTTCTCTTGCAATGCTCCCAAGTTCAAGTTGCTGCGAAGGAGCAGATTTCGCACGCAACGACGACGCAGTGAACTCGTCTCGTCAAGGCCAGCGAGTCACTACTTTGTAACAGGAGCTGAACGATTCATTTTCATCAAGAATCTCAGCCATCCGAGGTGATTGATTGGAGCAGTCTCAACATCGACCTCACGAGGCGACACACCAATCATGCGTCGCGATTGCAGGTGTTAATGACCTGTGTGGAAGAAAATTCCGTGCACGTCACGATGCTTGACAGATTGAGGAGTAATTAACCTCTAATCCGGCAAGTACTCGCTCACTAGCGACCCTACGGCACATGCATTGGAGGCGATTCTACCAGAAGCCGAAGCGTTACAAGCATCAGCGTAACTTCGACGATGCAGGATAACGTCAAGCAACACGAGGTGTCAACAAATGAGGGAGATGCGGACTACTACAACACGATCACGCGCTCTACCGACCGTACATCGGAGGCACGGATGAGCATACCAGGAATTGCTACCCGTGGATACATCGAGGGGAGAAGCAAATTTCTCTTCACACCCTCAAATGAAACAATCATCGGCAGCAATGGAGCAACACATGTGTACCAAAATGCGCGTGTTCCTGGTAGTTACGCCTGTTACACCCATCAGGAACACTCTACTGGGAAGAGGGAGTTGATGGATTCTCCTTCAACTGGTATGAGTTGAGAGAATTCTCTGCAGCAGCTGCCGCCGTCGCCATCGTCGCAACCGCCGCCGCCGCAGCAGCAGAAGACTCGACACAACAGTTATATCCAAACCCTGATGGATGATTCTCCGCTCAATGGAGATAATGTTGGATTATATTCCAGTGGATCGTTAAGACCTGGCCAGGCACAGTCCTATGATTTCCAGCTAGTGGGAAGGAGATACCACTATGCGAGGGAACATCATGGCAATGCCATATACACTCAAGAGCGGAAGATATTTGCTCTTATGAGGATAGGAGGACCACGGTACTCTACCGGTATACAAGTCCTCATGGCCTATGGCTTTTCGTAAAGTCATAATACGTGCGTCGTAACCAATCTATCACCAGCACCAACTCCACGGAAGCAGATAGGCGTGGAATGGAGCGCCGAGGCCACTCCGGATAGTGGACTCCGCGTATCTCCAACAACACCCCTGTTTGCCGAAATGGAGCAGACTTCAACACCAATGCTGAGTAGCTGAGACGTCTTCAACTTCAACGCTACTTCAAGGACAGCAACAGACAACGCATGATGGCACCAGAAGACCTATCCCAATATGTGCGCCAGACACCGATGCCTACCGATGGCCTCCGTGCTAAACTGGACGTGCATAAGGTCATACTGGATTGGCTGTCAGCAATACTCTTTTGGAAATGGGAGAGGATTACTGGGGGATACCCCGAATATTCCCAGATATCCTAACCCATCACCATGGGATATCTACGCAGCTGAGATTCCTTGCTTGAGCAACCACCGAGGGAAACTACTTGGCGCCGATTTTGGAAGTTACCAGCTCTGCGTTTATGGTTCCAACCCCTCGCATGGTTCTGAACACAAGGGATACGCTGAGCAGCACTTGGCATGTGCTGTTGTACTCAAGGCAGTGTGATTAGCAGATCGCGTGGTGGATAGAGTTACTACTCGTGATTCTGCTCTCCAATCCGCAGCACTCCGATGCCCAGTGGGTACGACTCGCGACAACACTACGGCATGGACCAGTATTCGACAGAAGCTGCATGTAACGGATACAACACTGCTACAGAAGCAGTACTACGACACAACTGCCATACCACCAACACTTGGTGATCTTCACACGTGGACCAGATGCGGGTAACAGCATGCACGGATCGGACAACATAGCCACTCATCTGCACGTTACAGCACACTGTTCCAACCATTCACATCTCCAACTCCGACTTGCATCTGCCCGTCCTGGAGTTTGCCTATAAGTATGCTCCTGACGCCGCTACTGGACAGACGCTGTACTTCGTCTGTTACGGACGCCACCCGATCACACCACAACAGCTAACCATACCAGACACAGTCCAACTGGCTTCCGATTTCATCGCCATCGTCCACCATCTTGTATATCGACCACACAAGCACCTCTTGGACATCCAACAGCAGCAGAAGCACCTGGCTACTCATCACCACAGTTATCCACACCATAATCTCGACATCTGCCATCTTCTATCCAAGCGTCTAACTTGCTTCTGCGGGTCTATCATCGTTGAAGCAAGGGTCACTTCAGTCAACTTCCGCTTCCGCCTACCAGCCACTTGGAAGATCCATAACACCTTCCATACCAGCTTCTTAAACCCTATCAAGACAAAAAACGCTCTACACCGAATGCCAACCACTGTCGTCGTCCGTGTTCATCCACGACATGAGACAACTACGTGCTCGGACACCGTCGTCGTCAGAATGTCACTCTGGAGCTTCTTCTTTGGTGGAAGGGTTCTGATCCTTCTGAGGCTGCGTCTCTGAATCTGACATGGGTAACGCCCGTCATCCTCTTCGCGACTACCTCGTCAAGCAGGGTGTTACGTCTACCACCCAGCTTTGAGGGGGGGAAGTGTGAGAGTACGACCCCGTTACACCAATTTCCCCTTTCCATATTTCCTTTCTATTTCATTCCTCTTATTATCCTCATTCATTTGGTCTTTATCTCATCTCATTTGGTTTCCTATTCCTCATTTTCCACTATCCTTTGGTTTATCCTATTATTATGATTATATCACCGACCAGGCTCGGGATGTACTGGCGCGCTATATCTAGCGTAATCCTGCCGTAATCCCTTAAAGCCAATAGCCTTGCGTGGCTATACGCATGGTGATTCTATTTCTAGAAGGGTCTATTCCCTTTGGATAGGATAAACCTGGTTACCTGATGTATTCTGGAAGTATAAAAGCACCTTGTACTGATTGATAGTGCAACATTGAACATTGAGCAACCTTTCCTCGACACATTCGATCCTGTGACAGCTGCCCTGAAGAAAGGCAGTAGAGAAGTCGAGGGAGTGAAGCTCGTAGTTGCACTGTACTGCTATGTGTAGCAGCGCCCGAAGAGTAGTCATCTTTGGGGTCAGGGCGAAGGTCTAGAAGAAGTCGACCCCCTCGCGCTGGCTAAAGCCTCTAGCCACGTAGCGCGCCTTGAAAACCGACGGCTCTAAAGGGGGCGCTTCACCTTGAAGAGCCACGGACCATCGACTACGTTCACTCCAGGAGGGGGAAATGTGTCGACGTAAGTGCCGGTGGACCTCCAAGATGCCATCTCCTGCTCCATGGCAGCTATCCACTGAGAGGCCCAGGGTTCCGAGGTGGCTTCAGCGTAGGTGCGAAGGGTCGCGATGTCGAAGGCATCTGGGTCACCCTCAGGGACTAACAGCATGGAGCAGAGATGGGGAGTGGCCTCGGAAAGGAAAGCAAGCTCGTGCTGCCTGTCCTCTAGAACGTCACTGCCAAGGGCAGGCGCACCCCCAATGGACGGAGGACGGGCAGGGTCAGAGACCAGAGCGGTAGTGTAGTCAAGGCAGCCAGGTAGAGGCGAAGTCAGCGACAGCAGCGACAAGCGCCTTAAGGTGCGAGACACGAACGGACGGGTCTGTAACAAATGAGGCAAGAACCCGAGGGACAAGGGGACGAGCGGCACGGAGGTAGTCAGATAGCGGGGGAGGTGCAACAACAAGCGAGGAGGGAGGAGGCGACGGGAGGAGGGGAGGACGAGACGAGTGGGAACGGAGCAACATTGGGTGGGAGCGCAGGATAGGAGAGACGGAACGAGCACGAGAGGGACGGCGAGACCAAACGTGGGACGGAGGTTTAGGGTCAGGAGACAGTAGAGGGGACACAAGAGGGGAACGAGGAGGAAGACGTGACAGTGACGAGTCCGGCGGCGGGAACACAGGGCCGTAGACAAGAAGGTGAGGAGGTGGCGGGGGAGACACCGGCGAGCGGTGAGGGGAGGGAAGGCCGAGCAGGCGAAGATCGGAGACCGGGTGCGACGGCTGCGGCGGCTGGTGGTCGACCCCTGGACCGGCAGAGGCACGGCGACCGCCGGGAGCACACTCAATGGCAGCACCCCCAAAACCAACACCCCCAGAGCGAGAACTCCCTCCAGCACCAGCGGCACCCCGAGGCCCACCGGGACAGACCACTCCAGGATCCGCAGGACGAACACACTCCTCAACGCCAGCACCCCCAGAGGCCAGGCGCGGAAGCGGCGGCGGCGGCGGCTGCGGCTGCGGCGACTGCGAGAGCAGAGGGGGAGGCACCGGGGAAGGGGGACGCGGCAAGGACGGGCCAGGGGGACTACCAGAGTCAGCAGACTCCTCAACAGGGACAACCGACGGGAGGGGAGTGACGTGAGAGACACCAGACGGGGCAGGACGAGGCGGAAGGGGAGCAGGGGCTACCACGGGAGAGGGAGCAAGGAACAGGGGCGGGGAAACCTTGAGACCTCGGTGAGGGAAGCGACGGTAGAAGGAGATAGACTCGTCAAAGGTGACATCACGAAAGTGGAGGAAGCGGTGAGACGGCGGGTGGTAGAAGAGCCAGTCAGACGAGTCCAGGGGGAAACCAAGGAAGACGCAGGGGACAGTGCGGGCACTAAGCTTGTCCATGCCAGAGGCACGAACGTGAGCAAGGCAACCCCAAACGTGGAACGCAGACGCGTCACCGGGGGACCCGGTCCAAAGGAGGGTCGGCGAAACCTGCGGCCCCTGGGAGTGTGGCCACAAGTTAAGCTGGTGAGCAGTGTAGCGGACAGCGAACGGCCACAGAAAATAGGGGGCATCGGCATGGATCACGGAGGTACAAGCCACCTCCATGACCAAGCCGATGCGGTGCTCAGCAACCCAATTCTGCTGTAGTGAGTCCGGCAAGGTGTACGACTTGGTGATGCCCTTTGCATGACAGAACTGTCCAAGCCGACCAGAGGCGAACTCCCCGCCACAGTCAGAGTGGAGACACAGCACGAGGAGACCGCGGTGAAGACACACAACCACAACCCACAGTAGAAGAACGTCGGGCACGTTGGCCTTCCGCTCTAGGGGAAACACCGTGGTGTAGCGCGTGCAGTCGTCGACGAGCACAAGAAAGTAGCGCTCACCACGCGGTCCGGGGACGGGGGCCGGGCCCAAAACGTCCAGGTGCAGGGTCTGAAGGGGGGCAGTATCAGGGCGAAGCGAGGAGGAGTGAGGAGCACGGCGGAGCCGGCCCTCGACGCATGGCGTGCACGGTGGTGCAGTCGAGGGGGGAAGGGCAAGGAGCGACGCGGGGAGGCCTAAGACAAGACCGTGCTGAGACATGTGACGCAGACGCGGGAGAGCAGAGTGACCTAAGGGACAAGTGAGTGAGGGACCGACACGAGCAAGCTGCAACGACCTGGGAGGATGCACCAGCCGGGGGGGAAGCGGTGTCGAGGGTAAACAGACCGGACACCGGGTCCTGGGGGAACGTCGTAAGGGGGGAACCTGAGACAGCCTCAAAACAGATAGCGAACCGTTCGTGACCGGGGAACATAGTGGGGACGCCGAGGTCCTGAAGACAGCCGACACAAACCCGGTTCCTCGAGAACGAGGGAACGTGGAGGCCTATAAGAGAGCCCGAGGAAACGGCTGGACAGATAAGGGAAGTGGAATTGTGAGCTATGACAGGACCCGCCGAGGGGTCACTGAGAGAGACAACAGCAGGCACAGCAAGCGGCGTGAGCGTGGAGCGGTCACGGGAGAAACAGGCGGAAGCACCAGAGTCGAGAGTGAAGGACAACGAGGAAGTAGCGGGGGTCGGGAACGGAGCTGGTGCAGAAACTAGGCTAGGCAAACTAGGCAGTCCTACGCCTGACGTAGCAGGGGAGGCTAAGATACACAAGGGTGCTACACCTAAACTAGAGTACAGAGGGTAATAAGATGCAGCAACATTAGAAGCGTCAGAATACAAGGCATGCAAAGCAGCACATACACTGACGGAAAGAATTGTCCACATGTTTGGCAATTTTTTGAATTTCCACCGTTAAAGGGCATTTGAACATTAAGCCTTAATTGGAGGCATTACCCACTATATGCAGGCTAATCTAGGGAGACATTAAAATGCTACACATTTGATGAAACTACTATCGTTAGCAGTAAACAGCAAACATAACCAAACACGGTGCATGTGGACAATTATTTCCAGGCGGAAGCAGCAACTTGAAAAACCCTTAAACTAGTACCTGGTCCACCGCCCTTTAGCCCTAATCACTGCTTTCACCCTCCTGGGCATGCTGTCGATCAAATTGGAGCACACCTCTGATGGGATCTTCTCCCACTCCTCTTGTACACGCTCCCACAGGTCCACCATACCAGTGGGAGGTGTCTCATGCTTTCCCAGCTCCCTTTTAAGATGAGCCCACAGATGCTCAATGGGGTTCAGATCAGGACTTCCTGCCGGCCACTCCAGGACCCCATACTCCTGCTCCTGAAGCCACTGCTGCACCACACGGGACTTATGCTTGGGGTCGTTATCATGCTGGAAGATCACAGCCGAGTGGGTTAGCTTGTAAAAGTCGATGGTTTTTTTCAGCTCGTCTTGCAAAATGCTTAGATACAGCGGCCCGTCCATCCGACCATCGATTTTGCACATGAAACCCGCCCCCTCAAACGTCATACATCCCCAGATCATCAAGCCGCCGCCCCCGTGTTTGACGGTTTGCTTGATATGGTGGTGTTGGAGAGTCGTACCTTCACGAACCCAGGCGTACGCGCGGCCGTCAGAGCCGAACCTACTAATCCTCGTCTCATCCGACCATATGACCCGTCGCCAATCATCTATGGTCCAATCCGCGTGGGCCCGTGCGAACGCCAGCCTATCGCGGATATTTTTCTTGGTGAGTCGCGGCTTCTTAGGCTGCTGAACTGCGATAAGGCCGCTGGATTTGAGCGCATTACGCACCGTCCTAGGATGCACCGTGATGCCGTGCTGGGATTCGACGATTTGGGCCGCATGCCTCGAGGTTTTCGCCTCGCCGCTAGTGATCGCCCTGACGATCCCACGACGAATTCTACTCGACAGTACGCGTGGACGACCAGCAGTGGGCATTGTAGGACGAACGTCCTCGGGACTAGTCTCTGAAATCGCCTTGAGCCCAACATCATGCACTGTACTTTTCCCAACGCCAACCTGTTTCGCGATTTGCCTCGTGCTGAACCCCCTACGCAACAGGGCCACGATCCGGGCGCGACGAGCCTCATCTATCGGTCTCATCTTGGCGTAGTCTACGCCTCGGGTATAAACTTTATTCTGACTACTCGACGATTGCGTTAGGAACTATGGAGAGAATGCTCTAGTCGAAAACGGATCTAGTCCGCTGCTTGGCCAAAACTGTCCGGATGCACTCACGCGACTGAAATCTTGGCCACGCTATTAGTGCGACCCATTCAGGTTGCAAACGTGTTACCCTATTGTAACTGGCACGCGTAACTTATTAGTCAGCAATGAACATTCAACGATACATCGGGTGAAAGCATTCAAATCATGTGTTGAACCTAAAATTGGACTTTATCCGGGCAATACTTTCCGTCGCTGTATTTGATCCACGTCTAACTCAAAGATCGACACGCCCTGGCGGAGCAGGCTGGGCCAGTCGGGGAGGTTCGGGGCCGGGCCAAAGCGACGACGGAAGAGATCGTCGAGGCGGCAAAAACAGCGGGCAGTGGAGTGCGGGCGACGGCACAGAGTGGCGCGGAGGGGCCCGGTCTGAAGCTGGTACTGGCAGGTCACAATACCGGTGCTGCCGGTAGACGCCAAGCTGCGCGGGCCGCCATTACGGCCACCACCTCCGGAGGTGCCAGGCCAACCTTGCGGGAGACGAGCCCAGAGCTGCGGCGGCTGCTGCTGCTTGGGCTGCTGCGGGGGCGACTGCGTCGGCTCCTGCCCACTTGTGGTACTCCCCTCAGGCGGACTACCGTCACCACCACCACTACCACTACCACCAGCTCCACAACGACCTCCCTGGCGGCCACGACCGATGCGGCGTGGGCACTGCTACGGGTGAACCGCAGCAGCCATCGTGGTAGGAGGGGGCGCAGTGGCGGCCGCAGTCGAGACGTCAGTAAACGTGCACTGGGAGGGGGTACAGCCATGAAAGATAGAGACTGCCGGCGCACTGCTCGACTGAGCGATAATGCACTGGCGAGTCTCGATCTTGGTGAGGGTGTCGACAAAGGCGGTCAGGGTGAGGTTACCCGAGTGCTGGCTAAGGAAGCGGTCGCGAGCACTAGCTAAGCGGTCTGGCAGGCGCATGGCGATAAAGTAGAGTGTCATATAGAATGGGGGGGGGAGAGTAGTGAGCTGGGCAGCAGTGCTGGCAGTGCAATAGCGAGACTCTAGAGTGCGCAAGTGAGTGGCAAAGTCTGCAATAGTAGGGAAGGCAGCAAGAGTCCCAGACCGCACAGGCAAGCGCAGCAGTAGAGAAAGCCTCACTCTCAGCAGATGTGGGGTCAGCAGGGAGGGGAGCAGGTGCAAGGGGGCGGGGGAGCAAGCCATCAACATGGACAACCAAAGAGTGCCCATCCTGGCGCTGACCTGTAAGTTGACGGCGGAGATCGGAGAGCCAGGCGGCGAAGTCAACCGCGTGGCCCTCAGCGTCCAGTCAGAGCACGAAGTCAGCCATCGTGCAGGGTCAGCGACACAGCTCTTGAGCGACACAGCGGCACAGCTCCACAGCTCCGCAGGAGCACAGCGACACGGGGACCCGGCGGCAGCACTCTCCAGTAGGGCGGCTGCGAGGCGCTCCAGCGCGGGCAAGCAGAAGATACGGGGCCCGAAGTGGCGCGACAGGCCGGGCAGGCACGAGGAGGGGCCGGGTGGGCAGTAGGAGGGGCCGGGCAGGCGCCGGGAGCCTGGCGGGCGCGAAGAGGCCGGGCGGCGCTAGGAGGGGCCGGGCGGAACCTAGGAGGGGCCGGGCGTGCGCTAGGGGCCGAGCGGGCGCTGAGGGCGGGCGCGACAGGTGGGGGGGGGGGGGCAGCTAGGGGCGGGCGCGACGGCCAGGGGGCCAGTTAGGGGCGGGCACGACGGCCAGGGGGCCGGCTAGGGGCGGACGCGACGGCCAGGGGGGCCAGCTAGGGGCGGGCGCGACGGCCAGGGGGGCCGGCTAGGGGCAGATGCGACGGCCAGGGGGCCAGCTAGGGGCGGGCGCGACGGCCACGGGGCCAGCTAGGGGCGGGCGCGATGGCCAGGGGGCCAGCTAGGGGCGGACGCGACGGCCAGGGGGCCGGCTAGGGGCGGACGCGACGGCTAGGGGGGCCAGCTACGGGCGGGCGCGACGGCCAGGGGGGGCGGCTAGGGGCGGGCGCGACGGCCAGGGGGGGCGGCTAGGGGCGGGCGCGACGGCCAGGGGGGCGGCTAGGGGCGGGCGCGACGGCCAGGGGGCCAGCTAGGGGCGGACGCGACAGCCAGGGGGCCGGCTAGGGGCGGGCGTGAAGGCCAGGGGGGCGACTAGGGCCGGACGCGACGGCCAGGGGGCCGGCTAGGGGCGGTCGCGACGGCCGGGGGGGGGGGGGGGGGGGGGGGGGGCAGCTAGGGGCACGAGGGCAGCTAGAGCCTAGGGCGGAAGTGCGGGCGGGTGAGAGGAACCTAACCTACTCATGATACCATATTTGAAAGAGAGAATGAATGACTAGAAGGGGAAACTGGGGACATATAACAGTTGGGTTGTACTCACTAGGAGCACACACCCATACTAGCCTATAACTTCTACACGCATGATATGTATAAGTTGACACACTTGGCCTCCGGTGCCAACACAGCTGATATCTTTACTAGGGCGTTTCCGCTTAGAGATCATCAGCTGCGTGTTTCTTGCTCCGCACTGCCCCTTATTTAGCCTAGGGGGTGTGTCAAGTTATACATATATTGTTATGTAGAATTTTTAGGCTAGATAGGGTATATTCTTAAAGGGTAGAACCCAAAACGCTATATCTCCCCTGTTCTCCCCTCTTCTAATCATTCTTTCTGGTCTTAACACTTCATTATACACAACTCAACTCACTCCATTCGCTTTAGCAACCATGCGAGCTTTGTCCGTGCTTTGCGTTTCCTGCAGTAGTAGCTATCAGAAATTGAAGAAGTGAATAATGTTAGAGAGAGGGTACACACAGATATACCTAAGTGTTGTACCCTCTAAGAGGCTACCCTATACAGTCTATACAAACATGACAAATACACATGTTTGACACACCCCCTAGACTGCATAGGGGAATGTCCTAAACAAGCAGCTCAGGGCGGCACTACTAGTCCAACCTCTGAGACAAGGGTCTGAGAGACCAGTCAGAAGGAGTACAGACAAGGCAAGAACAAGAGCAGGGCGGCACTACTAGTCCAGCCACTAGGAGAGGACACAAGTCCAGTCTGAGTATACATATAAAGGACAGTACAAAGTCAATGTCCTAGCAAGTGAGAGGCTACAGGAACTAGACCAAGCTGTACACAGTGCCGCTGATGATCTTTAGGCGCAAGCGCCTTGCAGAGGAGAACTGAAGGCTGAACCTCTGAAGGACCTGGCGCACCAAGTGTGACTGAGTCAGGGTGATGGTGCGCACAGCTCTGTCCCTGGAGATCTGCAAGCCAAGGTAACGGCGCAGTTCTCCAAGGTCAGTGCAGGTGTGTCTCTTCAGCAGCTCTGCCTTCACGGAGGCCAGTGCGTCCCTGTCTGCCGTGGCAAAGACCAGGTCGTCGACGTAAACAAGGATGTAGAACGGAGTCTGGCCAGCACGAACGAAGAGGGAAGGGTCTGAGGAAGACGGAAAGAACTGCAGGTCAGCAAGCGTAGCACAGAGAGTGTCGCGCCACTCACGGGGAGCCTGGCGCAGGCTGTAGACGGGGCGCCGCAGGAGCTACTGGGTCCCAGGAGGGAAGGTGCCAGTAAAGCCCGGAGGGCGACGTAGGTAGACCTGCTCGTGTAGGCTGCCCTGAAGGAAGGCAGTGGAGAAGTCGAGGGAGTGAAGCTCGTAGTCACGCTGAGCAGCTAGGTGTAACAGAACCCGAAGAGTAGTCATCTTCGGGGTCGGAGCGAAGGTCTGGAAGAAGTCCACCCCCTCGCGCTGACTGAAGCCTCTAGCCACGTAGCGCGCCTTGAAGACAAGCGGCTCTCCAGGAGGGCGCTTCACCTTGAAGAGCCAGCGGCCATCGACTACGTTCACCCCAGGCGGGGGAGCTGCGTCGACGAAGGTGCGGGTGGATCTCCAAGATGCCATCTCCTGCTCCATGGCAGCTATCCACTGCGAGGCCCAGGGTCCCGAGGTCGCCTCAGCGTAAGTGCGAGGGGTTGGGATGTCAAAAGCGTCTGGGTCACCCTCAGGGACTAGCAGCATGGAACAGAGATGGGGAGCAGCCTCGGAGAGGAAAGCAAGCTCGAACTGGCGGTCCTCCAGGACGTCACTGCCAAGGGCAGGAGCACCCCCGACAGACGGAGGACAGGCAGGGTCAGAGACCAGAGCGAAGGCGTAGTCAAGGCGGCGGGAAGAGGCGAAGTCAGCGACAGCAGCGACAAGGGCGTCAAGACACGAGGCCGGAAAAGACGGGTCGGTAACGAAAGAGGCAAGGACGCGAGGAACAAGAGGACGAGCGGCACGAAGGTAGTCAGACAGCGGGGGGGGGTGCAACAACAAGGGAGGAAGGAGGAGGCGACGGCAGAAGGGGAGGACGAGACGCGTGGGAACGAAGCAACATAGGGTGGGAGAGCAGGACAGGCGAGGCAGGACGAGCACGGGAGGGACGGTGAGACCAGACGTGCGACGGAGGAGTCGGGTCAGGAGACAGAGGAGGGGACACAGGAGGGGAACGAGGGGGGAGACGAGCCGGGGACGAGTCCGGCGGAGGGAAAACAGGGCTGTAGACAGGAAGAGGTGGAGACGGTCGGGGAGGAACCGACGCAGGGTCGGGGGACGGAAGGCCGAGCAGGTGAAGGGCGGACACCGGCGGGGACTGCTGCTTTGGCGGCACAACGTCGACACCGGGACCGCTAGCTGCTCCGCGGCAACCCCCGACACTCTCCACACCAGCACCCCCAGAGGGACCACCCCCAGGGCTACCGGGACGAGCACCCCCAGAGGCAGCGAACGGGTGCTGCGACGGCAGCGGCGGCGGCGGCGGCGGCGGCAACGACGGCTGCAGCGGCGGCAGAAGCGCTGGAGGAGGGGACTGGGGAGGGGACGCCAGGGGAGGGGCGGCTGACGAGGACTGCACAGGAGGGCCACCAGAGTCAGAAGACTCCTCAACCGGGTCCACCGACGGAGGGGGGGTGATGTGGGACACACCAGAGGGGGCGGGACGGGGAGGAGGAGGAGGAGGGGCAGGGACTACCGGGGAAGGAGGGACCAGGAACAGGGGGGGAGTAACCGGGGGACCACGGTGGGGGAAGCGACGGTAGTAGGAGACGGACTCGTCAAAGGTGACGTCACGAGAGTGAAAGAAGCGGTGAGACGGCGGGTGGTAAAAGTGCCAGTCGGACGCATCAAGGGGAAAACCGAGGAAGACGCAGGGAAGGGTGCGGGCAGTGAGCTTGTCCGTGCCGCAGCAAGTTACCAGTACACGGCGAAGCAGTGCTACATCTACAAATCGGACCACTGCGCTGGAGACCTGCACTCCCCATCACCAACATCAAAGGGCTTGACTTGATCTTCGGGCGAGACTTCCTGAAAAAATTCAACCCCGAGATCAACTGGGTGAACCGCACCGCAAGCATCTACAACAATGGACGGAGAGTATAGCTACCCAACTGGGACGATACTGGAGATATCCCAGTGGAGACACTCGCACGATTCGAGAAGGACGTGAAGCGGACCGACACCGGGTTCCTGGCGATAGCAACAGAGGTGGAGAATGCTAGAGAGGAAGCCTCGGAAACTCCAGAAAAAATCAAGGAATTACTGAAGGAGTTCCAAGATATTCTTCCTGACGATCTTCCGAACGAGCTACCGCCATACCGAACGCATCAACACGAGATCGTGGAGGAACCTGGTTCGAAGCCGACCTTCCGAGCACCATATCGGCTCAGCCCTACGGAGCTGACCGACATGAAAAAACAAATCGAGTATCTCCTAGCCAAAGGACTCATCCGACCATCCACTTCGCCATACGGTGCCCCAGTACTCTTCACACCGAAACCGGACGGAAGCCTGCGCATGTGCATCGACTACCGAGCTCTTAACAAGCAGACCATCAAGAATAAATATCCGATACCGCGAATCGATGACCTGCTTGACCAACTTCGGGGAGCTATGGTATTTTCCAAACTGGATCTGCGGTCCGGATACTGGCAGATACGGATGGCGGACAACTCTATCCACAAAACTGCTTTCCGAACTCGGTACGGATCGTACGAGTATTTGGTCATGCCGTTCGGACTCACCAACGCGCCGGCAACATTCCAAGCCGAAATGAACCACATTCTACGACCACTTCTGGACAAATGCGTGGTGGTGTACCTGGACGATATACTCATCTACTCGCGCGACATAAAGCAGCACGTCGAACACCTGCGACGCGTCTTCGAAATTCTTCGACGAGAACGATTCTACGTCAAACTGTCCAAGAGCGAATTCGCCCTGGAGAAAGTCCAATTTCTAGGACACATGGTGAGCGCTCAAGGAGTTCACGTCGACCCCAAGAAAATCGAAGCCGTACGCACGTGGAAGACACCCGAGAACGTGAAGGAGTTGCAGCAGTTCCTAGGCTTCGCTAATTACTACAACAGGTTCGTGCCACAGTATGCGAAACTCGCGGCACCACTCACGAATCTGCTGAAGAAGAACACGCCCTACAAATGGGAGACGAAGCACCAGGAAGCCGTGGAGCAGCTGAAACAAGCACTAACGTCCGCACCGGTGCTCATCTTGCCAGATCCCGAACGCGACTACGTAATCGAAGCTGACGCCAGCGACCAGACAGTGGGAGCAGTCTTAATGCAAGACCAGGGGAATGGACTGCAACCAATTGCCTACCTCAGCAAGAAACTGCACGGGGCAGAACTCAACTACCCGATACACGACAAAGAGGCTCTTGCTATCATCATCGCCTTCAAAGCGTGGAGATGCTATCTCGAAGGACGAAGAACAACCGTCTACACCGACCACTGCAGCCTGAAATATTTGAAGACACAACCCAACCTTTCCAGGCGGCAGGTCCGGTGGATCGACTTCCTCGAGACACACTTCCACTACGACATCGTGTACAAGCCCGGCCACAAGAACAAAGCAGACGCTCTCAGCCGGCCTGCACACGTTGCCGCGATTCAGGTCGAAGGGATGAATCCACTACTCAAGGGACTCTTCACCCACGGGTACGCCATCGACCCCGAAATTCCCTTGGCAGAAAATCGACATCTGCTACAGTGGGACAATGACATCGCGTACCGGAAGGGATCCACAAAAATCTGGGTACCCAATTACCCTCCTTTGCGCCAGTTACTACTCGAAGAATACCACGACGTCCTGTACGCCGGACACTTCGGTAGCAACAAGACGCTCACCGGTATCGCCAAACACTACTACTGGCCCCATATGGCAGACGACGTCCAGAAATTCATCACCTCGTGTGATACATGTCAGCGGATGAAGAGCAGCAAGCAGAAAAAGGCGGGACTTCTGCAGCCTCTTCCTGTCCCAGAACAACCATGGCAAGTGGTTAGCCTAGATTTCATCACCGGGTTACCACCTACCTCCAGCGGTCATGACGCCATCCTTGTCGTCATTGACAAGTTCTCCAAAATGGGACACTTCATCCCGACACACACGACGGCACGCACCGAGGAGACAGCACAGCTCTTCGTTCGTCACATCATCTCACAGCATGGCATCCCAACTACACTCATCTCCGACCGAGACCCCAAGTTCACTAGCAAGTTCTGGAAGGAACTTATGTCTCTGCTCGGCACCAAACTCGCCATGTCATCCGCATACCATCCGCAGACAGACGGACAGACCGAGCGCCTCAACCAAATTGTTGAGCAACTCCTCCGAGCAGCCTGCAAGGATGACATCTCCAAATGGGACTTGCACCTGCCCGTACTCGAGTTTGCTTACAACAATGCTACACATGCCGCTACTGGACAGACGCCGTTCTTCCTCTGCTACGGACGCCACCCACTCACACCACAGAAACCGACAACATCAGCAACAGTCCAACCTGCACACGACTTCATCACAACCATGCATCAACTTTGGGATCGGACCCATAAGCGCCTCCTTGACATTCAACAGCAACAAAAGCGCCAAGCCGATCGCCATCGCAACGATCACACCATCACGGTGGGAGACCAGGTGCTTCTTGACACCCGCAACCTGGACATCAGCCATCTCCCATCTAAACTTCGACCTCGCTTCTGCGGGCCTTTTCTCGTTGAAGCACAGGTCACTCCTGTTACCTTCCGCTTACGCCTGCCAGCTACCTGGAAGATTCACAACGCCTTCCACGTCCAACTTCTGAAGCCCTATCGGGACCCGAACACAATTTTCGCCGGACGCCAGCCGCCGCCACCGCCGCCCGTCCTCGTCCATAACGAACCCGAGTACGAGGTCGAGTCCGTGCTTGCACATCGTCGACGTCGGAATGGCACCGTGGAGCTTCTTATTCGTTGGAAGGGCTATGATCCTTCTGAGGACAGCTGGGTCTCTGAAACCGACATGGGTCACGCCCGTCGTCCTCTGCATGACTACCTTGTCAAGCAGGGTGTTACTTCTACCACCCAGCTTTGAGGGGGGGAAGTGTGAGAGTACGACCCCGTTACACCACTTGTCCTATTCTTATCTCCTTCCTATTTCATTCTTCTTTTTATCTCATCTTATTTGGTTTCCTATTCTCCATTCTTCCATTATCTTTTGGTTGATCCTGCTATTCTAATTATATCACCAACCAGGCTTGGGATGTACTGGCACATTATCCAGCGTAATCCTGCCGTAATCCCTTAAAGCCAATAGCCTCGCGTGGCTATACGCAGGGTGATTCTATATTCTAGAAGGGTCTATTCCTTTGGATAGGATAAACCTGGTTACCTGATGTACTCTGGAAGTATAAAAGCACCTTGTACTGATCGATAGGGCAATCGATCCTCGAGTCATTCGATCCTGTGACAGCTACCACTCGACACACCACCACGCGCCCGGCCACCGCCAGCGCCGGGCTACCCGGGCGGGAGGACACTCGTCTGCCGCGTCTGCGACGGCTGCGACTGCGGCGACTGCTGCGGCTGCTGCAACTGCAGGGGCGGCGGCTCAGCTGGACTGGGCAGGGTCCCCTCGTCCGTTCCAGCACCAGACAACCCAACCCTACCACTACCCCCTCCCGCACCCCCGCCGCCGCCTCCGCCGCGCCCAACCTTGGGGCGGCGGCCCTTCCCCGAACGAAACTGCGCTGCAGCAGCAGTCTCAGCCACAGCGGCAGAGCCGTCGGAGAAGGTACACTGGGCGGGGGCACAATCCTGAAAGATAGGGACAGGCACGACACCGCTCGCCTGGGCGATGGAGCGGTGACGGGTCTCTATCACAGTCAGGGTGTCTACAAAGTCAGTGAGGGTGAGGTCGGCAGGGTGAAGGCTAAGGAAGCGGTCGCGGGCGACAGCAAGGCGGTCAGGGAGGCGGGTGGCAAGCAGGTAGAGGGTAGAGGTAATGGGAGGCTGGTGGGCTCTAAGCTGTGCGTCAGTGCAGGCGGCGCGCCAGGTCTCCTCTATCGAGCGCAGGTGGGCAGCGAGGTCAGAGACAGTGGGGAAAGAAGCAAGGTCAGGAAAGAGCATCGGGAGGATCAGGCGACCCACCGAGGCAGCCGGAGGGGTGGAATAGCGCTTGATGACGGCATCTAAGTAGGCCTGAGCAGTAGTGAGGGACCTAAAGCGAGGACGCTCGGACGGGGGGAGGGCGTTGCTAATGGCAAGCTGGGCGACAGCATCGCGAGAAAGCCAGACAGAGCGCGCACGGGTAGTGGCAGCAGTAGACTCACGCTCAGTGGGTGTGGGGTCAGCGGGCAGAATAGCAGGGGGGTCTGGGCAGGGGAGCGTACCGTCAAGGTGTGCGGAAAGCGGTTCACCATCCTGCCACTGGCCAGTGAGTTGGCGGCGGAGGTCGGCAAGCCACGCCTCGAACTCTAGGGGCTGACCTTCAGCGTCGAAGCGAAGCTCCGCCGCCATCAGGAACAGTCCAGTGCGGTGCAGGGCAGTGCAGTGCAGTGCAGTGCGGTACAGTGCAGTGCAGTGCGGTGCAGTGCGGTACAGTGCGGTGTAAGGCAGTACAGTGTGGTGCGTGGCGGTACGGTGCAGGGCAGTGCAGGGCGGGGTAGGGGGGAACCGTACCAGTGAGGAGGACGGGGCCGGGCAGGTGCGACTAGGCCGGGCGAGGACGACGGGGCCGGGCGGGCGCGACGGGGCCGGGCTGGTGCGACAGGGCCGGGCCGGGGCGACGGGGCCGGGCGAGCGCGACGGGGCCGGGCAGGGGCGACGAGGCCGGGCGGGGGCGACAGGGCCGGGCCGGTGCGACGGGGCCGGGCGGGCGCGACGGGGCCGGGCTGGTGCGACGGGGCCGGGCAGGGTGCGACGGGGCCGGGCAGGTGCGACGGGGCCGGGCGAGCAGGACGGGGCCGAGCTGGTGCGACGGGGCCGGGCTGGTGCGACGGGGCCGGGCGAGCGCGACGGGGGGGGCCCAGGAGGGGCGCTGCAGGGGCCCAGGAGGGGCGCGACGGGGCCTAGGAGGGGCGCGACGGGGCCCAGGAGGGGCGCGACGGGGCCCAGGAGGGGCGCTACGGGGCCTGGGAGGGGCGCGATGGGGCCCAGGAGGGGCGCTACGGGGCCTGGGAGGGGCGCGACGGGACCCAGGAGGGACGCTATGGGGCCTGGGAGGGGCGCGACGGGGCCCAGGAGGGGCGCTACAGGACCCAGAAAGGGCGCGACGGGGCCCAGGAGGGGCGCTACGGGGCCCAGGAGGGGCGGTACGGGGCCTAGGAGGGGCGCGACGGGGCCTAGGAGGGGCGCTACGGGGCCTGGGAGGGGCGGGACGGGGCCCAGGAAGGGCGCTACGGGGCCTTGGAGGGGCGCGACGGGGCCCAGGAGGGGCGCTACGGGGCCTGGGAGGGGCGCGACGGGACCCAGGAGGGGCGCTACACGGCCTGGGAGGGGCGCGACGGGGCCCATGAGGGGCGCTACAGGACCCAGAAAGGGCGCGACGGGGCCCAGGAGGGGCGCTACGGGGCCCAGGAGGGGCGCTACGGGGCCTGGGAGGGGAGCGACGGGGCCCAGGAGGGGCGCTACGGAGCCCAGGAGGGGCGCGACGAGGCCCAGGAGGGGCGTTACGGGGCCTAGGAGGAGCGCGACGGGGCCCAGGAGGGGCGCTACGGGGCCCAGGAGGGGCACGACGGGGCCTGGGAGGGGCGCAACGGGGCTAGGGGGGGCGAGCGGAAGCGGTAGGTGGGGGGGATCCTACCTACGCGTGATACCATATCAGAAATTGAAGAAGTGAATAATGTTAGAGAGAGGGTACACACAGATATACCTAAGTGTTGTACCCTCTAAGAGGCTACCCTATACAGTCTATACAAACATGACAAATACACATGTTTGACAGTAGCCACCTTCAATCACGTCTTGGGTGGGCACATGTTTGGGGGAAGATGGTGGGAGGGGATATCCCACTTGTTTATATAAATTCTCACATTATTGTTATACATATTCTGATGTTCAATGAGAGATAGGTGATTACAATGGTATGTCTCCCCGATTCCAGCGAATGCATCACAAGCGACGGCCGCTGTCAGTCGTTCTTGAAGTGATTCGGAGAGTGCCCATTGGTGTTTTGGTGCTTGCCGAACCAGAGCACGAACATCCCCAACCGAAAGCCAATGGGAACCCCAAGTTTGGTTGACTCAAGTCGGTTCGATCCGGACATGACACCGTCCAAGCCTGCCCGTTACAGTACAGAGGGCGAAGTATTCCAAGCACCACGAAATCCGTAACGCACACTTCGGTACGGTATCTCCAAGGAGCGTACTGCACACGGGAAAACCCTTTCCTTGGCTCGGCCAAGCCGTCGAGCCCAAACCTCGGCGGTGGTTGGTTTGGGGGAGACTCTCCCAATGGGCCCCAGAGTCCATGTGGCCTACGTCACATGAACGAACCTGGTGCAGTATGAGCGCGAAGGGCATGTGGGAAAAGGTCAGCTGCAGCACACCTGGCCAGAAATTCCCAGAGCGCCACTGGGGAGTCGGGACGCACAGCCAATCCCAGTGGGCTGACTGTAGACCATGCGACTGGTGATGCCCACGGGCAGTTTTTGCCTGTCGGGGGCTTCGAGAGAACACCTGCCCTGGGAGAAGAAGGACAGCAGAAGAATTCAAGCCTCGCCGCATGATCGTCATTCCCCGTGCCGTGCCACCGACAGACCAGGGAATGGGGACGACAGCCCGAACCAGCCCACGAATGGAGGGGACAACGAACTCCCGCATTTCTGCATGCCTGCCTGAAACACTAATGCGACCTCACAAGCTTATCAAGTTTCCAACACATACGTCTAGAGGCCAGTCCAGAGAGAAGGCTGGTTTTAGGACCACCTCATGTCTTTAGACGGTTCTCGAAGCCTGCGACAAGGCTCTGCTTCGGCGCTGCGACTCTAGGTGCGATGCCTGAGCGATTGCAGCTTCGCGCTGCCGTGCCTCCAGCTCGGACATTCGGCCTCGATATTGCTCGCAAAGAAAACGGCCTGTAATTTATTCCGTCAGTCTAGCGCACGACCCCGCCAGTAAAACATCCCGCGACGTCCCCCTAGGCGTGTACCCCGCTCATCGCCGTTTCCCCGCTGCCTGTCAAGCAACGACCCGCCATGGCCGTTAGCTGCTTCGGGCCCATCTTCCGAGGGTGAGGGGCTGAGAATCGAAAGAGGTGGTGCATGAATACGTGGGACATGGGTGCATGAAAGCCTGAATTTGTGGTTTGATGGCTACACGATGGATGGTTGTGTCGTTTAGTACATGCAGCTCCACCCTTTTGCCTTCCTCGCTACTGCCTCTGTCCTCTTCTCTCCACCCCTCCTCAACCCCGCACCGGTCCTTTTCTCCTCTCGCGGTTTATTTCTTTCCGTCATCCCCGCCACGCTCCCTTCTTCCCCCTCTTCCCCGACGCCCCCTCCCGCCACATCCCCCCCTCCCCTCCCATCCCCGCCCGTCGTTTCACCGACAGCAGCGGTCGGCATCCGTTTCTGCCGGCCGTTCCATTCGACGATGTAGACGTTGACGAGAACGTCAGCAGCACCAATAAAGCCCGCAGCTGCGACAACAATAAGGGCCAACCCGCGCCGGCGCCTGCAGGCCCAGCAGGGGGAGAGGGGGGAGATGGAAGGGCGGAAGGAACAACAGAACCTTCCGCGCTTCCGCCTCCCCCGCCCCCCCCTCCTCCTCCTCCCCCACCATTTGCCCCCCCTCCCCCTCCCCTTCCGCCACGGGGCCCACCTCCTCCCCCTCCGCCACCCCCTCCCGGTCCTTACTCCTCAAGCGCGCTGGCCACTCCGCGCTCGTCGTTCCGCCGCGCGCGGTCGATCAAGGAGCGGAGGGAGGCGGTGGCTTTAAAGGTTTTCCACTGGACGAAGCTGCACGACACCAAGGGGACCATTTGGGAGGAGCTCTCGAGAGACGCCGATCTCTTTTCCCGCATGCAGCTCGACGGGCTCAAGCTAGAGGCCCTGCAGGTGCTCTTTAAAGCCAAGGAGTCTAAGGTTAAGATAGGCCCCGGGGGGGTGGCGGCTGGCGGGAGATACGGGCCCGGTGGGGCGTTTGGGGGGGGAAGGGGTGGCGGAGAATTGGGGGGTGCCGCGGGAGGGGGAGATGGCGGGGAGGTGCTTGGGGGGGACGGCGAGGGGGGGAAGGGGAGCGGTGTGGTGAAGGTTGTGACTCTAACGAGGGCGAACAACGTGGCTATAACGCTGGCGCAGTTCCGCATGGCGCACGGGGCGATCAGGGACGCCATCCTGCTGGGCAACGCGGGGGGCGCGCTGTCGCTGGATCAACTGGCGCTCATCGCTCAGGTACGCTGCTGCTCGAGCCGAGTTTGCGCTTGAGATTTCTCAGAAACTAAGTGTTGCTGGACTGGAGAAACTGGCGCTCATGGCGCAGGAACGCTGCTGCCCCACTCAACGAGCACCTCATCACATCAGCCCCTTGCGAGCCACGGTGAACAAGTAGGGCCTGCCTTGTCGTCCTCCTTCTTCTGTGTTGTTGGGCACTCATTCCCCTTCTCCCCCCTCTCCCCCCCCCCCCCTTCTCCCCCCCTAACCACTCCTCAAAACTAAACCACTCCGTCATCTCATCTCCCCCAACTTCAGCCAACCCCTGCCACTCCCTCTTTCGCACACTCATCTCATGCCCTTCTCCCCATACCGTGCTGCCCGTCAGGTGGTGCCAACGGACGACGAGGCGCAGCAGCTGCTGGCGTACGCGGAGCGGCGCCCCCTGGAGTCGCTGTCGTCCCCGGAGCAGTTCCTGCACGCGCTCGCCACCATCCCGCGCCTCAGAGACAAGCTCGACGTGCGCACCCGGGGGGGAGGAAAGAATGGGGGGGGGGGGGAGGAATGAAGGGGTGGGGGAATGACGGGGAAGGGAGTGAGGAGGAAGTGGGCGAGTTGGTGCTGATTAGAGAGGGTAGCAGTAGCACGGTTTGTGCAGATGTTGCTGCTCTCACGTGCCCTGTGCGCTGTTGTTTCTCTCATGTGCCTCTCTCTTATGATGGGCGAAAGTGAGGAGAAGGATGCATGATATGGTGTTCATGCTGCGTGGCTCACCTCCCTCTCATCGCCCCCACCCCTGGCTACTCATCATCAGGCGTGGGTGTTCATGCTGCGGTGCAGTGACATGGTGGCGGACACGCAACGGCTTATCGACACCTTCCAACGCGCATGCCAGCAGGTCAGTGCGGTGCACAAAGGTACGTGGTGGTGCGTGGGCATGGCGCATGGTGGTGGGGTGCTGTGCTTGAGTGACGTTTGCACGGACGAGGCAGCAGTAGGGGGGGTGGTGTCAGGGAGTGGAGCTGGGGTGTGGAGCTGGGGTGTGGTGCTGGGGTGTGGAGCTGGGGTGTGGTGCTGGGGTGTGGTGCTGGGGTGTGGTGCTGGGGTGTGGTGCTGGGGTGTGGAGCTGGGGTGTGGTGCTGGGGTGTGGTGCTGGGGTGTGGAGCTGGGGTGTGGAGCTGGGGTGTGGTGCTGGGGTGTGGAGCTGGGGTGTGGTGCTGGGGTGTGGTGCTGGGGTGTGGTGCTGGGGTGTGGTGCTGGGGTGTGGTGCTGGGGTGTGGTGCTGGGGTGTGGTTCTGGGGGGTATTATGGGGGGGTGCAAGGGGAGTCTCTTGAGTCTCTGAATGGGCTGCCGTCATGCGTTGCGTTGGCTCCGTCATCTGCCATGACATGCTGCCTGTGCATGTGCTGGCAACGCAACACATACTCGCGGCTGGCATGCATGGTTTGGCAACCCTGAACCTCAACCCGTGCGTGTGTGTGTGTGTATGCGTGGGGGTCTCTGTGTGTCTGTGTGTGTGCCTTTCTGTCTCTGTGTGTGTGTCCAGGTGCGGGAGTGCAAGCCTCTGAGGGCGGCCATGGCAGCAGCGCTGCAAGCAGGCAACGAGCTCAACTACGGCAGCACCAAAGGTCCGCACTCGCACTCGCAACCTGCAACCTGCAACCTGCAACATGCAACTTGAGTGTCCTAAGCCATTGCAGCAGCCATAGCTGTCGACCGAGACAGCAAAGAGCACCTTCGGGCTCTCATCAGTCCCATGGCCCCTTGTGTGCTCTCTCTCCAGACGTCCCCCAATCCTCCTTTCCTCTGACCTGCTCCTGGTTTCCATTCCCCTAGCATCTTTCTCCTTGCCCTCATTCTGCATGTGCTTCCCTCTACCCTTTCCTCTCTGTCCTCTTCTCCCGTTCCTTTTTCCAACCCTTGCGCTCTCCACCCTTTCCTTTTCACCCCATCCTCTCCACCCCTTCCTCTCACCCTTCCAATCTGATCCCCCAGCCGGCGCCCTGGGGTTCAGCATAGAGACTCTACCGAAGCTGGCAGACCACCGCGTCACTCTCTCAGCGCCACCAGCTCCATCACCCCACCCTGCCGCCAACCCTGCTTCTGAATTCCGCACCTCCCCTCTTCTTCCTCCTCCTGCTGCTGCTGCTGCTGCTGCTGCTGCTGCCCCAGGGCTTCCCCCTCCCCATCATGCTCCCTCCTCCTCCCGGTGTTCGTCTCTCCCGCCCGCGCCTGGGGGCTTGTCGGCTGTGGGCAGTGCAAGCAGTGCGGCTGCTGCTGCTGGCTCTTCTGCTCTGCTGCCTGGGTCCAGAAGCACAGGGGCTCGCATTCCTGTGGGCGGCGGCGGTGGTGCTGGTGCTGGTGCTGGTGCTGGTGCTGGTGCTGGTGGTAGTAGTAGCGGCAGCACCAGAGCCAGCATGAGCACCGGCACTGCTGGCAGCAGCGTAGGGGGCAGGCTAGAGGGGCGGCAGGTTAAGCGAGCCATGCTGCAAGCAACCAGCCTGTTAGACGTGGTAGCTGTGCTAGTTATGTCAGGCGGAGCGGTGCAGAGCGATACTGAGATGACCAAGGCGTTGGACGCTGTGGCTGCTGCGGCCAAGGTGCCTCTGGAGGAGATTCAGAGGAGTCTGGGGGGGGTGGATGAAGGCATAGCCACTGTGGAACGCGAGCTGGCGTTCGTGATCAGTGAAGAAGAGGCGATAGAGGCCGCTAGAGCCGCGGCTGAAGCGGCGGCTTTGGAGCGGGGAGAGGGGAGTGAGGAGGGCGAGGAGGAGGGCGAGGAGGAGGGGGAGGAGGCCGGGGAGGGGGGAGAGGAGGAGGGTAGTAGCGCGGGTGAGGGTGGAGAGGGGAGCGTTGACTCGGAAGGTAGGAGAGGGGAGGGGGGAGGTGCAGGGGAGCAGAACGGGTTGGGAGAGGAAGAGGAGGGAGCGCTGCTGCTGGCGGGTGCGAGCAGGAGGAGTGAGGGGGAGGAGGCAGAGACTCCAGGCAGTGGCAGCTGCGCCCTCACCTGCTGGGCTCCGTTGCAAGGATCGAGAGCCGGCCGGGGCAAAGGGGGAGGGATAGAGGGGGGGGAAGGGGTGAGAAAGGGCAGGGTTGGGTGGCGGGGGAGTGCGAGACGGTTTGGAAAGGAGTGGGAGGAGTGGGGTAAGATGGAAAAGCCTGTGGCGCGAGGCAAGGAGGCGGAAGGGGGGAAGAGGTCAGGAGGCGGGAAGGGGGGGAAGAAGAGCGGGAAAAGACGGAATGGAAGGCAGGGAGGGGAAGGAGGTGGTGGGAGAGAGGAGGAGGGGGGTGGGAAAAGGGGTGTTTTGAGAGAGGAGGGCGGGGAGACAGCAAGCAGGGCTGTAGATGGGGACGCAGTGACAATCTCCTCTGCCGCATCCCCTGCTGCTGTCGCTACCGCCACTGGCCCTTCTCCTGTCGCCACTTCTACCGCTGCCGCTCCCGCTGCTGCGATGTCAGTCCCTGCCCATGCCTCTGCTGCTGCATCCACCACTGGTGCGTGCATTGCCTCTACGCCCACTGGTGGCCTCGGGGCGTCGTTTTCAGAAGGCATCAGAGCAGGCGTCAAGCTGAGGAGCGTTCCCCCCACGCCCAGGGGAACCGGGCCAGGGGGGAGGAGGTCTGTTCCCCCCACGCCTAGAGGAGGCGGGGCAGGGGGGAAGAGGAGTGTTCCTGCCACGCCTCGCACTCCAGCCGCGGGACATGCAGGGAGGGGCAAGGGGTCCGTTCCTGCCACTCCTCGCACCGGGAATGCCACGCTCCCACCCCGCCCAACACCGGCTGCTGTTGCTGCTGCTGCTGTTGGGGCTTCAGCTGCTCCTGTTGGTGCTACGACTGCGGCTCCTCCTGCTGCTGCTTCTTCGTTTTCTGCGTTAACAACGGGGTGGCCACTCGGTGCAGGAGCATCAGTAGGAGCGGTGCCAGTGGCGTTGGGAGGAAGAGGGGTTGAAGCACCACCTGCTGCAGCAGCAGCGCCTATGGAACGGCCAACAGCAGCAGGCGCAAGAGCACCACGTCCACCACCACCATCATCATCATCATCATCATCGTCAGCAGCAGCAGCAGCAGCAGCACCACCAGTACCACCACCAGTGCTCCGGGCTTCCAGCATGGGTGCAGGGGTAGCAGCAAGCGGGGAAGAGCACGGCCAGGCCCCGGTTAGGCGAGTCACTTCCTTAGGCTCCGCGCTCTCCTCTCAAGGGGGCCCTGCAGGGGGGGGCAGGGGGGAGGACGGCAGAGGCAGAGGCGGAAGGGGGGCGGGCGCAGGGGGAAGGGGGAAGGGCGGAGTGAGTGATTACACGTGGGTGACGAGATTTGGGGCGAGGAAGGGCATTGCTATGGCAGTGGTTAAGAGGACGGTGCCCGTGTCAGGGGTTGCTAGTGATGATGGTGCTGCTCGTGCTGGTGCTGGGAAGGGGAGGGGGACTGGAGGGGGAGGGGTAACCGGGGGGGGTGGAGGTAGGGGAGGTGGGGGTAAGAGGGCGGAAGGAGACGGGGGGAAGGGTGGAGGAGGGGGGGAGGGTGGTGGTGCAGGGCGGAGGATGTCGCTAGGGGAGATGGTAGCAGCGAGAATGCACAGGAGGGCGATGAGTGACATGGGCAGCTGGTCTAGCCGGGACAGGCATGTAGCTGCGGCTGCTGATGGTGATGATTGTGATGATGGTGATGACGATGCTAGGGATGGTGGTGATGCTAATGGTGGTGATGGTGTTGGTGAGAATCTCGGGACTGCTGGAGGGAGAATGGGTGATGGGGAGGATGAGGTGGATGAGGAGGGAGAGGAGGACGAGGACGTGATTGCATCCGCCTTTGTACGGCAGGAGCGTCTGCCAAGCCGAGGGCGACTGGCCTCGCCGGCACTTCCCGCCCAACCCCCCTCCACTTGCTCGTCCTCTTATGGCACCCACCCCCCGGACGTATTCAGGTGCAGGGATAGCGGGGACGAGAGTAGCAGTGACGGGGACAGTGACAACGATGGGGATGCTGATGCTCATGGCAATGGTGGTCATGGTGGTGCTGGTTTGCACGAGCAGAGAGCTGGCCCAAAGGGAGTTCCACAGGGCGATTCGCGCAAGTGCATGGCGTTCAAGAGGAGTCCTCTGAACGGAGCGATAGCCGCAACTCCCCGCACCAAGCAGGTGTGGGCCGAGCAGGACGGCAGCACTGGCAGCACCAGCAGCAACCTCCTCCTCACTCCCCACTCCCACATCCACCCTCTCAACGCCCTGGCTCCACACTCCCACACCCACGCCCCCACCATCGCTGCTGCTGCTGTGGCAGCGGGGGCGGCAGTGGCAGTAGAGCGGGAGGAGGAGGAGAAGGAGCAGGGGAGGGTGTATGACGAGGTGGCAGCATGGCAGCAGTGGCGCAAGAGCAGGGGAGACGAGTCTGGGGAGGAGGGTGACGTCAGTGGCAACATCGGGATTGGTGCCTACCATTTCCTTAAAGCCCAGTCCATCCCTGGCTCAATTGCACCTGCACCAGGGTTTGTCAACAGTCAGTCAGCACTTGTGGGGGGGTCCGTGAGTGGAGTACCATTGGTGCATGGCAAGGGCTCCGTCTCTGGGGGGCTGTCCAGCTACCCTGCTTCAGCTGCAGCGGTTTCTGTTGCAGGTTCCGACCAAGAAAGGGGGGCTGGGTCGCTCTATAGAGGGTACAGCGGGGGGGAGATGAGCGACGCAGCAGCGGCTGTAGAGAGGAGCATGAGAAGGGAAGCAGCAGCGGCACTTGCAGCAGCAGCAGTGGCGGCCGCAACAGGGGCGAGAGGAGGCGGGTTTGGGCTTGGGGGGCGACCCCGCCCGTCCCCTCGCTTCTCCGCTCGGAGCAGCAAGCTTGCTTCGCGGACAGGGGAGAGAGAGAAGGGGGCAGGGAGGAGGAAGAAGGCAGAGGCCGGTGATGAGTCGGAGGATGCGTTTGGGTTTGAGGACTCGCAGCGTAGGATGTACGTGGACGGGAGGATGATGCAGTTGGGTACGAGCTGTGACGTATCATCAGGTGGACAGTTGGGCATGAGCCTCCATGGATCGAATGGGAGGTATGCCTCTGGTGCGCTGGGGGGTTTATCGAGCACAGTGGGCGGGTCTCGAGTGTCAGCTGTGCGGGTGGCGTATGGGTGTCACGGCGGGCCAGTGGCGGAGCTGGCACGCAGAGAGGCGCTAGAGAGCTTTCCCAGGTGCCAGAGCGAGCCGGGTAAGGTGTGCACGGAGGAGGGGAAGGAGGCTGAGGGGCAGGGGGAGGGGGGCCAAGGGGAGCATGGGGAGGAGGGCGGAGAAGGGCAGGTGAAATACGGGGAGGGGAGGAAGAGGGAGGAGGACTATTTTGCGTTTGAGGGGGAGAGGGTGCGTGGCGGGGGCGGATGGGGTGTTGGAGGTGGTGAGACGAGTGAGGGCAGAGAGGGATGCGATGGGGAGGGGTTTGGAAGTGGTGGCAGTGGCACTACGACCGCCAGCAGCAGCAGCTGTTTCAATGGTAGCAGCATCAGCACGAGCAGCGGCAGCATCCCCACCAGTCGTGCCAGCAACTACAGTCCAGCAGCACACATGGAAACACCTTCAGTTGCGTCTCCCCTCCCGGGTGTGTCTCCATACCCTGGTGTGTCTCCTCGCCCCGGTGTGTCTCTGGAAGGGGATGAGGAAGCGCGGAGAGGGGCAAAGCTAGCGATCCGAGGCGTGTATGTGAAGGACGTGGTTAACAAGTGGGAAGGGGGGGGGGGGCGGATAGACGAGAGCGACTGGGAGACCGGGGAGGTGGAGGAGGCGGAGAGGGAGAGGGAGAAGCAGAGGCGGACCATGTTTCAGCGAGGGGGCGCGTGGATGCGGCATGTGGGGGAGACTGAGGGGCGTGGGGGTGGTGAGAGGAATGCGGGTGATGCTGACAGCTTGGGCCGCTCCTTAGAAGGCGTTGGGCGGTGTGGGAGTGGAAGCAGTGCAAGAGTGGAAGGCGATCCGTGGGGGAGGAGGGGGCAGGGCGAAGTTGCGTGCCTGCATAGTGCTGCTGCTGGGAATGAGGCTGGTGGGGATGCCCATGGGAATGGCAGGGCTGGTGGTGATGTTAATGGCGGTGATACTATCCGTGGTGATGCTGATGAGGCTGGAGCTAATGTTGGTGGGCATGATGATGATGATGATGATGATGATGATGATGAGAATGGTGATAATGGTGATGATGGTGATGATGGTAGTGCATGGCAGTGGGAGGTGCCTCTATCTGACCGTCTAACACAATTTCTTGACAAGGCGAGGGAGGAGAGGGAAAGGTTGGCACAGCATTTGGAGGAGAGCAAGCAGCAGTTTCAGCACCTCGCAACGTTTCTGGGGGAGCCCCACACATCTAAACCCCAGGTAATCGCCCACTCCCTCTTTTGGCTTCAGTCCCCCCCCCCCAGTGTTTCGCTGCCATGTTCCAATTCGTAGCCGCCCTATGTGTTGTCACAGCGATAAATTCTGTGTTGTGTGTGTGGATTGCCTGTGTTGCTCTCTGTTCAGGCAAGTTTTGGGGCGCTCTGGCAGTTTGCAGTCGCGTTCGACAAGAGCCAACGGGCTGTTGGCCTTCTTTAGCTGCGTGTCCACCTGCTGCTGTTGCACTGCTTCTGCTTCGCCCGCTCTGTGTATGATTCCTTGATGCATGCTAACTTAACGTTTGAGCCTCGGGTGCTTCTTTCTATTGATGCCCTCTCTTCATGTACAGTGATGTACCGTATGCCTGTTCCCTGAATCTTTGGCACGACCTGACACCAATCCATCATCTATTCCACGCCCATGCTTGCTCCTTCAATCTTGAGCATCGCTATGTAACTCAATCCTCACCTTTGACATGTGGTGCTTAGGTTTTTTACAACCTCAGAAAATGAACTTTCACAGATTCACACCTGTTTTTGTTGCCAATCGGCCTATCGTAACATTAAACCACATTCGCATAATACATTTAGTACAGCACTTTCACCTCACGTTTTTCTTTCCGTACTATGGTTTCATCAAACCTTAAGAACAGTCAATCTCTCGTTAGAGGCACCGGATAGAATGTTCCAGGCGCTTCAGGATGCTGTGGATAGAAAGTTCACCCTCGCACGCCAATTTCGTGAATCTTCTCCATAACAGTACTAACCGATCTTCTCCAACTTTACCAGGGGCAGCAACCCACCTGCCTGCCCCTACACTGCCCCTTCCAGCATACGTCCCCTCTGTCTGGCCGCCCCCCCTCGTAGCCTCGCATTTGACCACTTGCTATCACAGCCGATACGCGAGCTCAAACACGGGTTTCATGGACGGCCAGTGACCGGCCACGCACCTCGATTCCTCGTGTTCGGATACAGCCGAAACCTGTGGTTCAATCCATCACCTTGATTTCCCGAGGTACTCAGTGGTCTATTGAGGTTCGCGTATTCTCCGACCTTACTTCTTCTCGAGGCCACTCTCTAAACCTCTCGGAAGTAGATTGCCGTTATGGCAACTCCCCCCGGCTCCCCTCTCACCCACCCCGCCACCTCCCCCATCCGCGAAGCCCCGTTTTCTTCCGCCCACCTGTCCTTCGGGGCGCAGCCGCCCCAGACCGCCCTGCCACTATGCGCAGAGTTGTCTTCCCCCTTCGCCGCAGGAACGTTCCCCGGCTCGCCAGACCCCGCAGTTGCGCCGAAAGCTCCGCCAATCGGCGCAGGCGCGGGTCTTGGTTGGGCAGGAGGCGCGGGCGCGCCGGCTGCGAACCTCGCCTCGCAGCCCTTCCCCGCCGCGCCCGCATTCCCTTCCGCCTCTCCCCCCACTTCCCCCCTTCCGGGTCCTCCGGCCTGCGGGGCGGACGCGCCGAGGCTGGGGTCGAAGCGCAAGGGAGGGGCATGGATGGAGGCGGGATGGGGGGCAGGCGGAGGGGGAGTGGGGATGGCGGGAGGTGCGGGGGGAGATGGCGCAGCGGGCAGGGGGAGCACAATGGGGATGGATGGGATGGTGGGGGGGATGGGGCCAGATCCCGCGATAGACCTGGGGCTTCCAGCAAAGCGGGCGAGACTGCAGGTGAGTGGGGTGGGGAAGGGGTGGGGAAGGGGTGGGGGGGGGGATCACCGGTACCTGTGAAAGTTGTTTTGTTACAGTGATGGAGCATCGCCTCTCATTTCCCTGTCCCTCACAAGTGCTTCTCCTTTGCCCCCCCTGCTGGCATGTGCCCATGTGCCATTTCCCATCTACTCTGGTTCCCCTGCCCATGTGCCCTTGCCCATTGCCCCCCACCACAGCCGCCTGAGCCTCTAGTATTGCCATCAGCGACAGCGGACCCTGCAAACTTCCAGTTTGCTCCTCCAAAGCTTGCCGTCTCCCCCACCTCCCCCTCTCCATCCTCTCCACTCACCTCCGTGGTCCCTCCTCCCTTACCCCCTCTCTCTCCTGCATTAATGCAAGGCTCCGTTTTCTCCTCAACCCCACTCACCACCACCGGCGCTGCTGCTGCCCCTGTCTTTCCTTCCGCTCCTTCTGACACTGCTCTTGTAACCCCCAGCGTTGCTTCTGCCGGTATTCCTGTTTCAAGCAACGGCAGCGTCTTTACCCCCATAGCTGCTGCTGCTGCTGCTGCTGCTGCTGCTCCTACCTCTCCCTTCCTCCCCCAAGGCACAAGCCTAATGGACACCACGAGCTCCGCATCCCCACCAGCACCACTGCCACCAATGGCGCAGCTCTCCGCACAGCAAGCAGACAATGCGAAGGCCATTGTGCTCTACTCCCCTCCGGCCATCCCTGCACTGGCCACCCTGGCCGCTGGCACTGGAATCGGGGCTGGCATTGGCATGGGCGGTGGTGCTGGAGCTGGGAGAAGCGCGGAGAGGGAAGCCGTGGCAGCAGCAACGGCGCTTGCAGCACGGGCAGCGGTGCAGCAGTGGCCGGTGGAGAAGCTGAAGGTGGCATGGATGGGGGCCAGCCCCATGGAGAGACGGGTGCTTGGCGGCATGATGAGCGCTCTGCTGCAGGGCCAGCCCATTCAGATTCTAGGAGGGAGCAAGCTGCTGGAAGGTACGATAGTACCCTCACCCACTGTCTCTGCGTTGCGGCATCACGAGTGTGCTCCCTGGTAGTGGGGCAAGAGATTGTCAAACAATGCTGTTTTTGTGCCTGTGGTAATGATAAATGTCGGCTTGTCATCCTGTGTCTCGAATTTCCATTTCTCTGCATCCCACCTTCACCCGTCTCCCCTTCCTCTGCCATGCCCTTACCCATTTCCATCTTCTCCACTCTGCTGCTCTGACAGCCCTTCAGCTGCGTCCACCTGCCGACGTTGGCAGTGGGCAGGAAGCAGCCGCAGAGGCAGAGGCAGAGGCGCAGGCAGAGGCAGGAGAGGAGGTGGAGGTGGAGGATGAGGTGGAGCAGGCAGAGCAGCAAGCTGACTCGCTCATGGCAACAGCAGATGGCATGAGTATGGAGCAGCAGGCAGTGAGCAGCAATGCGCTTGAGGGAAGTACTGGGGAGGACGTGGAGATGGCAGAGTAGGGCACAGCACAGAGTTAGGTGGCATCAAAGCACACCACAGTTACGATTGTCAGCTGCTAGAGTCTGGCTGCTCGTACAATCCTCGTTGCAGCCGTGTCCATTCTTGTGTTGGGATGGGATATTACCAGGCAGGCACACTCCTGGTACCGATATTTGGCAGAGTGCTGCATAAGGGTTATTCGTTCCTGCTGCTAGCACACTTCTGGTGTGCTACAGCCATAAACCCTTGGAGCAGCCGCTTGGAGAGGGTTTTGCATGTCCCACGGGGTCGGGGTTTTGGCTTGTAGAATGGGGGAGTCACCGAACGAGCTAGGGTGTCACTGTATCACGCTTCTGGTCCAAGCAACTGCAGCAGCAACCTGAGCACATTCGTGTAGCCCGGATTGGGTGCACATTCTGGTCCAAGGAAGGAATGTTGATCATGGGGTAGGCCTCTGGTGGTGTTTGGCTCATTACCTCAGTTTCTCGACAACACACATTCTGGAGAAACAGCTCCGTGTAGAGTAAGAAACTTGGTTTCCTTACGAGAAAGAACAAAATAAGTTACAAAGAAAAAAACCATCCTAGTAGTAGCCTAGGGTACTCTAGCACGGGTGGCCACTCTAAGCGGCGACAGCCTCGGTGGCGGTGGGCACGTCAGCGGCGTCGAGCTGCAGGTCGTACCGCTTGCCGCGCACCACGGCGTACACCTTGTCCGCCGCGATGTAGTCGCACGTGCGCTCCAGGCGGAACGGCTCGCCGGGGACCTGGTTTCCAGAGTGGATTTGCACGCCAGTGACAACCGCATAGTCCGCCGTGGCGGGATCGACGGTGAGCGCAATCAGCTTCTCGAGGTCCTCATTAATTGCCTGCATGGCGGCCTTGGTGACCTGGACCAGCGACAGCAGCTCGCCCTCCTTCTTGCGCTGCACCTTCTCCATCACCTTGGTCTTGAGCAGCTGGTACTCCGCGTCGTCGTCGTCGGGCGTCGGGCCGTTGCCCGCGTTGATGTCGTTCTTGATCGCGATCAGCGCTCCGCACGCGGAGGACGACTTGCCGCGCCCGCGGCGCAGCAGAGAGCCCACCTCGCCGGACTCGCCGACCGACACATGGGGGAACGCGAAGAAAATGTCTGGAGATGGGAGGAAGGCAAACGGTGCAGGCGAGGGGAGAGTGTGAGAGGGATGATACGGGGCAGAACGCTGCGAGCTCGTTTTGGATTCTTTAGAAACATGCGCATGTGAAAGAGGGGGAAGATTAGGTGGGCGGAGAAGCCTGGGAGGCCGGGAGGCTGCAACACGACGTCTTTAGGGTCACCACATTTTCCTGACGTGTTTCACGCAACTTCCTGGGTTCCGGGACTCGCACGACCCCGCAGCTACACTGTTCACCTAGTAATGCCACTCTTAGAGTGGCACTTGGAATCCGTCAGCGCGTCCCACCCTACCAGCCACTCACATCGTTCCTTGATGGTGCCATCGACGTCGCAGAGGAACTCGGGCGAGTGGCTCATGGCGGCCTTGAACCCCGTCTTCCCGCAGTTCACCAGCCCGCCCAGCCCGGACACGTTAAAGCTCAGCCCGAACTCCTTGTCGATCAGGTTCACGATGGGTCTGCACACCTCGTCGCGGCACGTGTTAACGAGCGCGATGCCGTTGTCCTTGCGGAACCCCAGCTTGTTCAGCTCCACCGCCACGGCGTGCAGGAACTCCTCCTCCTGCCGCGCGTTCGGGAAGAACTTCGCCATGGACGCGAGAGCGGGCAGCGCGGCCTGATTCACGCGGGGAATGCCGCCGATGGCGGGCGCCGCTGCGGCCGCAGGGGCGGCGGCGGCGGCATCGGTAGCGGCGGCGGCGGCGGCGGCGGGGACGGTGGCGGGAGCTGCGGCCTGGGCTGGGCTGGGGAAGGTGATGTTGACGACGTAGTAGGTGGTGCCGTTGCCGTTAGGGCTGGGTACGGCGCTCGTGTGTGTGACGACGGACTCGGCGCGCACTGAGCGGCTCTTGGAGCCCGTGCACTTTTTGCAGGCGCAGCTCTTGGCTGAGATGGAGCTGCTCGCCAAGGTGGCCGCCTTAGAGAGAGACTTCAGGCCCGAGAAAGCCGGGATAGCTGCAAGTAGACGCAATGCACAGGAATCCAAGGAATTGTCAGGCATGGATACGGCAGTCATACTGTTATAATAGCAGGAAGCGTGTCGGAACGAATAGTATGATAATGGCGAGATGTTCGACTTACTGGTAGAGGAAGACACGGCCTTTGCCATCGACAGGGACTGAGCTGCAATGGCAGTGGAGGTGGCGAGAGTGGCAGCCATGGCTGAAGCGTCTGCGAAGAGATGCGCAAATCGGGAATCGATTTAGTCAGCGTAAATTGGTTGCTTCACACAAGTGATAGTTGACTAGATCCACATTGGTGCTTTATCCACATTGGCAGGGAGGGTGGAAGCAGAGGGTGGGTGAGGGAGGCTGACGGGGACCCTCACGGCCGGAGCGCGTTGATTCGTGGGAAAGGTGCTGGGGGGGGGGGAAGAGCGTGCCGGAATTTCGAGAAAGGTTGGTTGCTGCGTCACCAATGAGAAATCCTGACGCTACTAGTGCCACGTCAAGGGCCCCTCAACACCAAACCACGAGTCAAAACACCATTTGCCTGTCCTTGTCACCCAAGGCGAGAGCTTGTGCTTGCCCATCGCAAGTCCTACAGTTCACGAATTTCCCTAGCAAAAGCGTCCACATGCCACGGGCAAATTAGGAATCGCTTCGGATGGGCTGGTGCCCTGGTGGGTTCTACATTTTCCAGGTGCATGAATTTGAAAGTTCTGCTCCTGGAATCTGGACGCCTTATGTGGTTTCACGAAAGTCCTGAATTTCGTGCATGGCGCCTGCTCAACCAGGGACCCCCAACGAAGAAATTGTGCAAATTTCGCTCTCTTGCCGCATGAAGTGAAAAGCGTTTCGCAACGCGACCTCACCTCGTTGCGGCTCGTTCTGCTCAGCAGCACCACACCACACCTCGCCTCCACGTGGCAACGACCAGGAGGTTGACCAGCTCGTCCCTGCATCCCGTCCTCGTTCCTTTTCATGTTGGGAGGTTCTCATTTCATCATCCTAGCCCAGCTCACTCTTCACATCACTTCCCACCATCTCCTATCGTTTGGGCCTTCGATTTACGAGGCCCACACGATGGTTTCAGACGATTAGAAATCGGATTACAAACGTCTCGAGGAACAAATCGGCTACTGTACTCGTACAGACTCCTTGCTACCATGAGCAGAGATCACTCTGAAGCCCACAATCCAACAATCCAGCTAGCAGAACTGGTGAAAGCTAGCAGCATTATCATCCTACATCCGGACTCCGAGTACTCTTGGTTCAGACAACTGTCGCTCAGATCGCGTGGAAGAACTGGTGGGGGACGGGGCGGGAGAGGAGGTAGTGAGTGAGGAGACGAGCAATTGCAGAGAAGTGAGGAATATGACACGAGGTACCGCACATATAGTGATCTGTTTCACAGCTTCTGATTTCGCTTGAAGCTGTACCCTACCCAACTGTAACGTGATAGAGGTAAGGGCACCTGGAGGCTGTGGGACATCAAAAGGTGTGAATGTGCAACCTAGGTACGTATATGGTTAGAGCTTGTGGTGCTGGTTGAATTGCTGTAATACAGGGATGAGAGCTGGAGGTTGGCCGTACATAGTGAGTACTTTGCCATTTACAGCATATAGAACGCGTGGGACAGCGTATACATGGCGGGAATTGGAAACATCAGCAGTACAAAATGCGTGCTAAAATGCAGATGCACAGGAGAAGGTTGCAACTTGCACAGGCATGCAAGGGAATTGCTGCCCTCTGCACTCGCCATACTCCCATGTGATGAAGAGCTTCCCCTGGTGGCCATGCTAGGTTTGAACAACCTGGTATCCGAGCTTGGAGCACAAAGCTTGCTCGAGCGTCTTGCCAGTACGTCGACCCTTCGACTGAACTAGCACGGTGCTTGAACCATTTGCTGGATATCTGACTAATGGGATGCTTGTCACATGTTACTCCAACAACATGCTTCCCTTCTCAAGTTTTAAGCAAGTTTGAATGTATGCAAGCGCCAAATCTTTACTTGGCTTGTGTAGTCGTGCTTTATGCCTAAATGAAGTTTAAAACTTGAGTTTTCCATGATGAAGGCTAAATAATTAGGACTAGTTGCATGTTACGCATCTGAATTGCGAAAGTTGATGTTGTGTAGGTGCTTAAAAAGGTTGACCATGTGACAACACCGAGGTTCCACATCCCCTCACACCCGATCAAGCATGATCAAATATGGGCAAATCCTGCTCGCAACGACCACCACACCGCACCGCACCCCATCAGGATGGCAAATACTACAGAAAGTTTGGGTCAACAGATTTGGTCGGTTCGTGCAGTCATTGTACTGTACAGACGGCGCCCGACTTCAGAACACTCTGTTCACGAGTCGCGCTGGATGAATGTGGATGGAATCGGGGAGGTGCACTTTGGGACAGAATCGGGCTAGGCATTTTGCAGACATCATGTGTAGCGTTACTGTGAACTCTCAAGCTTATAAGATTGTTGAAGGAAATAACGCGCCTTGATGAAAATTTAGAATGTTTTGAGACGGTCGACCCTTTTTGCGCGCTATGTATGGCATGCCCCTGTTACCCGAAACGGTCGACCCTCCCCCACTGTACCCGTTTTCGTTTTGGGTTCAGATGCCACTACGTTTTTTGGGGGCAGCTGAAGGGCAGCATGTGTAGGGTCCAATAAGGAGTAATACGACAAACAATGCCGGCACATTAAGGGTTGCGGCATTCGAAAAAAGCACGTGCAATCATTTTGGGGCACAACGTCCGGATTTCGACAAAATAGCGGGTGAGGTTTTTGCTGAACTCGGATTCCGACGCGGAAACATTTCCAAAAACAGGGTTTGAACCCAGATTCTAACGGGTGAATTTTGGCAGAACTGGCTGTGAAACCCAGATTTGACGGGTAAAATTTGAGAGGACAGAGTGCTGAAGACGGATTCTGATGGGTAGCTTTGGCCAGATACCCGGATCTGACGGGTGCCCCAAAACCAAACGTAAGCCCCGACATTTGCGAGAGTCAGATGACTCCAACACGTGCGTTCACGCTAGGTGAAGGGGACAGGCAGGCATGGGCAGATTTTTGTCGCGACCGATTAAAGCGAGGGTCTCAAGAAGCAGAAAACCAAATCCAAAGGTTTTGGTTTGGGGGGGTCTCGAAAATTGGGAGGTGTGGTGAGGGGTGCTGGTTGGGCGCTGTTACTGTTTTGCTAATTTCGTCAACCCAAAACCAAATCTTTTGGATTTGGTTTCGCGCTTCTTGAGACCCTCGCTTTAAATGCATGTTCGCGCAACAAAACATAAACGGCAAATGTTTTCACTGCGACCCAAAATTACATTTCCAATATTCGGCACATCAAAACATAAACGGATATAGTTGGTGGGGTCGACCGTTTTGGGTGACGGGGGCATGCCATACATCGCGCGCAAAATGGTCGACTGTTTAAAATTATTCTTAACTTTTGTTAAAATCTGCTATTTCCTTTTTGTCAACCCTGGTTCGTCAACCATTTCCAGCTCAACGCGGTCCATCCATCCACACTGGCTGCGACCGCTGGGGTGCCCGCCCACCACGACACAACTGACCCGAAATCACCCTGCTCGAGTCGACTGAGTCTCCTGCCCCGGACAAATCAAGGGGCACGCAGAGGAAAAATCAGTCGCCAGACGTGCTGCAGTGTCGCCTGTGTCGCCTCCTGGCTGCGGGCCTGGAGGACGTGGGTGGTTGCCCTTCCTGGTTCGGTTCGGGAGGGAGTCAGTCGGACCACAAGGGCAAGCCAATGCGCAGGAAGGAAGGTGATGGAAGGAAGACTCGAGTCGAATCAATTGAGACCGGCCTGGTCTTGGGAGATTGAGATCCCGTTCCTGAAATTTGGACAGGTTTGGACACCACGTCAGCTCTTGATGTGACAAGAGGTACGAAGTTCAGACAAGTGGGACCAACCGGCCACGGTCCTTGCGAGAGGGGCCCACGACATTCTGCGACCTAGGGCGAGCCTTGTAAATCACAAGGTTAGGAGCACGTTCTTCTAGCACCTGCCCATAAGATCTTTCGTGTCCCCAATCATGTGGATCCACGGAATAGAAGTTTTGCCCCAAGTGGCGCGAAACAAGCTAGGGTTTGGGGCAGGGCTTACCTTTGAGTTTTTGCCCACACGGCAGATCCGGATACCCCTCATGGGTAACCCGGATCTCACGGGTATACCTTAAAAGTCACAGGTCAGAATCCAGTTGGGAACAAAAACAGCACGTCAGATCCGGGTGATTTTCGTAGCGTCAAAATGTTCCAGTTCAAAGGTTCTGTGTGTCGAAACACACATATTTCCCTTATGTAAACGCATGTTTCTGTTCTCACTCTGATGAACCGCCATCCAATCTAAGGTAATTTCGTCTTTATTGGAGGGAAAAGGGAGGTGGCGAGGGGGGATGGGAGGGTCACGGGGAAGAGGAGGGGGGGGGGGGGGAGAGAAGGGGGGGGGAGGGGAAGTCGAAGGGTGGGGGGTATGGAGGTTTTTTAGAGCTAAGTTTCGTTTGTGCCAGAGGTTCACCCGTCAAATCAGGGTAATTCACAAAGAGAACACGTCAATTTACGGATACTGCTAAAAACGAACCCGTCAGAATTCGGCTCCATGGAAAACGAACACGTTAGAATCCGGAATGGGACGAAAAATCATCCGTTATTTTGCAAAACTCCGGATAGTTACCCGTGAAAAATAAGCCCTGGTTTGAGGTTGCAGGGTAGTTCACTGTAACGTGGTCAGTTCTGACCTTACACAAGGCAATGTCGCCGCCATTGTATTGGCTGCGAAAAACGCTTGACCTCCGACCGTAAGTTCGGCTGTTTCATGCGACGTCACGTCAGCAAGTCGATGTGGCGAAACCACCATTCGTGACGTCATACACCAAACACAATTTTGCTGTTGTCCTGTCCAAACTTCGCAGGAACGCCATCTAAATGAGCAGCCTCCTCTACGTTTGGTTTTAGTTTCTCATAGCTTCCTTAGCTTCTACTCTCAACTGTCAAGATTCAGGGGAAGGCATCCCTGAATCATTAGGACTTGTTCACACAGTACCCCTTCATTTCCACCGTTAAAATCTACCAGGAGAGGTATGGGCACTACGAGAAGGGTGTGAGTAACATGTACGGGACTGTGAGGGGAGAGTACGAAAATCCATTAAGGGGTGTCTCCCCTCTGTTTGACTACGAGGTGTGAGTAACGTGCTGTGAGGGGAGAACAAAAATCTTTAAAGGGAGTATCTCCCCTCTGTTTGTCACTTGGTGTGAGTACGCGATGTGAGGGAAGAACAACAAAAATATACGAAGGGAGTCTTCTCCCCTCTGTTTGTGACTTCGAGGTGTGAGTACGTGCTGTGAGGGGAGAACAACCAAGATCTTCCCAGGGAGTTGTTTCCCCTAAGGAGATCCCCCTGTAGCCCTACCAGCAGTAGTAGTATACACTCAGGGTGGAAAAAATACACCCTAATCTGAGGGTTGCAATCTGCATAAACCTTGAATTGACCGGTCTCGTAAAAACTTTATCCTCTATTTGTGGGGCCAGCTGGAGAAGTGCCTTTTATTTGACTCAAATTCAGGGCAGCAGCCCTTGAAACATAGGCCCTGCCCACCACCCAGCCCAGCTCCATTCATCCTTTCCCACCCCATAGTGCAGTAGCTACTCGTACATGTACTGTTACGTGACCTCGTTTGTGCCACCTGTCAGACTAAAGCGAGAGCTGGCCCGTCGACATGGAGTATGTTCCGCCCGTAGATTCGTCAACAAGCAAGTGTCCTCGTCGACCTCCAGATTTCACCACGGATCCTCCTCCTCACGAAACCAGCTTCCCTCACGGAATCCCGAGCTCGAAAGAAGCAACCCGCAAACCGCGTCAATCCTTTTCCTCTAGCTTTCCTCGCAAATGCGCCAGCTCAGCCAGCTCGAGCAGTGCTAGCAAGGCGGAATCCCGATTCCCCTTCCCTTCTTTCGGAACGGTCCATCGCTCATTAACCACTAGCAGCTCCGCGAGCGGTGCTGTAACCACCAGTAGCGACGGTCACGCGGGTTCCAGCTCTGGCCACCACGAGTTGGCGTTTAACGACATCGCCGCTGCGCCGTCTTCTCCCACGGCTACTACTGCCCGCAGCCCTAGCTCCCTCGTGTCGCTCTCATCCCCCCGTAGGCGATCCGAAACCGTCTCTGGACGTAATACCTCCAGCCAGCCACCCACTCCGAAAACCCCACGTGGCAGCAGCCTTTTGCTGAAAGCATTGCACATCCCTCGGAGGTCTCTGGAGCTGGTGTCTCCGCGAAAGCGCAGCAGCAATAGCCCCAGACAGGTAGTACGGTGTGACAATAGCGGGGCCAGTCTGTCTTCCCCATCATCCAATTCGTCGTCACCCTCGATCCCGCCGTCCTCGTTACCAGCTTCCTCGTTATCGCCTCGCACCTTGCCCATGACAGCCAGTCAAAGCACAGCGCTTGCCGCCTCTCAAATCCCCTCTCCGTCCTCCTCCTCGTCCTCCTCCCTCTCCTCGTACCCCCACACGCACTCCCACGTCGCGGCGTCAAATGCGGCACCTATCCCAGCGTCCCTCCCACCCAGCCTCAGCTGCAGCGGCGGCGGCAGCGGCGGCGCCACTGCTAGTGCTAGCGCCACCATGGCGCTTTCCCCTGCAGCGGGTAGGAGCAATGGCCCTCTTTCCGTGACTGCGACCGCCGCGATTCTCGCTAGCAGAGGGTCCGCTGCTGCTGCTGGGTTGCCTTCTTCGGCGCGCGACGGTGAAACGAACAGGTCAGGCGAGATGGCGGATGGGAATGAGGCATCATTTGCGCAGGTCGTATCTGCGCAGGTCGCATCTGCGCTCGACAATTGGGCGGGTGGCGGAGTCTCGCGCGCCAAAAGCGCCAGCGATGGTGCCTCTGCTGCTTCCCCGTACCCAGACCTTCCTGCCGCTTCTCACTCACCAGCCGCCGCCGCTGCCGCCGCCGCCGCGGCTGCTGCTTCGGATGCTTCCGCTGGCGGCGACGCGAATAGCATGGCCAGCTCTACTCCTGGCGCCCGTTCCGCTTCCGCCTCCCCCACTCCGCCGGTCGTCTCTCCCCCTCCCCGGATACCGCCACTGGACTTCCCTCCTGTAAAACCCCCCGTTTCCCCCGCATCTGCGACAACAGTGCCTCCTTCCCCCAAGCCCCCGGTCCCTGCATTATCCCCCCACCGCTCCGCCTCCGCCTCCGCCTCCGCGTCCGCGGCATCCGCTTGCCCCCCTTCCGCCGCGCCGGTGTCCCCCATGGCGCTGCAGTTCGTGCGCCAGTCGCGCGCCATGATGCTTCTCTTCGACCGCCAGTCCGCGGAAGTGCTCGCCGCCAGTCGCGCAGCGCTGACGGCGCTCGGACAGGCGGAGGAAGGGGAGAGCGCGCAAGGCGCGGGCGCGGGCGGGTGCAAGGGGCTGTTTGATTTGACAGGCGACGTGAGCGCGGAGCAGTGGCAGCGCGCCGTGAGCGACGCGGTGGCGGCGAGCGGAGGGGGAGGCGCAGCGGTGCTGCGGTTCAACGTGCGCGACTCGGGGACGGGCGGGCACCTGGAAGGGCGGCAGGTGGACCTCATGCTGCAGCCGTGCCAGTTCGCGCTCGATGCGCGCTCGCTCGTCGGCACCTTCGCCATAGTCAACCAGCACTGTGGCCCCTCCGTTAGCAGCAGCAGCAGTGGCGGCGGCAGCGGCAGCGGCAACGTCAGCGGTAGCGGGAGCGGTAACGCAGCGGCGGAGGCGCCAGGCTATGGGGTGTCGGAGGGGGGTTCTCTTCCCAGTGGCAGCAGTTCCGGCAGCGTGAAGATGAGTGGGAAGAAGATGCGGCAGAAGATCGCGGTACTGCTAGGGTTTCAGGATGAGTCGGGAGGAGGAGGAGCAGGAGCTATGCAGGTGTCGACGCCGCTCCCCACCATCAACACCCCTCACGGCTCTGGCTCGGCCCAAACCACGCCCAGAGGCTCGACAACCCCTCGCAGTGGCTTCTCGCTGAAAGGCCGAGGGGCCATGTCTGGCCCGCTTGCGTTCAAGGGCTCTTCTGGTGGTGCCGCTGCTGGTGATGGTGGTGGTTCTGTTTCCAACAGTGGGGGAGTGACTCCTCGCTCCATGCTCAAGCTACCCAGCTTCAACAACACTATCTCCCTTAACTCTCATTCCTCCTCCTCCTCCTCCTATCCACCCTCCTCCCCCTCCCCCTCCTCCACCGCCATTGCTGCCAGCTCCTCAGCCTCGTCCGCCTTCTCTTTCCAACCCGACGCGTCTAGTAAGGCGGATATTCCCCGCCCTCTCAGCGCAAAGTTCCTCTCCCGCCCGCCTGGCTTTGAGCCGCCGAGGTCGGAGCGGCGCCAGGCCACCACGCCTGGGCGCAGGCTCGGCCTGCCGTCAGTGAAGGACGTGTTCTCCGGACCTCTCTACCCTGGCTCGGGACAGGCTCGGGAGAGCAGGGAAGGTAGGGGCTGGCGACAAGGCAAGGAAGCGACGGTTGGGGCAGACAGAGCAACAGAAAAGGCAGCAGAAAAAGGGGGAGCGGAGAAAGTGGGGTCGGGTGGAGGAGGGAGGGAGGAGGAGAAAGCCGGAGGGAAGGGGTTCAGGGTGATGTCTAGGAGGGAGAGCAGGAGCGGAGGGGGGTCACTGACAGAGTGGGACGGGATTCTGGGGAGGGGTAAGCGAGGCAGCTGGGGAAGTTTCGGGAGCTTTGATGGGGGATTTATTGGTGCAGCTGCTGCTGCCGCCGGTGCTCTGTCGAGCCCTGCTGTTGTCGTTCCTGCTGCTTCTGCTGCTGCGCCTGCTGCTGCTGCTGCTGCTGGTTTCGGTAGTGCTGGTGCTGCTGGTGTCGGTGGTGCTGGTGTCACCACTAGTCCTGACGCTGCTGCTGATGACGTTCCTGCTGCTCTGACTGCAGGCACTGCTGTCATTCCCCCCTGCAGCAATTCCGGCACCGGCAACTGCAGCAGCAGCGGCGGCGGCGGCAATGCACCCAGTATCCCTCCCATATTCCACTCTATCTCGAGGAACAACAGCTGCGAGCACGGGAGCGTTGCCCCAGCCGGCAATGCGCACAGCAGCAGCAGCGGCAACAGGGGCAGCAGCAGCAGCAACGCACCTTCCCTGGCTAAGTGTGGCTCGTTTGGGTCGGGCAGGCGCAAGGATCTGCGGGTTGCCATTCCCCCTGACGGCTTGCAGGAAGGGGTGGAGGCGGAGCGCGCAGGGGCGGGCGCAGGGGGAGCGGCGGGGGAAGCAGGGGGAGCGGCGGGGGATGCAGGGGAGGAAGGAGCCGGGAGCAGTGGCGGGGTGGAGGGAGCAGTGGGGAGGGGAGACGCAGAGAGGGGAGAAGCAGGGGATGTCAGAGCGAGCGGGGGAGAAGGAGGGGGAGTGGAGGGTGAAGAAGGCTCGAAGGCAAAGCGTGGTGAGGGGGTGGCTGGGGAGGGGAAGGCAGGAGGGGAGGACAGTGCGCAGGGAGGGCAGGAGGGGTGGGAGGGGTGTGGGGATCGGGTGCACAGGGTGCAAGGTAAAGCGGAGGAGGGCGAGAGACGAGATGGCGGTGAGGTAAGTGGAGCATGCAAGGGAGCAGGCATGGAAGCATGCAAGGGAGCAGGCATGGGAGCATGCAAGGGGGCAGGCATGGGAGCATGCAAGGGAGCAGGCATGGGAGCATGCAAGGGAGCAGGCATGGGAGCATGCAAGGGAGCAGGCATGGGAGCATGCAAGGGGGCAGGCATGGGAGCATGCAAGGGAGCAGGCATGGGAGCAGCTGACCTTGCGGTGGGCGGCGGTAGTGGTAGCGTGAGTGAGAGGGAGAGCGGGGGCGAGGCAGAGGGGCAAAGGAACGTGGCAGGGGGTGAGAGGAAGGAGGCCGTCAAGAAGACAGCATCCACTGCAGCGGACCCAACCGGGGGAAAAAGAGAGGAGGGCGATGCAGGAGGGGAGGGAGGAGGAGCGGGAGGAGCAGGAGGCGCAGGAGGCGCAGGAGGGAACAGATCAACAGGTGCAGGGAATCCCGAGAATGGTTTGGGGGCGGAAGGGAGTAACACAGGAGGCACCGCCAGAGGGGCCGTGGGTGACAAAGGAGGGGAGGAAAGAGGAGATGTGAGGGAAAGAGGAGCATCGAGAGAAAGAATGGGCAGGGATAAGGATGCGGGGCTCGAGGATGGCCCACACCTGGAGCGGGAGGCGGGTGCGGCGGGTGCGGCAGGTGCGGCAGGTGTGGCAGGGCTGAGGGAGAGGCGGGGCATGGCAGCGCGGATTGGCAACCTCGCTGTGAGTCATGCGCCCAGGGAGAGGAGGCACGGGGGCCTGGGCAGTGCCGGCAGCATGATCAGCCCCGGCATGTACACGCCCACGCCCTCACAGGACGGCAGTACGCCCAGCTATTCCCGCCAGCAGCAGCAGCAGCAGCAGCAGCGGAGCCATGAGTCGAGCCCGTGCAGCGACAATGGTGGCAGTGTGAAGTGGCACGTGCTGCCTCGCAAGCTGCTCACCCCCAAGCGCTCGCCGCGCGGAGCCGAAAGGCCCCCCTCTCTAGCAGAGATCCTGGGAGAAGTGGAGGAGGGGGGTGAGTGCAGCGAGGGGGATGGGGAGGGGTGCAAAGGCAAGGAGCAGGGACGGAAGGACGACGGAGAGGAGGGGGGAGAGAAGGGACGTGGTGTGTTGAAGGGTGGGCTTGGAATGAAGGACACGGTGGGTGTTGGGGCTGGGGGGCTGGCAGACGGTGGGAGTTGGAAAGAAGAGGTGGCGGATGGCGGGAGGGAGGGTGGGAAGATCGTAGAAGGTTCAGGGAAGAAGGGAGAGAGTCGGGAGCTTGAGACAGAGGAAAGGAAAGGGGGGAAGGAAGGAGAGGAGGGAGAGGAGACAGGGGAGGGGGACGAGGTGAAGGACGAGGAGGAGGAGGAGGAGGAGGAGGAGGAGGAGGAGGAGGAGGAGGAGGAGGAGGAGGAGGAGGAGGAGGAGGAAGAGGAGGGAGAGAAGGAAGGGGAGGAGGAGAAAGGAGAGGAGGAGGAGGAGGAGGAGAAGGAGGAGAATCAGATGCCACTGGTAGGGGTGTGGAGGGAGGGCAACGGGTGGCTGGTGTGGCTCAACTTCGACGGCAATGCGTGGATGGAGATGGAGACAGATGAGAAGAGCGGCGGCGGCAGCAGCAGGTGGCTCAATGCTGTGAGCTCGCTGCTTAAGCCGGGGGAAGAGAGGGGCGCTGGAGGGGCCAAACGGGGAGCTGGGGATGGTACTGCTGCTGCTGCCGCTAGTGGTGACAGGAGGAAGAGGTCTGGCAGTGGGGGCGGCAGTGGTGGCAGTGGTGGTGGTGCTTGGAGCAGCGATGGAGTCAGCTTTGTTCCTGCGTCCTCTCTTGCGACCTCTGTTCCTAGCAGCGGTGCTGGCAGCAGTAGTAGGGGCGAGGCTGGGGGGGCAGCAAGTGGGGGGGGCAGGAGAATCGGAAGGAGGATGTTGATGCGAGGATCAAGCGAGGGCAGACGGGGCTTGTCAACTGTGGGAGACTCGGTGATATACGCCCCCCCGGGCCTGCACCATAACTCCAGGGATTTTGATGAGGAGCAGGAGGAGGAGCAGCAGGAGCCGCAGCAGCAGCAGGGCCATGAGCGGCAGGTGCAGCAGGAGAAGGGCGGTCCAAGGGCCGGGCGGAGCAAGAGCCACGGGTTCTTCACAGCAAAGGAGATCAGCGTGAGCCTGGGGGCTGGCAGCAGCAGCATTGGCAGCCTGCGAGGCCTCAAGGCTCTGGGGTCACGCGGCAGTAGGAGCATGCGGGTTCCCAGCCAAGTGGCTGCTGCTGCTGCTACTGATGATGAGGAGGAGGAGGAGAACGAGCAGGGAGAGGGTGGTGTGAGTGGAGGAGGAGGAGGAGGAGGAGGAGGAGGAGGAGGAGGAGGAGGAGGAGGAGGAGGAGGAGGAGGAGGAGGAGGAGGAGGAGGAGGAGGAGGAGGAGGAGGAGGAGGAGGAGGAGGAGGAGGAGGAGGAGGAGGAGGAGGAGGAGGAGGAGGAGGAGGAGGAGGAGGAGGAGGAGGAGGAGGAGGAGGAGGAGGAGGAGGAGGAGGAGGAGGAGGAGGAGGAGGAGGAGGAAGAAAAGGGGAGGAGGAGCAAAGGCAGCAGTGGGTAGGGGAGGAAGGAGGAGCGGAGGGAGGAGAGGGGGTTGCGGGGGTAGAGTGGGGGAAGGAGGCACGTGGTACGGTGGTGGAGGGGCATGGAAAGGAGCAGAGGGGACGGGCGGGAGTGCGGGGGGCAATGCGGCCCAGGCGGTCAACGAGCTGTGATGTGGTGGGGACGAGGGGGATGGGACGGGATGATGACTCGTCTGGTGATGACGCAGAGCACGCCCCTGCACATGCTGCTGCTGCTGCTGCTGCAGCCTCTAGCAGCGCTGTTGCACCTCAGTCTGAAGCTGCCTATTCCTATCCGGATGCTGCAACTGCTGCTCACCCGCCTGCTGACAGCCCCGCCACGCCCACCGACGACTCAGCAGCTGCTGCAGGAGAAGCCCTCTCCTCTCCACGCATTCAGACGGGAAAGCGCCTGGTGGAGCACGCAAGCACAGACACAGCTCCGGAGGGGGCGGTCGCCCCCACCATGGCCACACCCACAGTCACACCCCTGTTCCCCCCCGTGGTCGACCCTGTGGTGACACCCCCGCCTCGTAGTCGTAGTCATCCCGCCACTTTCTCTCAGGACAGCCCTCCAGCAGCTGCAACTGCGGCATCAGGCATGCCGCGGGGAGAGGCCGACACGTTGCCTTGCTCAGAGGTGCTGGCTGTGGGTGCAGATGCTGCAATGGGCGCAGGAGCAGTATCAGGGGCCGCGGCACTCTCAGGGTCAGACTCCGCTGCTGCTGCGGCTGATGGTGCTGGTGCTGGTGCTGATGGTGCTGCTGCTCTCCTGGTCTCCTCTAGCGGTGTGGCAGAAAGTGCTGGGGGTGCAGAAGATGAGAGATTTTCACCAGGAGCAGCAGCAGCATTTTCACCAGGAGCAGCAGCAGCAGCAGCAGCAGCAGCAGCAGCAGCAGCAGCAGCGGCGGCGGCGGCAGCAGCGGTGGATTCATGCGGGGATCTTGATGGTGACGCCGCTGCTGTTGCTGTTGCTGCTGCTGGCGCTGCTGGTGGCGCTGCAGCTGGCGTTGCTGCTGCCGCTGCTGGTGGGAGCGATGATGAGGATGAGAGCCGCACCAGAAGCGACGCCATGGCAGATGAACAGTATGAGGGAGTAGATGAGAGAGCGGGCGAGGGGGATGAGGAGACAGGTTGGGGGGCCCGAAAGTTGGTGGACCAGGGAGGTGAGATGGAAAGGGGGGAGGTGGCAGGGGGGGAGGGAGAGGCAGCTGATGCAAGGGATGAGGGGAGAGAGGGAGGGGGGAAGGTGAGATTTGATGGGAGGGGAGTGAGGGAGGAGGGGGAAGGGAGTGCTGGGGTTGCAGTGGAGGAGAGGACGAATGAAAGCTCCGCACGAAAGCCTCGCACAGCAGGCGCTGGCCGGTCAAAGTCTGGGGGGACGAGACGGAAGGGCAGTACAGGATCAACAGCAGGAGCCGCAGCAGCCGCTGCCGCAGCAGCAGCAGCAGCAGCAGCGGATGCTGGTGGTGAGAAGCAGACACGGAAGCCGGCCACCGGAAGGCGGCTCAGCTGGCGGCGCATCAGCATCACCAACACGGGCACTGGCACTGGCGGAAGCAGCGCCATGGGGGGGCTGGTGGACAGTGGGTATGGCAGCTTCGGCGGGGGCGTCATCATGAGCAGCAGCATGGCAAGCAGCAGCTTTGGTGGCAGCCTGGGGGCGAGCATAGTGGCTCTAAGTCTTGGGAATGTTAGTTTCAGCTCGAACTTGTCTCTGGGAGGGGATGGGAGGGGGTGGGAGGTGGGGAGGTGGGTGGAGGAAGGGGAGGAGGAGGGCGAGGAGGGGAAGGCGGTGGAAGAGGACAGGCTTTCCCCTCTGCCTGTGGCGTTGAGTGCTGCTGCTGCTGCTGCTGCTGCTGCCCCTGGTGCTGCCCCTGGTGCTGCCCCTGGTGCTGTCCCTGGTGCTGCTATTGTTGCTGCTGATGCTGCAGGTTCTCCTAATGCCACTGCTGTTGCGGCTCTAGTTGCTGTTGATCCCGCTAAAGCCGGTGACACTCCCACTGCTGTTGCCCCCATTGCTGAAGTAAAATCAGCAGGAGCAGCAGAAGAAGAAGAGGAGACACTGATTGAGGCTGGGGGAACGGAGAAGGGGGAACAGGAGGAACGCGCGGAGCAAGCTGTTTTTGACGAGAACAACCTTCCCAGCATCAGCGGGATCGGCTTGAAGGAGGGAGGAGGGCAGGGAGGAGGGGAGGGAGGAGGGGAGGCAGAAGCTGAGGTGGAGAGATTTGAGTGTGATGAGCCAGGAGGGGAGAGGAGTGAGAGGAGTGAGAGGAGTGAGAGGAGTGAGAGGAGTGAGAAGTGGGCGGTGGAGCAAGAGCTCCGGGCTTTGGAGCAGCAGCTATCCGCCGTGCAGAAGCAGCTGATGGTGCTAGGTGTGGTGGAGTGCAGTGATGACAGCGGGACAGGAAAGGGGGGGGGCGAGGGCGAGGTTTTCGTGCATGAGGAGAGTGAAGAGCGAGCTGCGGAGAAGGATGATGCGGCAGTCGCGGAGAGGAAGGAGAGTAGGCTGGGGGGGGTTGAGACAGAAGGGGAGGCAAGGGAGGGCAAGGGAGAGGGGGAAATGGAAGATGAGGGGGAGGGGGAAGAAGTATTGGGCCAGGGAAGGATGGAGGAGGGGGCGACTGAGAGATGCGGTGGTGGGGATGGTGGTGGGGGCAAGACTGGAGATGAGGTCGAGGGGTGGATGAAGGTAGCGGGGATGGGGCATGGGGAGGTCAGCAGCAGAGGAGATGGATCAAGCTCAGAGGGGATGTGCAGAGGGGATGTGCAGGCACAAGCTCAGTGCCTTGGCAGCACGGATGAGTGTGTGAGGTAAGATGCGCGACGGTCTTCTGTGGGCGATATCCTTGGGGACGGAGAGTGTAGTTGCACTATGCACGGTGCCTTGCGCGCGCGTGCGAGGGGGTTCAGGTGCTGCTTTGTGCTTGGTCTCTTTGTGCTCGCTCTTGCTGGTTCTTTCTGTGCTGTGCATCACTCGCCTGGTCGGCTCGTGTGATCTCTTGACCTCCCAGTAGAACCCGCTCATTTCTCCCAGTATCAGATCAGTTAGTTTCTCTCAGTGCTGTGCTCATCCCGTGTGCTCTGTGCTTGTGTGCGTGCGTGCATGCATGTGGTGCAGGCATGTGATGGACCGTGGGGGCGTGGGGTATGCAGTGGTGTCAGCAGGCAGTGGCGACATCATCACATGCAACAACGCCTTCCTCTCCCTCCTCCACCTCAACTCGCCCGCCCCTCACTCCGCCCCTCACTCCGCCCCTCATTCCGCCCCTCACTCCACCACCACCACTTGCACCACCGGCACGAGTAGCACAGAAGAAGCGCTTTCAGGCACATCCCTCACTGCTGCTACGCCGTCTTGGCTCTCTGCGCTGGAGTCCTGCTCCAAGTCGCACTTCCTGGTGAGATGATGGGGCACGAGAGAAGCCAGGGTGACTTTCGAGTCGACTCAAAATTCTACTGGTGAGATGACGGGGCACGAGAGAAGCCAGGGCAGAGAGGGAGAAGAGCGTTCCATAGGAAGGACCAGAACTGGACAAGAGAGGCATGGAAAGGGAGCACAGGACTAGAGGGGCACTTGTGAGCATGAGGTTGTGCGTGGCTCTCTAATTGGCTCCGTGCATGGTTTGATGGTGAATTATTTTTTAGTCGACTCCAAAATCACCTCTCAGATTGGCTCCGTGCATGGATTGATGCTGAATGAACAATGTGGATGTGGCTCATCTTCTCACTACTTGGCCTGCTCTCCCTAACCCTTGCCTTGGCCCCCATGGTGTGTTCCAGGATTGGCTCAAACTGGCCCCAGACACCCAGTTAGACCCACTCGTCGTGTGCTTGGCTTCTCCGTTCTGTTCCATGAACAAGCACACAGCCTGCGCCGACTTAGCTCCTGACTCTGCTGTGGAACCCGCTGTGGAGGCTACTGGCCTGAGTGCCAAGAATTCGTGCGCTTCCTCAGCACCACTGCCTACAATGGCTCACCTTTCCTTCATGCGCTATCCACCCGTTTTGCCGCGTGATCAATCCGCAACCGAAACTGGCTCGGTCCACTCAGACGCATGCCACGAGGTTGCCTTCTTGGTGTTGAACGGATCCTTGAAGCGATGAGTCTGCACAGGACGCAGTCCAAACTAGAATACTTATGGTATATGGAGACCATGCTATACATGCTCTTCTAATTGTTTTGCAATAAAGAATGTACACTTCGTGAGGGTTATGCTTCAAATGACATTAGTATGATGTTATAGGTTGTAATATGGTGTTGTGGAATGCAGGCAAGAGTAGGACCTGATGCATTTTTGCACACAAAAACGGGAAAGGTCACGTCCACCATCGCGTATTGGCGGGTGGGGGCATTGTCGCGTATTTGCGCTCGAGTAAAGGAATCAGTCGCGGAACTCGCGCCGGGGAAAAGCCCATCAGGCGGGGGAGGGAGGGATCGCTCGCTTTCTCCAACCGCGAAAGCTGGTGGTTTGGCTTGGCCCTACTGCAGGCCTCTGGAAGTCAGGGTAATTACGCTGCTTTGTCAAGGAAAACAGAATAAACTTTTGCACTATCCCTGCTTTTGACGCATTCAGAATGTCGATATCCGTCCATGGACAGGCAAGCCAAAATCATCCCACGGCCTATTTTCGAGTAGGGGATGGACTACCCTGTAAAAACTAATGTAGAGTTCGCACCCCTAGAAAAGTTTCCCCCCCCCCCTTGTCATTGTCAGGAGTGGCACACTCCGAGCTGGTCGAAACACTGGCCTGCAAAAACAGTCAAAAGTTTTAGGGCTACCCAGCCTGGACGAGTTGGATACCGGGCAAACTCGGATTCTGCAGGGTGACCCCTAGGTTATCGAGAGGCCTGCTCTACTGCAGCTCTGCCCCGTCCCGCGCTCTTCCCAGTTCCCCCAAGTCGGAGTCCATGTGTGCCCCCCAACCCAAACAAAGGCATCTCGCGATTTGATTGGTCCAGAAAAGGGGCCATCCAACCAAACCATCCATTGGGGGCGGTTTTGTGGCCTTTCTGCTTCTGTCGCCGAACCAGAAACTGTAGCAGCGGAGCACCCACAGCAAACATGCTTGAGGACAAAGGGCCCACATGTGCCGACATGTGTCGCAACTTGCTTAGAGCAACAACTCACCTGATTGAGTGGGGGTGATGGGGGGAGAGAGGAGCAAGGAACATGAACGATGTCTGTTGTTGTGACGGGGACAAGGACCAGGGCTTACTTTTGGTTTTTAGTGACCCTTAAAAAATCGGGCCTTTTGAAAGTTTACCCTTACTTTTAAGGGTCTAGCGGAAGGCAATCCTTAATCATTAGGGTTCGTTTTCACAGTACCCTTTTCACTGCCACGGTTAGAATCTACCAGGAGATGTATGGACAAGACGAAAAGGGCGTGAGTAAAGTGCATGGGGCTGTAAGGGAAGAATGACGAAAATCCACTAAGTGAGTTGTCTCCCCTCTATTTGTGACAATGAGGTGTGAGTAACGTGCTGTGAGGGGAGAAGAATGAAAATCTACTAAGGGAGTTGTCCCCCCTCTGTTGGTGACTACGAGGTGTGAGAAACGTGCTGTGAGGGGAGAAGAACGAAAATTGTCTCCCCTCTGTTAATGCCTACAAACGGTGAGTAACGTGCTGTGAGGGGAGAAGATCGAAAACCTTCTAAGGGAGTTATCTCCAGTCAGTTGGTTTGATTACGTGCGGTGAGGGGAGAACAACGAAAACCTTCAAAGGGAGTTGTTCCTCTTAAGGAGTGCCCCCTGTAGCCCAACCAGCACTAGTAGACACTCGGGGTAGGAAAATATATATCCTTAAAATCTAAGGCTACACTCTGCATAAACCTTTAATACCCCGGTTCATAAAAATCCAACCCTTAATTTGTGGATCCAGCTGGAAAAATACTCTTTATTTGACTCAAATTCAGGGCAACAACCCTTGAAAAATAGGCCCTGACAAGGACCCATCCACCACTGCTTCACTGTATATTGTACTGTATATATACACCCATCAATACAGGTACTTTATCTATCGAGCTCTAAAGTTTTAGGGCTTGGTGTCATGTCGTCGAAGCATCTCACTCAACCGTTCCAAAGCCTGCAAGATTCACCGCGCGAGTCAGCAAGAGTTTATCTGACCTCTTTACCCTACCAGACCGTAGTTTGAAATATATTATTTGCTGTAAAACGCACAAAGACGTGCTCAACTGTGCTAAAATGAACATGTACGACACCCTTGGGACATTCCAGCGACACCCTTGGGACATTCCGCTGATTTGGCCAAAAACAATCCTCAAGGAGATTGGGATGCGGTAAGAGAGCCTTTGGTACGTTTCAGTAAGGTTCACCATGGTTATGCGTTTGGTAGTGTTTCGTGCTCATCGTGATTTTGCGAGCTAGACAGCAAATGCGACTCCCTCACTCCACTGCAAGTGGCAAGCCCACTGTTGCTATGGCGCTAAAGGGACCACAAAACAGGAGGGATACACTAGACACATCTTCTTGAGTCTAGCCGTGACGTGACGACTCTTGCTGTTCTGCTGCTGTGGCGTCAGAGTCAGAGGCACATGAGAACAGATGACAGGAAATGCTACTGCTAGTCACGTGAAGTAGAAGCATGCAAGCGATGGTCCTTGTGTTGTGAGGCACCGGGTCTGCCGCGCACTAGGCGCGTCGACCGCCTAAGCCGTTCGTCCCGCCATTGATGTAATCCCTATCCTGTGCTATCCTCCGGCTCGCGCCTCTCTCCTGCGCATAGTAGCCGGAGCACAGGCGGTAGCACAGGCAGGACGACGGCACGTACCCACGCACGCACGCACGCACGCACGCACGGACGGACGGATAGACAGACGGACGGACGGACGGACGGACGGACGGACGGACGGACTTACACGGAATGCCGTCGGGCGAACAGGGATTCACGACACACAGAGACACAGACGCCGTGTCACCGTGACGACAGACCGCGCTGTTGACGGCTGTGCCCGCGCGACGAAGAACTAAAAGCAAGGCCTGCAGCGCACCAAGGTGACTTTTGAGTCGACTCAAAAGGCCTGCAGTGCACCGGCGAATTAGTCACCGCTTACTGCGTGCATGCTGGTTTTTTTTAGAATTATAGAAATTGACTCCGCTATCCGTCCCTAGTTCCTCCACCCTACCCAGTCGGCCATAACTCACCGCCTCATTCTTCCCGCATTTCCGTCTGCCCTGGCCATCCCTCCCATGGCCGACGTCCCCGCTCTTTCCGCCTCGCCTTATATCCGCTCGCCCTCGCTCTCCGATCTCCCCGACAATGCAATCATGCTGCACCCGCAGGCGCAGGCACAGGCGCAAGCGCGGGTGCAGGCGCAGAGGGCGCGCTATGGGAATACCAGGGCTGATGGCGGCGCGGAATGCAAGGTGGCGGAGAACGGGGGGGTTCAAGGGGACGAAGGGCGCGCGGGGAACGCGGGGAACGGATGTGGGGGCGACCGCGAGGACGACGGCGGCGCGTGGGTAGGTTTCCATGGCAGCGATGGCAGCAGCCCCTTGGACGCCCGAGGCGCAGAGGCGGAAACTGCGAATGAGCCCACCGCGCAACCGCACGCCTCCGCGACAGCTGCGCTCGGTCTTGCAAACCCTGCCGCTGGTGCCGCTTCCGCCGGGTCCGCGGACGGCCAGGGGGAAGGGAAGGCTCCGCGGAGGAGTCCGCGGGATCAGCGCCTGCGGTCTGGCCACTCCACCCCGCTGGGTCCGCCCACAGGCGCCAGCACGCGGAAGCCCCCTGTCGCGCGCTCCAAATCCCCCACCCCCGAGCCTTCCCCCACTGCAGGGATCTCCCCCACCGCCCCGGCTGTTTCCCCTTCAGCGGCGAGTTTCGCCGGTCCCGCCGCCGCCACTGCCAGCCGCGCGTCTGCCCCGGGCGGGCCGACTGTCTCCGCAGCCGCCGCCGCAATTGCCGCGTCGTTGTCGAGCTCTCCCGCGGCGCGGTTCGTGCAGCAATCGCGCGCGATGATGCTGCTGCTGGAACGGCAATGCGCGCTCGTCGTCGCCGTGAGTAGCGGCGCCGTTGCCGCGCTGGGTTGCTCCGCGGATCAGCTTACGACGGGGGGAGCCGCCAGCGGGGGAGGCGGAGGGGGGGGGAGAACCACGGGGCTGGCGCTGGAGAGGGGAGTGGAGAGAGAAGTAGAGGCAGCGACTGCAACGAGAGGGGGAGCAATGGGGAGGCCTTGCGCGAGGAGGAAGCGCGCGAGGGGGAGGAAGGAACGGAGGGGGAGCGGGAGGGGAAAGAGGAGGGGGAGGGGGGGCGCGTGGCGGGGCTGATGTCGCTATTTGACCTGACGAGCGACCTGACGATGCACACGTGGCAGGAGGCCATTGCTGACGTGTTCGGCACAGTGGGCGGCGCGGGGAAGGCAGGGATCGGCGCTGCTGTGCTGCGGTGAGTGGTGGGCAATGGGGGAAGTGGGTGGGTGGGGGGAAGGAGGGGGGACCTGGGCGGGGAGTGAGTTAAAGGCGGGGAGTGAATAATGGGTGTGCCGTGTGCCGTGTACCATGTAGCCCAGCACAGTGCTCCCGAAATGAATGCTGAGTTGGGGTGATGGGAATATCCGTGTATAATGAGTCGATTTTTGAGTCTACTAAAAAATCGACTCATTACACACGGGTGATGGGAATATACCAGCCAGGTGCTAGGAGCTATGCAATGCAGGCTGGCCATTTTGAGAATTCAATTGCACACCAAAGCTGGCTCCATTGAAGGAACGATTTGGGGGATCACCTCAGTTGTAGAGTACCTCGTACACACACCAGTATAACCCCTTCTCACGCTACCCTCCCGCCCCGTTCCCGCCCCCCTCACGCCCCCCCTAACGCCCCCTTCCGGACCCCAGGTTCCGCGTGCGCGACTTTGGGAGGGGCGGTCACCTGGCGGGCGTGGTGGTGGACCTGATGGTGCAGCCGTGCCAGTTCGTGCCCGAGACTCGCGCCGTCATCGCCACACTCGCCATCGTTAACAACCCCTCCGCCACCACCACGACTACTGCTGCTGATCCAGGTGCCGCCTCAACTGCCCCTACTGCAGGGGTCGGGGCGGCGAGCCTGCACGTGTTTGTGGAGGATGGGGGGGAGCGCTGGTCGACTGGGGGAGGGGGAGGGGGAGGAGGGCGGAGTGGCAGCAAGCCGCTGTCAAAGAAGCTGGTAAACAAGATAGCGGGGTTTCTGAGACTCAAGGACGACGCCTCTTTGCGCCTAAATGATGCGTCTGCTGCTGGCACCGGTGCTGCTGACAGTGGTGGTGCGTGTGGGGGCCCCATGGTTTCCCCATCGGCCTTCTCTGCCCCCCTGCACTCGCCCAACGAAACGACCAGCCAGCAGCAGCAGCAGCAACAGGGAGCAAGCCGTACCTCCCAGGCCACCCCTTCAAGCCCTGCCAGTTCCCTGCGTAAGGTGTCCACGTTCCACGCCCTGCTGCCCCCCGCTGCTCCTCCTGACTGCCTGCCCCTGCCCCCCCACCTGTCGTCATCCCTCTACCCTCCTGCACACTCCATGGCTCTCACCACTCCTGCCGTTGGGGGCGCGCGGGGGGCATGGGGCAACTGCAGCAGCAGCAACAGGCGCGAGAAGGAGAGGGAGAGAGGGGGGGAGAGGGAGAGGTATGGGTATGTGACTGAGGTTCTTACTCCTGGTAGGCGGCTCATTCGAAGGGCTGGGTTTGGAGGCTCGGCTAGAGACGGCATTGCTTCACCCATCCGAGTCCGGCTGAGTGCTGCTTCTGCTGCTGCTGCTGCTGCTGCTGCTGGTGCTGGTGCTGGTGCTGCTGGTGGTACCACAGTAGATGCTGAGGGTTTAGGGTTTGATGCCTCAGGCAGAAGCAGCAGCTGCAGCAGCAGCGGCAGTGGCAGTAGGAAGGGTGACTGGCTGGCACAAGCTGCTGCTGTCGCGTCGATTGGTAGACTGAGTGGCAGGCCCACAGGAGGCGAGAAAGGAGGAGGAGGGGGAGGAAAGGGGAGAGGGGCAGGAGGAGGAGGGGGAGGTGGAGGAGGCGGAGGAGGAGGAGGGGGGGCTGGGGGAGGGGAAGGAGGTTCCGAGGAGTGTGGAAGTGGAGGAGCGTGGAGGGCGGAGCGAGGGGAGAGGGCATTCAGAAGGGCGGCAACAGCCGGTGCTGCAGAGAGGGGCAGAGTGGTGGCGAAGGGTGAATGGGACACCCCAACACTCGAAGGGGTTGGGACCAGCACAGGACTCGCAGCAGCGTTGCCCGGTGGGGAGGCTTCCACTGGGGTAGCTGCATCTACCGTTGATGCCGACGCTTCTGTGGGGCCTGCTGGTGTTGGGGGAACAGGAAGCAGGCCCAGGGGTGAACATGAAAGGGAGCGGCAGCTAGAGGGGGTGTGTGGTGGTGGTGGCGCGTCCCGCAGCAGGGGGGGCGGGTTGAGTGAGCGGAGGGGGGTGGAGGGGCGACTAGGGAAGCTGAGAGTGGCAGTGGGAGCGCCCCCCCTCCAGGTGCAGACACCGGGCAGGTTTTCCCATGGCCGGGGGGGAGGGGGCGGTGGAGCAGCAGGGGGAGCTGGGGAAATGGCAGCAGCCGCAGCAGCAGCAGCGCCGTTCTTCTCTCCCCATACCACTGTCGGAGTGAGCGCCAGGCAGAGAGATTCTGGAACGAAGTTGGGGCCGCTGGGCAATCCAGCTGCTATGTCAGATACTTCTTCTGCTGCTGCTGGTGGCACGGGCCACAGCAGCCGGGGGCCCTTGCTGAGTCCGCGAGGGGGCCTGCTGGCTCTCAAGGCGCTTCTGAGTCCCAAGGACCGCTCCAGGGCGCTTGGAGAGGGGTTGGTGCAAGGTGAGGGAGCAGCAGCAGCGGAGGCAGGCGTGGCAGCGGTGGCAGCGGCAGCGGGCGGAGAAGGTGGAAAGAGCAGCGCTGAAAGGTGTGACGAGGTACCAGAGGCAGAGTCAGGAGGTGCCTTGAAGTCTGTGGGACAGCGAGCAGGTGTGAGGGAGCGGGAAGGGGGAGGGAGCAGGGGCGCACGAGAGGGGAGGGCTGTGGCTGTAGCGGTGGCAGCAGGTGGCAACACAGAAGCACTGCATGGGACCGCTGTGGCGGTGGCAGCATCCGCGGCAGCAGGAACAGCAAAAGGAGCAACAGCTAGAGCAGCAGCAGCAGCAGCAGCTTTGCCAGTTGCTGCAATTCCAGTGGCAGCACCAACAGCAGCGGCAAGGTTTGGCCGTGCTGTATCAGCAATGACCTCTGCTGTGCCTGCTCTGCCTGCTGGGCCTGCTGCCTCTGCAAGTCCTGTCAGGCCTGCTCTTGCTTCTGCTGCCGCTTCCACTGCTTCTGCTTCTGCTGCTGCAGCTGGTGCGGGTGCTGGTTCTGCCAGTGCTACGGGTGCTGCAGCTGTTGTGGCAGCACGGGCTGTTGCCCCCAGAGCGCGGGCGTTCTTCCCCAAGTCGTCCAGCCTGACGGGTCGCATCCCCAGCCACAGCACGTCGCCCAAACCCTCACTGTCCCCCCACCGCAGCATGGTGTTGTGTGAGGCTGAGGAGGACGAGAGGGACGCAGGGAGAGGCAGGGTGGGAGTTTCCAACACCGAAAGAGGCGGGAGAGGAGGGTTCAGTGGTGCGGGTGCTGGTGGTGCTGGTGCTGGTGCTGGCATGGATCCGTCCTCCAGCTTTCAAAAATTCCCCACACTTCCGCTTGGCATCCGTCCCGCTGCAGGTGGTGCTGGTGCTGGTGCTGGTGCTGGTGCTGGTGCTGGTGCTGGTGCTGGTTTCACAGTTTCAGATGCGCCTCTCGCTCTACCACCAGCTGCTTTCCCCCCGGCCTCCTCCTCCTCCTCCTCCACCGTCACCACCACCCCACTCCACAACCCCAGCCCCTACGCTCACACCCCGGCGCGCACCCCCACGTCCGCCCACCGGCCTCTGGACCTCTCCTCGCCGCGCTTCCTCCGCTCCTACACTGCCGACGCCTCAGAGCTCGCTGTGGCGTCTCGCAGAGCGTGGGGGCGAGAGGGGCGCACGGGGTGGGGCGAGAGGGAGGACGAGAGCGGGTGGGGGCAGCAGGAGGAGACGTGGGAGGAGGAGGATGAGATGGCGTATGACGAGGGTTATCTGAACGGGGAGGAAGGGCAGAACGAGTGGCAGCAGGAGCGCCGGGAGCAGTGGCAGCAGGAGCAGGATCAGAGGGGGGGGATGGCACGAGGGGGGAGTATGCAGCGAGGGAGGGGGGAGGGGAAGTGGGGCAGGGTAGCTTCTGGCGGAAAGGGCAGTAGCAGCAGCAGGTGGTTGGGGTGGGGGAGGAAATTTGGGCGGGAGGACGGGGAGAGGTCACGACGGGGAGGGAGGGAGGGGAGGGACGTGAGGGAAGGAGAGATGGGGCATGGAGGGGCCTGGGGGTCAGGAGGACGGGGCGGGGGCGGGGGAGGAGGGGGAGGAGGGGGGAGACGGAGCGGCGGGTTGATGTTTGGGCTGGGAGCGGCACTGGGAGGCGGAGGGAGCAGTCGGCAAGTGGGGCGGTCATCCTCCAGCGGGCCAGGCGGCATGATGGGAGCAGCAGGCAGTGCTGAGGAAGGGTTTATCTGGGAGCGCACGGCAACTCTGCATATGAAGTCCTCTGCGGGCGACCTGGAGGGCTCTGGAGGGAGAGTGGCAGTGCATGAGTCGCATGGCAGGGCCGGGAGCTGGGGCAGTGGGCGGGAGTGGGCGAGGGAGAGAGGGGAGCGCGGAGCGGGGTGGGTGATGGAGGACAGCGGGTATCGGCTGGTGGATGGGGCGAGTGCGGGAAGGGGGGTGTGGGAAGGCGCGGGTGTGGGAGGGAGTGTGTCAATTGGTGGGGGATGGGAAGGGGGAGGGGTGGGTGGAGAGAGTGGAGGAAGAGGGGGGGTGTTTGGGTGGAGAACGGGGAGCGTGCGAGGGGGGAAGGGGAGAGGAGGGGAGGGGTCAAGAACCCCGCCAAATGGGTGGGTAGGCCGAGGGAAAGGAGGAGGGGGAAGGGGGGGGGAGGAGTAGGAGGAGGCTTGGTTGCTCCTCTTTCCAAAGCGATGAAAGGAAAAGGGAAGGTCAAGGAGAAGGAGAAGGAGCAGAGTGAGAAGCAGCGGGCGATGCTGGCGAGTGAGCTGATGTGGCTGGACTCGCAGATGGTGCAGATGGAGCAGGAACTCAACCGCCTCATCCTGCCCCCGCTGCCCGGCCAAGACCCAGAACCCGGCGAGGGGGGTAGCAGTGGGGACAAGGACGGGGGCGAGGAGGATGGAGAGGGAGGGGAGGGGGAGGACGAGGGAGAGGAGGGGGAGGACGAGGGAGAGGAGGGGGAGGACGAGGGAGAGGACGGGGGCGGGGGAGGGGAAGGCGGGGAGGAGTATAGGGGGCAGGTTGGGAGGGATGGTGGCGGTGGGGGGAAAGGAGGAGCGGGAAGGGGGGAGTACAGAGATTCAGGGAGCAGGACGAGGCCGGGGCATGGGCATGGGCACGGGCATGGGCTAAGGAAGTTGCCGGAGGGGAGTGGTAGGCATGAGGGGGGTGGTGAGGGGGTGGGTAGTGCGGGCCGGGTAGGTGGATCCAGGAGGGGCGGCGGAGGGAAGGAAGAGGAGAGGGATTTGGATAAGGCTGGAGGTGAGTATGAAGGGATGGAGGGGGAGGAGGGTCGGGAGGAAGGTGGGTATTTAAGGAGGGAAGACGGAGTGGAGGGGTGTGGATCATGGAAGGGGGATGGGGATGGGGATGGGGAGGAGCGGTTGGAGGGTGAGGAGGGGGCGTGGAGTGTGGTGGAGCACTGGGATGAGGAGGAGGAGGGGGAGAGGAGGGCGGTGAGAGGGGAGGAGGAGGAGGAGGATGGAAGGGAGGATGGGAGGGGGGGAGGGAGGGGGATGGGAGGGGGGATGGGAGGGAGGGCGGGAGGGAGGATGAGGAGTGGTGCTCTGAGCAGCGGAGTGAGGAGCGTGGTAGAGGGGATGGGAGCGAGCCGGAAGAGGGAGTGGGGGAGAGAGTGGAGGGAGGAGAGGAGAGGGAGGAGGGAAAGCGGGTGGAGGAGGGGGAGAGAAGTGTTGAGGAAGCAAGTGATTCGCGCAGGTGTGAGACGCAGGATGGCAGGTATGATTCTCAGTATGATGTGGGGGAGGGCAGTGGGGAGGGGAAGGAGGATGGTGAGAGAGAAGAGAATGGCGAGGGCGGAGAGGTCGTGGGGCGAGAAGAGGCGGGGGAAGAAGACGTGGTGCCAGTTGGTGGAGCCATTAGAGCAGTGAAGCAGCAGGGGACGGCGTCAAAGGAGGACTATGGGGAGGAGGGAGGGGAGGAATTGGATGGGGGAGATGCGTTGGGGCACAGGGAGGGTTGTAAGGAGAGAGAGGAGGGTGGTGCTGTGCAATCTGTGGAGGAAGGGGGAGAGGATATGGTGGAGAAGGAGGGCGTGCAAGGAGGTGATGTGGGTGATGTGGGTTGGCAGTCTAGAGATGAGGAGATTGACAGGCAAGGCACGGGTGCTGCAACCACCAGTACCAGCAGCACCACCTGCGCCGCCACAGCAGTTGTTGACGAACACCCCACTCACCTCCTCCCTGCTTCCTCTTCCTCCTCCGCTTCTTCCTGCTCGTTTGCCCACTGCACATCTCACCTTCTGCCGTGCTCGGCCTCTCTGCTCGCGCTCCCTTCACCTGCCTGCCTCCCATGCTGCCCCAGCTCAGCGCAATGGGTCAGGTAGGAATTGAACTCTGACACATGCCTGCATGGCTGCATCCATGCATTTATGCATGCATACAGACACATGCTGCGCACACATGGCCATGCACACACATGCACGCACGTGCCTGAGACGTCCCAAAACTCCATACTCTCCCCCGCCCATGCGCGTTGCTTTTCCCGCCTCTTCCTCTGCTCCCAGCCATCTGTTCGACCATGCGAGTGTGGGCTTTGCTCTCCTGGACCCCTCCTCCTCGCGCCTGCTCGCCTGCAACGCGTCGCTCGCCGCGCTCCTCGCCGCCCCGCCCTCGCTCCTTGCGCCGGGCCTCCTGCTGCTGCCCGCCCTGCCGCACGCTCACAAGGCGCCCTTTCAGGTGTGTGTGTGTGAAGGGGGGGGGGAGAGGTGGGGGGATGACAGGAAAACCTTTGAGGCGCCTAAAAAACTCACAGGGCGCCCTTTTGGGTGTGTACGTGTGTGAGGGGACGGGGGGGAAGGGGGTGATGATGGGAGAAGATGTGGTGTGTTGGGGAATGAGGTGGGTTGGAAATATAGTTTGTTGGGGAATGTATATGGAGGGGGGACTATTTTTGAGGCGCCTCAAAAATAGACTCCTCACGCGGGGAATGTATGTGGAGGGGGTATTCCATGAGGGCACCGGAGGGAGGAGAGGGTGCTAGTGGCTGGAGTGTGTCGTTGAGGTGGATGCTCTTATTGGCTCCTGCTCGTACTAGTTGCAACCTGCATCATGCGAGTCTGTCTGTCTATCTTGCTCGTTGTCTCGTGCTTCCAGTCCCTCCCCCCCCTTCCCCCCCCTCCTGCCCTCTTTCTCCTCAAAGACCTCTCAACCATCTCTCCCTCCCTCTCAACCCCCCTTCCCTTCCCCCTCTCCCACCTCACCCCTCCCCTTCCCCCTCTCCCCCCTGACCCTCCCCCGTCTCCTCTTTCTGTTACTGCAGGAATGGCTTCACAGCTGCGGGACCCACAGCACACCAATGGCACCTCCTCCTTTCACCCTACCAATAGACTCCAGTCACAAGGGGCTGTCTGCCCAGGAGAATGCATCACCACCATCACCATCACCATCTCCGTCAGAGGAAGCTTCTCACACCACCACCTCCACCATCTCTCAGGTGACCTTCATCTGCTGCCCTGCTGCCGTCCCTGCAGCTATCCACACACCAGCACCCACAGCAGCAGCAGCAGCAGCAACAGCAGCAACAGTGGGCACAGCAAAGCCCTGCCATGTCGTCCAGTCTTCTCCTGCTACACCTGCTGTGGCTCCTGTCACTCTGCTTGCCATGATCCACAAGTGAGTGGAATGGGAGGCAGCACAAGGGAACCACGTTGATTCATTCACATCACATCACATGCCAACCATCACACGGCAACCATCACACGGCAACCATCACAACACACACTGGCTTGACCCACAATGGGCGATGAAAGATGAGGAGGGATGGTGCTGTGCTGTGCTGTGATCCAGCCCTGTGCATGTGCACCTGGCAGGCGTGCCTTAGCAAGCAGCGTGTGGTATGGCGGTGTGGTGATTGCTTGTGTTGTGTGCATGCTTCACTTTGTGACTCTGCAACTGCCACCTGCACGCGTGCAATGCAAAGCATGCCCCACGAGGTGTAAGACAATGCTCTCTCACAAGCCCGTGGTTCAGTCCGCCTTCAGCCTGACATGTTATGTTGTGCCACCAATTGATGACGAGAGTGACTTGTGTGACTCATCCGAACCAAACCAAACCAAACCCATCCAACCAACCAACTACCGTAATCCCTCGGATATAGCACCCCGGGTGTAGTACAAAATTCATGCAAAATCAGGGGGGTGGGTGCTCTATTTCGTGTTTTGGCTACAACACCCTGGTGTTATATTTGAGGACAGAATGTTTAACATGTATTTAATTAGATATAATTGTAGGCATGCCCTCAGATTGGTTTTGAACCAACCTGATTGATCAGGGTCGGGTTGAAAAAAAAAACTTTCCGTCAGGGTTAGTACCGGACACAACCCTGATTTTTCAGGGTCGGTATTGGGCTGATGAAATGCCCTTAGGATCTTTCCAGAGACTAAGTCCCAGTTGTAAAAATGAGACTTTGAGTAGTGCAGCGGAAGTTGAGTAGTTGAACCCTTGTATTAGTATGTGAGAATAAGTGATTGATTAAAAAGAACAAGCATACAACAATAGATAGAAAGTAGGAAAGTAAAGCAGTTGTAGAATACAATTGAAGAGCGGTTATCGAGTCGCACAGCGACTCGATTGTCGCTTCGGTTACCATCCTTGCAGTTGTAACGGTCAGTCGCAACCTCCGGTTGCGACCCTTCGAGTCCTTTCGTGTTCTTTGTCCAACCCCTCGTGTAACCTCCGTTGACTCGCGTACCCGTTACGATCTTCCTCGAGTGTGGTGTTACACTTCAAAAACGCTTAAGTCCTTGAGGTATTTCCAACACTCCCCTTCGTTTCTGGAGTGCTGACGTGTTCAGATCCGGTGACGTTTGTCTGCCCGGTCAGCAGCATGCAGTAATCGAACTTTGCCTTCGCTAGTTTCTTCGTTAGGTAGTCTGCGACCATTTCTGTCTTAGGGCAGTAACTGAGTTGAAGTCTCCCCTTCGCGATTTCATCCTTGATGAAGAAGTACCGCAGAGCGATGTGCTTGGTTCGATTGGCGAAGCCGTCCTTGTTCGCGATTTTGATCGCAGATTGGTTGTCGCAGAGGAGTGAGAAGACAGGCAGGGTCGCAATCTTTGCTTCCTCGAGTAACTCTCGCAGGTAAAGTCCTTCCTTGGTCGCAATGCATAGGGCAATATATTCTGCTTCAGCCGAGGATAGTGCGATTAGTTCCTGTTTGCTCGACTGCAGGAGATAGTCCCGATAGGCTCTAGTCGGTAGATGTAGCCCGTCCTTGATCGTCGATTTTCCCTGTCTCCCGCGTGATCGGCGTCGACGTATCCGAGCAGTTGTACGGACGATGTCGTTGCTTTACTGTAGGTAAGTCCGGTCGTCGGCGTAGAGACGAAGTAGAGTAGTGCCCGATTTAATTCCTCGAGATCTTCTTGTTCCGGCTGCTTTAGATGCGTCGCCAGTTGGCTCGCGCTGTAAGATAGGTCCGGTCGGCAGGTTACTGCTGCGAATAGTAGGCAGCCGAGTTTTTGCTGATACTCCTGGATTTGCTTCGCGGGGAGTTTTGCGGAGGTGTCGTTGTTGTTCCCGTAGCGGTAGGGAGTCGTGACTGTAGTCGGTGTTAGTCCGAATTTCTTCGCGACAACGCCGGCGTATTTTCCAGCATATAGGTAGAACGCCGAGTTGTCTTCGACGACGTTCAGACCCAGGTACTGGGTTACGGTGTCAGACACCGTGAGTGTCAAGTCCTTTTTCAGCTCCCCTTCGAACCAGGTGGCGATGTCGGTAGTGGAGCCGATGTAGAGCAGGTCGTCGACGTAGACGATGAGTAGGACAAATTCCCTTTCCTTCTGTAGTCGGTACATGCCTTGGTCGTGCGGCAGCTGTAGGAATCCGATTTTGACGAGGCGACTGTGAAGGTGCTGCTGCCAAAGCCGCGGGGCTTGCTTGATCTCGTAAAGGGATTTTATCAGCTGGCATACTTTTGTGGGGTCGTCTATGAATCCGTGGGGGTGCTCGACGAAGATCTCGGCGTCCACAGGTGCGTACAGGAAGGCATTTGCGACATCGATCTGGCGCAGTGGTAGTTTCTTCGTGGCCGCGACGGCGAGTAGGATGCGCAAGGAGGTGTGACGGGAGACTGGGGCGAATGTTTCTGTGTAGTCGGTTCCGTATCGTTGATCGAATCCTCATACGACCCAGCGAGCTTTGAATCGTTCGATGGAGCCGTCCGCATTGGTCTTGATGCGGTACACCCATTTTCCCGAGAGAACGTTCTTCCCGTTGATGTTCGTTGCAGGTACCAGCTTCCATGTATTTCGGTCTTGCAGAGCTTTCAGTTCCTTTTCCATTGCTTCTTTCCATTTCGCCTTGTGTTCCCCCCCCAGAGCTTGCGACAGGGTCGTTGGCTCGTGTGGAGACGGCGGCGGCGGATGCTGGACGGAGACCCATAAGCCGAGTATTTGCAGTCTCGTCGGTGTGTGTCGAGGGGAATTTTCATTCCCCGAATAGGCTGCTTCGTCACCATCTTCTGGATCAGGTAAGAAGTTTGGGCCGATGCGTTCTGAGACATTTGTGTCGACCGGGTGAGGTGTAACGTAACCTTGGTGAGCGAAGTGGTAAAGGGTGTCGAGGTTGTTGCTATCGAGAGGACAGTCTTCGTCGAGTGGAACAGGCACGGAACAGTAAGGGAGTGGTCCGGCAGCTTCCGAAGCTCCAGGTACGTCTTCTTCTGCTGCGTCAGTCTCGGCAGCACGGTCGGCGAAGGAGCGAAGGCCTGCGACACCGTCGGTGGGGTCGTCTGTGTTGGCGACGTTGTCCAGGTAATGCTGCAGCGTCAGTCGTTCATAGAAGATCACATCACGTGATGCCACGGTATTTTTGTCTTGTATGTCGAGGATTTTCCATGCTTGAAAATGTTCTTGCTTGCCGCGTTGATTGTAGTTGTTGTCGTTTCTTCGTTGAGTGTAGAAGACTAACGGTTGCTGTTTCCTTGGTTGTCTTTCTTCAAATAGGTCCATCTCCTGTTGTTCAGCATGGAGCTCGGCGTAGAGGTGCATCTCCGAGATTCGTCCGTGGGCGCAAAGGAGCGAGCGGGTGGTTATCCATTCTGGCCCGAGCCCAGCGAGGACAAGCGTCACGAAGCTTTCTTCAGTGATTGTTCCTCCGCACCGAAGCAGGCGGTCGTGGAGTGTCTGGCATCGACTCATATACTGCATCGCCTTTTCTCCGGTCTTCATCTGTATTGTTGTCAGTTGCTGCATGAGTCTGCTTTGTGTCACGCTGTCGTTTGCTTAGTAGAGACACTTGAGGTAATGCCATGCGAGTTCCGCGGAGTTTCCATAGCTCCGATACGTTCTGATGCTTTGCTGCTCTTGTGGTGACAGGTTCCGCAGGAGGACTGTGTACGCCAACAGCGATTGATACGTAAAAATTTCTTGCTCTTTTGCAGTGCCATTGCTTGGAAATGGCAGGGACCCGTTGAAGTATCCCAAGAGATGCGCAGCCTCCATCAGCAGCTCGAACTCAAAGCTCCAGGTAAAGAAGTCGTGTCCGTTGAACGGTGAGGATGTCTGCAGTTTGATTACGTGTGAAAACTGCGCCTAGAGACTAAGTATCTCGTTTGGTGTCTGTTGTGATGCAGCTGCTGTTGGTTGGGCACGGGGCGGCATGAACTCGAACGTCCCCGGTGAAGAGTGATAAGGCGCAAAGGTAGGCGCTTGATTGTGTCGCCCGAACGATGAGTTGTCGAGGCTCATCGACGCTAATCCCATGTTTCCTCCGTTGCTCTGTGTTGAATGCGCAGGTGTCCTTGTCTGCTGCTGCTGGTCGAAGTGCGACATGAAGCTGAAGAACCTTTCCATAAGGTTCGGATCCACGCTTGAAGAGGGTGATGGGGTCACCATTTCTGGTGCTCTTCCTGTTGTTTCTTGAGCATCGCCGGTCTCGGTTTGCAGTCCTGAAGTGTGCAGTCCAGAGTTGCCGGGTTGATTGTCTTGGGCACTGGGTGAGCCCGTAGAGGTTTTCTTGCCCTTGCTGTCCATGACTTGTAATCAATGAAGTCGTTGGTGTGTTGATTGTAGATCGAGCGTAGTTGCTGGGGGTTTGGTCTCTGACCAGCTCTCATACCATATTGGGCTGATGAAATGCCCTTAGGATCTTTCCAGAGACTAAGTCCCAGTTGTAAAAAGGAGACTTTGAGTAGTGCAGCGGAAGTTGAGTAGTTGAACCCTTGTACTAGTATGTGAGAACAAGTGATTGATTAAAAAGAACAAGCATACAACAATAGATAGAAAGTAGGAAAGTAAAGCAGTTGTAGAATACAGTTGAAGAGCGGTTATCGAGTCGCACAGCGACTCGATTGTCGCTTCGGTTACCACCCTTGCAGTTGTAACGGTCAGTCGCAACCTCCGGTTGCGACCCTTCGAGTCCTTTCGTGTTCTTTGTCCTCCCCCTCGTGTAACCTCCGTTGACTCGCGTACCCGTTACGATCTTCCTCGAGTGTGGTGTTACACTTCAGAAACGCTTAAGTCCTTGAGGTATTTCCAATAGTCGGTACCGATTTCGACACTGACGCATCAGGGTCGTGGTCGCATCGGACACTGAATTTGTCCTGTCACTTGTTTGTCATGCGGAAGAGCATACTGTAGAGCATTACGTTGTCTCCATGGCCCTCGCTAGGCGCTTTCGTTTTGTGATTTCCAAGACGAAGCAAAATTCGATATCTAAATTTTCAGCCGAGTGGTTGCTTGTTCACACACTCCCCCGGGCTTTGCCATTGTAACTTCACATGCCGTAGTGGAAACAAAAACATTCAATTCTCAACTCCCGAGAACCTTGGTCGGTCGGGTCCAAGGACGGTGGGGTCCAAGCCAAGGTCGCAAACTCGGCGAAACTTGGATGGGTCACGAACGAGTTTGAAAGGCGCGAGGGGAAGGGGACAAAATTGAAATTGAAGGGACGGGACTCGGGGAGGCAGGCAACACCCTCACAAAGTGGTTGGCGGGGGTCAACCAGCGCCCCCAACACGTCAGCCCCCACCAACCTCACAAGCCGCAAAATCGGTGAAGGACCAATCAGGGCCCTCAAGCAGACTGCACCACTCGTCACGCGCTGAATCTGGCGAAGAACCAATTAGCGCCCTCACACTACCACTCCTCGCGTTGTGAGGGTGCTAATTGGCCCTTCGACAAATTTATCCCATCGGGAGCCCGATGGGGTAAATTTGTCGAAGGGCCAGTTAGCGCCCTCACAAATCCTCCAGCAATTATCGGGCATTGATTTTGGCTAAGGGCTAATCAGCCCCCTCATACATCAACAAGGATCGGTTTCAAGGTGGGGGGGGGGGGGGGATGGGGGAGGGGAGGAGGACTTCAGATATTTTTTTTCAGGGTGCATACGCGATATGATACTGACGCATCAGTTTCGACCCACAAAAACACTCTGAAAAATCAGTGTCCTTACATACAACGTCCCTGAAAAATCAGGGTCGACCCCTTCCCCTAGGCTGAAAAATCAGGGTCGGTACAGCAAAACACCCTGAAAATCAGCAAAATCAGGAGAAAATTCCTGAAATCTCAGGGCCTGATTGTAGGCTTGGTAGGTGTTACTGGAACCTACTGTAGAGGGTACAACTCCCTCCTTGTATCCCTCTCTCTTCTAATCTCATTCTCTTCTTTCTCGATATTTTTCCTAGCCTAAAACCTCATGCCATTCTATGGCTGTCAAATATATCCTTGTATGTTGTTATAGACTACATAGGGTTGTGCCTTAGAAAGTACAACCCACTAGGTTATATTCCCTTGTATGCCATGGTTCCAATTCATTCGTTAACTTTGATATGGTATCATGAGTAGGTTCGGTCCCCCCCGCCCACCAGCGCTTCCGCCATAGGTCCTAGCCGCCCCGTCGCACTCCCGCCCGTGCTGCCCCGTCCCCTAGTGGCCCCCGTTCCCTAGCGCCTCGCTGGCCCCGTTGCCTAGTCGGCCCCGTCGCCCAGCCGGCTCCGTCACCTAGCCCACCCCGTCGCTTAGCCGGCCCCATTGCCTCGTCGGCCCCGTCGCCCAGCCGGCCCCGTTGCCTAGTCGGCCCCGTCGCCCAGCAGGCCCTGGCGCCTAGCCGGCCTCGTCGCCCAGCCGGCCCTGGCACCTAGCCAGCCCCGTCGCCCAGCCGGCCCCGTCGCCTAGCCGGCCCCGTCGCCCAGCCGGCCCCGTCGCCCAGCCGGCCCCGTCGCCCAGCCGGCCCCGTCGCCCAACCAGCCCTGTCGCCTAGCTGGCCCCGTCGCCTAGCCGGCCCCGTCGCCTAGCCGGCCCCCCCTCGCCTAGCCGGCCCTGTCGCCTAGCCGCCTGCGGCCCAGTCTCCTAGCCGCCACGCGGCCCCGCCCTCCAGCCGCCACGCGGCCCTGTCTCCTAGCCGCCACGCAACCCCGTCTCCTAGCCGCCCGGCGGCCCCGTCGCCTAACCGCCCCGCGGCCCGGTCGCCTTCCCGCCACGCGGCTTCTGGTGACTAGCCGCGCTGCGGCCTCGCCGCCCAGCCTCCTTGCGGCCCCGTCCCTCAGCTGCCCCTGCGGTTCCCACCTCGCTTCATCGACCCCTTCCACCGCACTGCACCGCACTGCGCCGCACTGCACCGCACCCTACCGTAATGCACCTCACTCTACCGCAGTCTACCGCACTGCACCGCACCGCACCGCACACCACTGTTTCCCGCCGCCCTCTGTCGCTCAGTACAGCCCACTACCGCCTTTCTACTGCTGCGGCGACCATGATGGCAGACTCGGTGCTGCGCTTTGATGCGGAGGGTCAGCCGGTTGAGTTCGACACGTGGCTCGTCGACCTTCGCCGTCACCTCACTGGTCAGCGGCAGGACGGCCACTCCCTGGCCGTCCACATGGATGGTACGCTCCCCTGCCCTGACCCCCCTGCTGCTCTACCCGCTGACCCCACGTCTGCTGACCGTGAGTCCGCTGCCGCTGCTGCCCTTGCCTGTGTTGCTGGTTGTCGTGTGACGCTGTCGCACAGCTCGCGATTAATCATGCCCTCCCCTTGTCTGAGCGCCCCCGCTTTATGTCGGTCAGGACTGCGCAGGAGGGCCTAGAGGCTGTTGTCGCGCGCTATTCCACCCCGCCCTCTGCTTCCTTCGGTCGCCTGATCCTCCCCATGCTCTTTCCTGATGTCGCGTCTTTCTCCACTGTCGCTGACCTAGCCGCCCATTTGCACACGCTAGACGCGACCTGGCGCGCTGCCTGCACAGAGGCCCAGCTTTGTGAGTTCCAGCCCCCCATCTGCTCTACCCTCTACCTGCTTGCCACCCGCCTCCCTGACCGCCTTGCTACCGCCCACGATCACTTTCTTAGTCTCCACCCCGCCGACCTCACCCTCACTGACTTTGTCGACACCCTGTCTGCCATAGAGACTCGTGAGTGCTCTATCGCCCAGTCTAGCGGTACTGTGCTGGTCACTATCTTTCAGGGCTGTGCCCCCGCTCCGTGTACTTACTCTGACAGTTCTGCTGCTGTTGCTGAGACAGCCCCTGCTGCGGAGACAGCCACCGCGGCTGCCGCAGAGCGACTTCGTCCGAGTAAGGGTCGCCGCCTCAAGGCTGGGCACGGCGGAGGTAGCGGAGGAGGGGGTGGAGGCGGTGGTGGAGGTGGTTCGCCTGCTGGTAGTACTGACGAGGGGGCTGGGGCTGGTGCCTTGGAGCAGCAGCCCCAGCCGCAGCAGCAGCAGGCGCCGCAGCTGGAGCAGCAGCAGCAGCAGCAGCCGCCGCCGCAGCAGCGGCGGGCCAGCCGTCTCCCACTCGGGTGGCCTGGCGCAGGTGGTGGAGGTGGTCGCAGTGGCTGTGCGCGCAGCGTGACGTCGGGTGGTGGTTCGAGTGACGGGTGCTGCCAGTACCAGCTCCAGACCGGTCCTTGCCGCGGCCTCGTGTGCGGTAAGATCGTCCATACCCCCACTCTTGTTTCAGTCGCCTAGACGACCTTTTTCGTCTCCGCTTCGGCCCGGCGCCATACCTTCCTGACTGCACAGTCTGCTCCGCCGTGGTGTTAGGATCTATGATATGGACATGGACGAGATTAACTCTGCTTTGTATGTGCTGTATGTCGATGACTCTAGTGTGACTGGTTCCTATTACCCCTTGTTGCCTAGTTTAGGTGCGCCTAGTTCAGGCTCCCCTGCTGCGTCAGGCGTAGGATCCTCTGCATTGTTTAGCCTCGGCTCCACCCTCGCTCCTCCGACCCCTACTGCCACTGCCGCGCTCTCCTTCACCCTGGACCCCGGCGCTGCCTGGTGTTTCTTTCCGGAATCCACTACGCTTACGCCGCTTGCCGCTCCCGCCGCAGTTGCCCTTGCAGACCCTTCCCTGTCCGGCGATTCCTTCGGGCACCCTTACAGGCCTGCACATCCCCTCGTTCTCTAGAAACCTAGTTGGTGTTGGCTGCCTCCAGGACCTTGGCGTCACCACTACGTTCCCTGGTCACGAGCGGTACGCTGTCTGTACGGAGGCCGCCACTGGTGCTCCCCTCACCACATTCCCCCGGAACCTGGTGTCTGGCCTGTTCACGCTGAACACCACGTCCCACCCGGTTGGGACGTCTCTCCAGGTGTCTGCGTCTACCCAGGTTTCTGCAGCTTGCTCGTGTCGGTTGCTTACTCACCCGACGCTTTTGTGGCACCACCTTCTAGGTCACCCTGCACTCACACGTCTTTGTCACATGTCTCAACACGGTCTTGTCTTAGGTATCCCTGAGTCATTCCCCGCGCTACCCTCCTCACCAGCGCCGCCGTGCACGCCCTACGTCGAGGGCCAGCTCCACCGTGCCCCTCACTCCTCTTCGTTCCCCCCCACCGCCGCACCACTGCAGACCCTGCACATGGACGTCTGGGGCCCCGCCCTCGTCCATGGGCCGCGTCGAGAGCGCTACTTCCTAGTGCTTGTCGACGACAACACGCGCTACGTCACGGTGTTTCCCCTGGAGCGGAAGGCAGACGTGCCTGACGTTCTTATCCCGTGGCTTGTCTCTGCCTGTATTCACCACGGTCTCCCTGTGTTGCGTCTTCACTCCGACCGTGGTGGCGAGTTCGCCTCTGGCTGCCTTGGTTGCTTCTGTCGTGCGGAGGGCATCACCCAGACGTACACCTTGCCGAACTCCCTGTAGCAGAATGGGATCGCTGAGGGACGCACCGGTTTGGTCATGGAGGCGGCTCGTACCTTCATGATCCATGCCGGTGCACCCCATTTTCTATGGCCGTTTGCTGTTCGCTACGCCGCTCACCAGCTTAACCCGTGGCCGCACCCTCAGCAGCCGCAGGTTTCGCCGACCCTCCTCTGGACCGGGTCCGCTGGTGACGCATCTGTGTTCTACGTCTGGGGCTGCCTTGCTCACTTTCGTGCCTCTGGCACGGACAAGCTCACTGCCCGCACCGTCCCCCTCGACGCGTCTGACTGGCACTTTTACCACCCGTCATTTCACCGCTTTGTTCACTCCCGCGGCGTCACCTTTGACGAGTCCGTCTCCTTCTACCACCGCTTTCCCCACCGTGGTCCCCCAGTTCCCCCCCCCTCTTCCTGGTTCCCCCTCCCCCGTTTACCCCGGCTCCCCAACCTCCCCTCCCTGCCCCGTCTGGTGTGTCTCACGTCACCCCTCTCCCGTCGGGTGTCCGTGCCGAGGAGTTTGCTGACTCTCGCGGCTCTGCAAAGTCCCTTCCCCTACCCCTCCTTGCCCTGGTCTCTTCTCCCCTTGCGCTGCCGTTGCTGTCCCCGCCGCAGCCGCCTTCGCCGCTGCCGTTGCCGTCGCGGCAGCAGCTTCCGTCGTCACCGCTGCTGGGGTTCGTGTGTTCTGGGGATGCTGGGGAGCGTACCGGAGCGGGTAGTGGAGCAGGTACTAGAGCGGTTTCCCTTTCTGGGGGTGCTGGCATGGAGCTTCTTGGAGGGAGCCATGCTGTCGCTGAAGGTTCTGGTGTTGGAGTCGGACAGCAGTCACAGCAGTCGCCGCCGGTGTCCGCTCTTCGCCTCCTCATTCTTCCTTCCCCTGACCGCCTTCCGGTGCCTCCTCCGTCGCTGCCGCCGCCTCCTCTGCCGGTTTACGTCCCGGTGTTTCCTTGTTCCTCGTGTCCTTACCTCTCTTGTTACCGACTCGTCCGTTCCTGTCTCAAGTCTGTCGGCTCTTGTCGCTATTGTCACTGACTTCACCGCTACCCGCCTTCTTGACTACGCCACCGCTCTGGTCTCTGACCCTGCCTGCCCTCCGTCCGTCGGGGGTGTGGCTGCCCTTGGCAGTGACGTCCTAGAGGACAGACCGTACGAGCTTGCTTTCCTGTCAGAGGTCGCTCCCCATCTTTGTTCCATGCTGCTAGTCCCTGAGGGTGACCTAGACGCCCTTGACATCCCGACCCCTCGCACCTACGCTGAGGCCACCTCGGGACCCTGGGCCTCTCAGAGGATAGCTGCTATGGAGCAGGAGATGGCATCTTGGAGATCCACCGGTACCTTCGTCATCGCAGTTCACCCACCTCTGGTGAACATAGTCGATGGCCGATGGCTCTTCAAGGTGAAGCGCCCTCCTGGAGAGCCGCCTGTCTTCAAGGCACGCTACGTTGCTCGAGGCTTCAATCAGCGTGATGGGGTGAACTTCTTTAAGACCTTCGCACCAACCGCGAAAATGACTACTCTTCGAGCACTGCTACACGTAGCAGGACAGCGTGACTATGAGCTGGACTCCTTTGCCTTCTCCACAGCTTTCCTCCAGGGCAGTTTACACGAGCAGGTCTACCTGCGCCGCCCCCAGGGCTTCTCCGTTCCGTCCAGACTCCGTTTTTCATCCTTGTCTACGTAGATGACCTGGTCTTTGCTACTGCAGACAGAGACGCGCTGGCCTCCAAGAAGGCCGAGCTGATGAGGAGACACACCTGCACTGACCTAGGAGAGCTGCACCGCTACCTTGGCTTGTAGATCTCCAGGGATAGAGCAGCGCGCACCATCACTCTCTCATAGTCACACTTGGTGCGCTAGGTCCTTCAGAGGTTCGGCCTTCAGTTCTCCTCCGCACAGCCCACCCCTCTGCTAGTAGACCACAGACTCTCTGCTCAAGTCCTCGAGGAGGCTGTAGTTCCTAGTGGTCCCTACGCAGAGCTGGTGGGTTGCCTCATGTACCTGATGACTTGCACTCGTCCAGATCTCGCATACCCTCTCAGCATCCTGGCTCGCTTTGTGGCCACAGGCAGACACCGACCACAGCACTGGTCAGCAGCTAAGAGGGTTTTGCGTTATCTAGCAAGTACATCGGGCATGGGGCTAGTTTTAGGAGGACGCAAACTAGTGGTCCTTACTGGACACACAGACGTTCTTGGGCAGACGACGCCGAGACTCTCAGGTTCTTCCAGGGCTATTGCTTTAGCCTTGGTTTAGGTGCCATCTCGTGGAGGTCCACTCACTCCTCGTCTGTTGCCCAGTCTAGCTATGAAGCTGAGATCTATACCGGTGCCATGGCAGCACAGGAGCTCCGCCGGCTGACCTTCTTGCTCACCGACTTAGGTGAGCGGCCTAGCTCTACCCCGGTTTTGTACACTGACAACAGGGCCATGATCCTCCTTTTTCAGGAGCCTAGACTCGAGGGCAGAGCAAAGCACATCCAGCTGCGGTACTTCCTCCTGCACGAGCTACAGCAGCGTCGCCAGGCCCGTGTAGTACACGTGGCCTCCGGTGCCAACACAACTGATATCTTTACGAAGGCGCTTGCGCTTAAAGATCATCAGCGGCACTGTGTACAGCTAGGGCTCGCTCCTGTAGCCTCTCATTTGCTAGGACCTTGGTTGTGTACAGACCTATATATATATTACCCTGACTGGCCTTGTGGCCTCTTCCCAGTGGCTGGACTAGTAGTGCTGCCCTGGTCGTGCTCTTGCCTTGTTTGTACTCGTTTGACTGGTCTTATAGACCCTTGCCTCACAGTCTGGACTAGTAGTGCCATCCTTAGCTGCTTGTCTCTCACCAGGCACTGCCCCTATCCAATCTAGGGGGTGTGTCAAACATATCCTTGTACACTGACGGAAAGAAATTTCCACATGTTTTGCAATTTTCTGAATTTCCACCGTTAAAGGGCATTTGTACATTAAGCCTTAGTTGGAGGCATTACCCACTATATGCAGGCCAATCTAGGGACACAAATAAACGCTTCACATTTGATGAAACTACTATCGCTGACAGTAAAAAGCAGGCATAACCAATCACGGTGCATGTGGACAATTAGTTCCAGGCGGAAGCAGCAACTAGAACAACCCTTAAACTAGTACCTGGTCCACCGCCCTTTAGCTCTAATCACTGCTTTCACCCTTCTGGGCATGCTGTCGATCAAATTGGAGCACACCTCTGATGGGATCTTCTCCCACTCCTCTTGTACACGCTCCCACAGGTCCACCATACCAGTGGGAGGTGTCTCATGCTTACCCAGCTCCCTTTTAAGATGAGCCCAAAGATGCTCAATGGGGTTCAGATCAGGACTTCCTGCCGGCCACTCCAGGACCCCATACTCCTGCTCCTGAAGCCAGTGCTGCACCACACGGGACTTATGCTTGGGGTCGTTATCATGCTGGAAGATCACATCCGAAGGGGTTAGCTTGTAAAAGTTGATGGTTTTCTTCAGCTCGTCTTGCAAAATGCTCAGATACAGCGGCCCGTCCATCCGACCATCGATTTTGCACATGAAACCCGCCCCCTCAAACGTTATACATCCCCAGATCATCAAGCCGCCGCCCCCGTGTTTGACGGTTTGCTTGATCTGGTGGTGTTGGAGAGTCGTACCTTCACGAACCCAGGCGTACGCGCGGCCGTCAGAGCAGAACCTACTAATCCTCGTCTCATCTGACCATATCACCCGTCGCCAATCATCTATGGTCCAATCCACGTGGGCCCGTACGAACGCCAGTCTATCGCGGATATTTTCCTTGGAGAGTCGCGGCTTCTTAGGCTGCTGAACTACGATAAGGCCGCTAGATTTGAGCGCATTACGCACCGTCCTAGGATGCACCGTGATGCCGTGCTGGGATTCGACGATCTGGGCCGCATGCCTCGAGGTTTTCGCCTCGCCGCTAGTGATCGCCCTGACGATCCCACGACGAATTCTATTCGTCAGTACACGTGGACGACCAGCAGTGGGCATTGTAGGACGCACGTCCTCAAGACTAGTCTCTGTAATCGCCTTGAGTCTGACATCATGTACTGTACTTTTCCCAACGACAACCTGCTTCGCGATTCGCCTCGTGCTGTACCCCCTACGCAACAGTGTTATGATCCGAGCGCGACGAGCCTCATCTATCGGTCTCATCTTGGCCTAGTCTAAGCCTCGGGTATAAACTCTATCCTGACTAATCGACGATTGCGTTAGGAACTACGGAGAGAATGCGCTTGTCGAAAACGGATCTAGTCCGCTGCTTTGCCGAAACTGTCCGGATGCACTCACACGACTGAAATCTTGTCCACGCAAGTGCAAACGTGTTACCCTAATGCAACTGGCACTCGTTACTTACTAGTCAGCTTTGAAGATTCAACAGTACCTCGGTTGAAAGCATTCAAATCATTTGTTGAACCTAAAATTGGATTTTATTCGGGCAATACTTTCCGCCAGTGTATGTTGTTATAGACTACACAGGGTTGTGCCTTAGAGAGTACAACCCACTAGGTTATATAACCTTGTATGCCATGGTTCCAATTCATTCGTTAACTTTGATAATGGCTTCCCTAGCTACCTAGCTAGTTTGACATGGGAACAGAGCAGGTTGCTCATCATGGGCATGCTTATCACGCTTCTGCCACGCACTCCTCCTCTCTCTCTCGCTCTGCCATGGTGGCCGTGTCGTGCTGCTGTGGTGGCATCATCGTGCCGCCGGCCGGGTCATGCTGCCGCGGCCGTCTCCACGCACTGCCGTGGCGTCGCGCTGTTGTGGCGTCGACGTCAAGCCGTGGCGGCGTCGTCGACGTCAAGCCGTGGCGGCGTCGTCGACGTCAAGCCGTGGCGGCGTCGTCGACGTCAAGCCATGGGGGTGTGACGGTGCCGTCGTGCTGCCGTGCCGACGTGCTACCAGAGCGCGGACGGCACGGACGGCAGCTGCCAGCACCCCGTCTTAGCGCTGGCCAGCACGCTCGCATGCAGCCAGCTTGCCACACGGGGCGGCACGCTCCAGGGCTCTGCTGAAGCCCCGCCCCCTTCCCTTGCGTCCCCTCTTACTCGCCACAGCAGATGGCTGACTTGCGCTGGCCGTCCCACCGTCACGGAGCCCGGCCACGCCGCCGAGTGCTGCGAGCTCCGCCGCCGCCGGCAGCTGTCGTCAAAGCCACCGCCACCACAGCTGGTGTAGCTGGCCACGCCGCCGTACGCCGCCGCCGCCGCTGCTGTCGACGCTGCTGCCGTCGCCGCCATTGCAGCCGCTGCCCTTGCTGTCAACGTCGCCGCCTCACGCGCCGAGGGGCTGGCCCTGCTGGAGTAGCCGCAGCTGCTGCTGAGTATGGGGGTGCTAGGCTTAGGGGGTGTGTGGCTTAGTGTGCTGTGTGTGTGGTGTGCTTTCGGCTACCAAGCCTAGGGGGTGTTCAATTATGTCTTATATATAATTGTAGGCTTGGTAGGTGTTACTGGAACCTACTGTTGAGGATACAACTCCCTCCTTGTATCCCTCTCTCTTCTAATCTCTTTCTCTTCTAATCTCTTTCTCTTCTCTCTCGATATTTTTCCTAGCCTAAAACCTCACGCCATTCTATGGTTTCCCTAGCTACCTAGCTAGTTTGACAAGATGTGCATTAGACTCAGTGTTTCATGGCGATTTCAGCCGTCCAAGTTCCAGCTGAAATGATGTACGTTTTCTCCAGTTTCGGAATACCCCCCAATCACCCACTTGCTCCCGAATATCAGGAGTGTCTCAGGTTGGAGAAGCGCGATTGGGGTGTTGGCCACTCTCGCAATAGGCTAGGCAAAAATTGCGAGGCTCGTCAACCAGTCAGAACAAGTCTCTCACACAAATGAAACGAAATTTGTCGGCCCACAACGCTTTTCCAGGTAATGATTTGTTTCACCCCGTCATTTTGAGTACTGGAGAACCCCGCCGCGCACCTCGGTAAAATTGAACTTTTGCGTAATGGTCGTGCTCACCATGAAATCGCATGAAAAAAACAGTATTTGTTCCAGGAGTTGCAAGGCTTATAAGGGCTAAAATGGTAAGGGGGGGTGCTCTCCTGGAACCCTCAAAAAGAGGGTGTATAATTGTGGATTCTTTAATAGAACACCCTCCCCGGATATAACGTCGGTGGGTGCTTAATTTCGGCGGGTGTTATATCCGGGGGATTACGGTATCAGCACAGTCTCTCAGAGTACCGGAATAAACTAGCAACAATTGTAAGGACATTCCCTTTTCCTTACAGGGCTCGACTACAGCGCGTACGCCCTCGACTCTCGGAAGTCCAGGCTCGGCCAACTTTCTTCGGTCCCGAACCATTTCGCGAACCCAAACCTCGACGAGCAGCGCTTCCGTGGCTTTCGCCAACTGGACCGCCCCAACCTGTTCGCGTGGTTCTCGGCTAGCTCTGCTCGTGCCTATAAATGCCTTGACCCTCATTTGTATCGACACTCTTGAATCACGACTTCTTTATTACACTACCTGTTATTACTCTGATTAATTCGTAACAGCTGGTATCAAAGCCCCGTTCCTGCCCGCTTAGTCTTCCATAGAGTAGTCCGTTTATATCGAGAGAGTACCCGACAGAATAGAGGGTTGGCCTGCGGTTGGTAGGTGAGCTCGTTAAAGCTCCTCCAACTAAAAGCGTGTGCACCCTTAGATCTGTTAGGTAAAATTTCCAGCATGCCTACCACGCCGGAAACCTCTGCCCGTCGTAGTGTTAGGAACGTAACTCAGGAGGAGTTTGATAAGTTGCAAGCCAGGGTAGCTACAGTGACGACACTGCAGGCCCAACTTCAACAACTCGCCGATATGTTCGAGTCACTGGGAAGCGAAGTGCTGACGCTGCGCAACGAAACTTGTCGCTTCGCCAGACGCGGGGTGAAACGCGTTAGGGGTGGCCTTTTACCTGAGACGACGATGCTGCGAGCAAAGTGAGGGCATCGGCGACACCTAAAGGAGTTGAAGAAGTCCACAACGAGCTGCGGGCGGCCATTATAATCAAGCCTTCGATGCTACCACCGTTCAACCCGACCGACAAGACAACAACAGTGAGCGGGTGGCTGTTCGCCTTGGAAATCTTCTTCACAGCAGCAAGTATTAATGACAACGCATCACGTGTCAACTTGGCTGTGTCCCTGCAAAGGGGACCGGCACTCGACTAGTGGCACATGCATCTAGACGAGGGAGGAGCCCCGGCAGGGAATCAACGGGCAGTAGATGGGGAGCTGAGTTCATCAATGGCGAAGGCAGAACCGATCTTTGGGTCAGCCACGATCCGCACGTGGAAAGCATGGGGCGAAGCGTTGAAGGGCAGATTCGAGCACATATCCATGCGCGAAAATGCTTGCACAAAGCTTCGGATGTGGAGACAGTTGGGCTTTGTCCAGGAATACACGGCGTCGTTTCTGGCAATCTGCGACCAAATCGGAGGGCTTAGCGAAGACGAGCGCATCGATCGCTACGTGGGTGGTCTCAAGCTGGAGATTCAGCAAGAGATCATCCTGCGAGCCCCGACGACATTCAGCGAAATAGTTCGCATAGCAGACGCGCTGGACGCACGACGTGGACTTGCGAGAGCGGGTTTCCGGGAGGGAAATCGCTTTCGAGGCCAGCCCCAACACACATCAATCAACGGCGTGGACGCGTTTGCAGCCCGAGTATTTTCGGGGACCTGCTTCCATTGCAACCAGCCGCGTCACATGGTGAGGGACTGCACGCAGCTGAAGAAGAACTTACCTAACGACAAGAAGCAGTTGGGAAATGGAGATCGTCAGTAGCAGATGGGCCACCTACTGAGTTGACTGCGTCGCCCAAACGCCACCACCCCCACCAGGTTATAGTGCCGATTTGGGCTATCGACCATTCATGGCTGAATAAGGGGGATGAACCGGTTGATCACCCTGTGCTGGTAGAAGGAAGAGTTGGCGACACCCGCATCAAAATATTCGTTGATGGCAGGGCGAGCCACAGTTTGATGGATGTGACGAAGACGATAAAAATGCGATTGCAGCTGGAGCGCTGCATGCCCGAAATTGACGCGCGACTAGTCCCACGGGATAAGAACGTCAGGCACGTCAGCCTTCCGCTCGAAGGGAAACACTGTTGTGTAGCGCTTGTAGTCGTCGACTAGGAGTAGAAAGTAGCGCCCGCGACGTGGCCCAGGGACCGGGGCTGGGCCCCAGACGTCCATGTGCAGGGTTTGCAGTGCGCAGTGGTGGGAGGAAACGAGGAGGAGTGCGGGGCACGGCGAAGCCGGCCCTCGACGCAAGGCGTGCACGGAGGCGTGGGCGAGGGAGGGAGAGCAGGGAGTGACGCAGGGAGTCCTAAGACAAGACCATGCTGGGACATGTAGTGGTGATACCTGAAGACAGCCGACACCAACTAGGTTCCTGGAGAACGAGGGGATGTGCAGGCTTGTAAGAGAGCCCAAGGGAACCGCCGGACAGGGAAGGGTAGTGGATATACGAGCTACTACAGGACCGGAGGAGGGGTCAGCAAGCGCGTCAGCGGCAGTCGCGGAAAGTGGCGAGAGCGCAGTGTGGTCACGAAAGAAGCAGGTAGACGCGCCAGAGTCAAGCGTAAAGGAGAGAGAAGCAGTAGCTGCGGCCGGCGGAGGAGCAAGCATGGAGCCAAGACTAAACAAGGCAGAAGGTCCTACGCCTGACTCAGCAGGGGAGTCTGGACTACACACAGGAGGCATACCTAAACTAGGCAACACAGGGTAATAAGGTCCGGACACACTAGAAGCATCGGCATACAGGGAATGCAGAGCATAATAAATATGATCCATGTCTAACTCAAAGACAGACTCACCGTGGAGCAGCAGAGTGTGTCGGAGCTGCCGCCCGACGCCGAGCTGTGCGGGCCACCAACGCGGCCACCACCACCAGAGGCACCCGGCCACCCCGGCGGGAGGCGGCCCCACGACTGCTGCTGCTGCTGCTGCGATTGCTGTTGCTACGGCTGCTGCTGCTGCTGCTCCATGGCACCAGCCCTGGTCCCCTCATCAGAACCACTATCCCCGCCCCCACCTCCACCACCCCCACCATCCCTACCTCCACCACGCCCCCCCTCAGGGCGGCGGCCCCGACGCTGGCGCAAATGCGCGGAGACCGCAGCAGCGGTCTCAGCGGCAGGGGTTGTCTCAGCGACAGCGGCAGACACATCAACATAAGTGCACCAGGAGGGCGCACAGCCCCGGATGATAGGGACAGCCACAGTACCGCTCGACTGAGCGATATTGTGCTGGCGAGTCTCTATCTCGGACAGGGTGGCGACAAAGGTGGTAAGGGTGAGGTCACCTGGGTGTTGACTACAGAAGTGGTCGCGGGCAACGGCTAAGCGGTCCGGAAGGCACGTGACAATAAGGTACAGGGTAGCACAGAGCGGCAGGGGGAAGGCAGTGAGATGGGCCTCAGTGCTGGTGGCGCGGTAGCTAGCCTCTAGTGCGCGGAGGGGCGGGGAAGCAAGCCATCGACATGCACAGCCAGAGAGTGACCATCCTGACGCTAACCTGTTAGGCGAAGGGCCAGCGGGGCGCGAACGGGGCGGGCGGCGCGTGAGGAGGCCAGCGGGCGCGAAAGGGCCAGCGGGGCGTGAAGGGCCAGCGGGGCGCGAAAGGGGCTGGCGGTGGGTGAGGAGGCCAGCGGGGCACGAAAAGGGGGGTTTGGTGGGGCGCGAAATGGGGCTGGCGGCGCAAAGGGCCAGCGGGGCGCGAAAGGGGGGGCTAGCGGGGCGCGAAGGGCCAGCGGGGCGCGAGAGGGGCTGGCGGCGCTAAGGGTCAGAGGGGCGCGAAAGGGGGCTGGCGGGGCGCAAGGGGCCAGCAGGGCGCAGAAGGGGCTGGCGGTGCGGAAAGGGGCCAGCGGGCACGCAGGGCCAGCGGGGCGCTAAGGGCCAGCTGGGCGCGAAGGGCCAGCGGGGCGCTAAGGGCCAGCGGGGCGCTAAGGCTAGGGCTAGGGCGGAAGCTGGTGCGCGGACCTAACCTAAGCTGATACCATCTCAGAGTAGCGGAATAAACCAGCAACAAGGGTACAGTGTGGTTTTGACCTAATGAGCTGTACTCTCTATGGCATGCCCCGATCTAGGCTATAGTAACATATACAAATATGTTTGACACAGTCTATCAGTGGCTAGTGTGAAATGTCCCCTTATGCTTGCTAACAAACATCACTGCCAAAACTGTCAACTTATACATATTATCTATGTAGAAGTTATAGGCTAGACTGAGGTATGCTTCTAGTGAGTACAACCAACTAGTATTTGTTCTAGATTTCCACCTCTAGTAATCATTCGTTTCTACGTTAACATGGTATCACGCTTAGGTTAGGATCCCCCCGCCTACCGCTTCCGCCCGTCGCGCCTCCTAGGCCCCGTCGCGCCCCCTAGGCCCCGTCGCGCCCCCCCTGGGCCCCGTCGCGCTCGTTAGGCCCCGTCGCGCCCCCCCTGGGCCCCGTCGTGTCCGCTGGGCCCCGTCGCGCCTCCTAGGCCCCGTCGCGCTCCCCCTGGGCCCCGTCGCGCCCGCTGGGCCCCGTCGCGACCCCTAGGCCCTAACGCGCCCCCGCTGGGCCCCGTTGCGCCTCCTAGGCCCCGTCGCGCCCCCCATGGGCCCCGTCGAGCCCGCTGAGCCCCGTCGTGCCTCCTAGGCATCGTCGCGCCTCCTAAGCCCCGTCGCGTCCCCCCCCCTCTGGGCCCCGTCGCGCCCGTTCGGCCCCGTCGCGCCCCTCCTAGGCCCTGTCGTGCCCGCTGGGCCCCGTCGCGCCTCCTAGGCCCCGTCGCGCCCCCTCTGGGCACCGTCGCGCCCGCTGGGCCCTGTCGCGCCTCCTAGGCCCCGTCGCACCCGCTGGGCCCCTTCGCGCTTCCTAGGCCCCGTCGCGCCCCCCCTGGGCCCCGTCGCGCCCGTTAGGCCCCGTCGCGGCCCCCCTGGGCCCCGTCGTGCCCGCTGGTCCCCGTCGCGCCTCCTCGGCCCCGTCGCGCCCCCCCTGGGCCCCGTCGTGCCCGCTGGGCCCCGTCGCGCCCCTTAGGCCTCGTCGCGCCCGCTGGCCCCTGTCGCGCCTGCTGTTAGCGCTCGCCTGCCTGGCCTCCTAGTGCCGCTCGGCCTCCTCCTAGTGCCGCCCGGCCCCTTCCTAGCGCCGCCCGGCCTCTCCTCAGCGCTGCCCGGCCCCTCCTCGTGCCCGACCGGCCCCAGCAGCACCAGCATGGCCCCTCCCAGCACCAGCCCGGCCCCAGAGCACCTGCCCGCCTCCCCTGCTCGGCCTGCCGTGTCCTCTCGGGCCCTGTGTCTTCTGCTCGCCTGCGCTGGGACGCCTAGCTGCTGCCCTACTGGAGAGTGCTGCCGCCGTGTCCCCGCGCCGCTGTGCTCCTGTGCCGCTGAGGAGCTGTGCTGCTGTGCCGCTGTGTCGCTGAGGAGCTGTGCCGCTGACCCTGCACGATGGCTGACTTTGTGCTCCGCCTGGACACTGAGGGCCACGCGGTTGACTTCGCCGCCTGGCTCTCCGATCTCCGCCGCCAGCTTACAGGTCAGCGCCAGGATGGCCACTCTCTGGTTGTCCATGCTGATGGCTTGCTCCCCCGTCCCCCTGCACCTACTCCCCTCCCTGCTGACCCCTCCTCTGATGACCGTGAGGCTTTCTCTACTGCTGCGCTGGCCTGTGCGGTCTGGGACTCACGCGATGCAGTAGCTCAGGTTGCTATTAGTCACGCCCTCCCTGTGTCTGAGCGCTCGCGTTTTGCTACTGTTGAAACGGCCAAAGCTTATTTAGACGCCGTTATTGCTCGCTATTCCACCCCTGCCTCCGCTTCTGTTGGCCGCTTGCTCTTTCCGATGCTGTTCCCAGACCTGGCTGCCTTCCCTACTGTCGCAGACTTTGCCACTCATTTGCGTGCCCTAGAGACTCGCTATCGCACTGCCAGCACTGCTGCCCAGCTCACTGCGCTCCCCCCTCCTTTCTGCATGACGCTCTATTTTATCGCTATGCGCCTGCCAGACCGCCTCGCTAGTGCTCGCGACCACTTTCTTAGCCAGCACCCGGGTGACCTCACCCTGATCGCCTTTGTCGACACCCTCACTGAGATCGAGACTCGCCAGCGCACTATCGCTCAGTCGAGCGGTGCGCCGGCAGTCTCTATCTTTCACGGCTGTGCCCCATCCCAGTGCACGTTCACTGACGTTTCGGCTGCAGTCGCCACGGCGACCCCTCTTACCGAGACGGCTGCTGCTGTCCACCCGCAGCAGCGCTCGCGTCGCGGTGGCCGTGGCCGCCAGGGAGGTAGGGGTGGTGACGCAGGTGGTAGTGGTCGTGGTGGTGGTGACGGTAGTCCGCCTGAGGGGACTACCACCGGTGGGCAGGAGCAGCAGCCCCAGCAGCAGCAGGACCAGCCCCAGCCGCAGCCGCCGTCCCAGCAGCACCCGCCGCAGCCGTGGGCTCGTCTCCCGCCTGGTTGGCCCGGCACCTCCGGAGGCGGTGGCCGTGGTGGCGGCCCGCGCAGCTTGGCGTCTACCAGCGGCTCCAGTGCTGTGACCTGCCAGTACCAGCTTCAGACCGGGCCTCTCCGCGGCACTCTGTGCCGCCGCCCGCACCCGACCGCCCGCTGTTTCCGCCGCCTCGACGATCTTTTTCGTCGTCGCTTTGGCCCGGCCCCGGACCTCCCTGACTGGCACAGCCTACTCCGCCACGGCGTGCCGATCTTTGAGTTAGACATGGATCAGATAGGTGCTGCTTTGCATGCTTTGTATGCTGACGCTTCTAGTGTTGCTGGATCTTACTACCCTGTGTACTCTAGTTTAGGTGTTTCACCCTTGTGTAGCTTAGCTTCCCCTGCTGCGACAGGCGTAGGACTGCCTAGGTTGCCTAGTCTAGTCGCTGCACCGGCTCCGTCCCCGGCCTCCGCCACTGCGTCGCTGTCCTTCACTCTCGACTCTGGTGCTTCTGCCTGCTTCTTCCGCGACCGTTCCACGCTCACGCCGCTTGCTGCACCTGCTGTTGTCTCTCTCGCTGACCCCTCTGCGGGTCCGGTCGTCGCGCGCAGTTCTACGTCCCTTCCTTGTCCGGCAGTTCCCTCGGGCTCCCTTACTGGCCTCCACGTTCCCTCGTTCTCCAGGAACCTGGTTGGTGTCGGCTGTCTCCAGGACCTCGGCGTCACCACCACGTTCCCCGGGCACGAGCGGTTCGCTGTCTGTTCTGAGGCTGTCTCAGGTTCCCCCCTTGCGACGTTCCCCCGGGACCCGGTGTCCGGTCTGTTTACCCTACACACCGCTTCCCCCCCGGTTGGTGCGTCCTCCCAGGTCGCTGCAGCTTGCTCGTGTCGGTCCCTCACTCACCCCTCCCTTCTCTGGCACCACCGCTTAGGTCACCCTGCTCTCCCGCGTCTGCGTCACATGTCCCAGCACGGTCTTGTCTTAGGTCTCCCCGCGTCGCTCCCTGCCCTTCCTCCCTCGACTGCGCCACCGTGCACGCCTTGCGTCGAGGGTCGGCTCCGCCGTGCTCCTCACTCCTCCTCGCTGCGTCCTGCTACTGCCCCCCTTCAGACCCTGCACTTGGACGTTTGGGGCCCTGCCCCCGTCCCCGGACCGCGCGGTGAGCGCTACTTCCTTGTGCTCGTCGACGACTACACGCGCTACACCACGGTGTTTCCCCTGGAGCGGAAGGCCGACGTGCCCGACGTTCTTCTCCCGTGGGTTGTGGCTGCGCGTCTCCACCGCGGTCTCCCCGTGTTGTGTCTCCACTCCGACCGTGGCGGCGAGTTCGCCTCTGGTCGGCTTGGACAGTTCTGTCGTGCGGAGGGCATCACCCAGTCGTACACGTTGCCGGACTCGCCACAGCAGAATGGGGTTGCTGAGCGCCGCATCGGCTTGGTCATGGAGGTCGCCCGTACCTCCATGATCCATGCCGATGCCCCCCATTTTCTGTGGCCGTTCGCTGTTCGCTACGCGGCTCACCAGCTTAACCTGTGGCCACGCTCCCAGCGGCCGCAGGTTTCGCCGACCCTCCTTTGGACCGGGTCCCCCGGTGACGCGTCTGCGTTCCACGTCTGGGGCTGCCTTGCTCACGTTCGTGCCTCTGGCACGGACAAGCTCACTGCCCGCACTGTCCCCTGTGTCTTCCTCGGTTTCCCCCTGGACTCGTCTGACTGGCTTTTCTACCACCCGCCGTCTCACCGCTTCCTCCACTCTCGTGACGTCACCTTTGACGAGTCCGTCTCCTTCTACCGCCGCTTCCCTCACCGAGGTCTCCCAGTTGCCCCCCCCCTTTTCCTTGCTCCCTCTCCCCCGGTAGCCCCTGCCCCTCTCCCGCCTCGTCCTGCCCCGTCTGGTGTCTCCCACGTCACTCCCCTCCCGTCGGTTGTCCCCGTTGAGGAGTCTGCTGACTCTGGTGGTACCCCCGGTCCGTCCTTGCAGCGTCCCCCTTCCCCGGTGCCTCCGCCCCCACTGTCGCAGTCGCCGACCCCGCTGCCGCCGCCGTCGCCGTCGCCGCCGCAGCCGTCGCCGCCGCAGCCGTCGCCGCTGTCGTCGCTGCCGCCGCCGCTGTCGCTGCCGCAGCCGTCGCCGCTGTCGCCGCCGCCGCAGCCGTTGCCGCCACTGCCGCCGCTGCTCTCGGCCCCTGGGGGTGCTGGTGTGGAGGAGGTTGTTCGTCCTGCGGCTTCTGGGGGTGCCGCTGGTGTTGGAGGGGGTTCTCTCTCTGGGGGTGTTGGTTCTGGGGGTGCTGCTGTTGAGTGTTCTGCCGACGGTCGTTCTGCCTCTGCTGGTCCGAGAGTTCCGGCCCAGCCGTCGTTGCCGCCGCAGCAGCCGTCGCCGCCGGTTTCCGCTCTCCGCCTGCTCGGCCTTCCCTCCCCGGACCGCGCGCCGGTGTCTCCCCCACCGCCTCCTGACCTTCCTGTCTACGGTCCTGCGTTCCCGCCGCCAGACTCGTCTCCGGCCCGTCTTCCTCCTCGTTCCCCTCCTGTGTCTCCTCCGCTGTCCCCTGACCCTACCCCTCCGTCTCACGTTTGGGCTCGCCGTCCCTCCCGTGCTCGTCCCGTCTCTCCTGTCCTGCCCACCCACCCTATGTTGCTCCGTTCCCACTCGTCTCGTCCTCCCCTCCTCCCGTCCCCTCCTCCCTCGTCCCTTGCTGTTGCACCTCCTCCGTTCTCTGACTACCTCCGTGCTGCTCGTCCCCTTGTCCCTCGGGTCCTTGCCTCTCTTGTTACCGACCCTGCTGTTCCTGTCTCGCGCCTTGACGCGCTTGTCGCTGCTGTCGCTGACTTCGCCTCTACCCGCCGCCTTGACTACGCTACCGCTCTGGTCTCTGACCCTGCCCGTCCTCTGTCCGTCGGGGGTGCTCCTGCCCTTGGCAGTGACGTCCTAGAGGACAGGCAGTACGAGCTGGCTTTCCTTTCCGAGGCTGCTCCCCATCTCTGCTCCATGCTGTTAGTCCCTGAGGGTGACCCGGACGCCTTCGACATCCCGACCCCTCGCACCTACGCTGAGGCCACCTCGGGACCTTGGGCCTCTCAGTGGATAGCTGCCATGGAGCAGGAGATGGCATCTTGGAGATCCACCGGCACTTACGTCGACGCAGTTCCCCCGCCTGGGGTGAACGTAGTCGATGGTCGGTGGCTCTTCAAGGTGAAGCGCCCCCCTGGAGAGCCGCCTGTCTTCAAGGCGCGCTACGTGGCCAGAGGTTTCAGTCAGCGCGAGGGGGTTGACTTCTTCCAGACCTTCGCCCCGACCCCGAAGATGACCACTCTTCGGGCGCTGCTACACGTAGCAGCACAGCGTGACTACGAGCTTCACTCCCTCGACTTCTCTACTGCCTTTCTTCAGGGCAGCCTACACGAGCAGGTCTACCTGCGCCGACCACAGGGCTTCACTGGTACCTTCCCTCCTGGGACCCAGTGGCTTCTCAGGCGCCCGGTCTACGGCCTGCGCCAGGCTCCCCGCGAGTGGCACGACACGCTACGTGCCACGTTAGCAGACCTGCAGTTCTTTCCGTCCTCTGCTGACCCTTCACTGTTTGTGCGTTCCGGCCAGACTCCGTTCTACATCCTTGTCTACGTAGACGACCTGGTCTTCGCTACTCCTGACAGGGACGCACTGGCCTCTGTGAAGGCTGAGCTGCTGAAGAGACACACCTGCACTGACCTTGGAGAGCTGCGTCGCTATCTTGGCCTGCAGATCTCTAGGGACAGAGCAGCACGCACCATCACTCTGACCCAGTCACACTTGGTGCGTCAGGTCCTTCAGAGGTTCGGTCTTCAGTTCTCCTCTGCACAGCCCACACCTCTACCCGTAGACCATGGGCTCTCTGCTCCCGTTCCTGAGGAGCCAGTAGAGCCCAGTGGCCCCTACGCAGAGCTGGTGGGTTGCCTCATGTACCTGATGACTTGCACTCGCCCAGATCTCGCATACCCTCTCAGCATCCTGGCTCGCTTTGTGGCTACAGGCAGACACCGACCTCAGCACTGGTCTGCCGCTAAGAGGGTTTTGCGTTATCTTGCTAGTACATCAGGCATGGGGTTAGTGCTAGGAGGACGCAGGCCAGTGGTCCTTACTGGGCACACAGACGCTTCTTGGGCAGACGACGCTGAGACGCTCAGGTCGTCGCAGGGCTACTGTTTCAGCCTTGGTTCGGGTGCTATCTCTTGGAGATCCACTCGCTCGTCGTCTGTGGCTCAGTCTAGCTGTGAGGCTGAGATCTACGCTGGTGCCATGGCGGCACAGGAGCTCCGCTGGCTGACCTTCTTGCTCACAGACTTAGGTGAGCGGCCTAGCTCTGCCCCGGTCCTGTACGCTGACAACAGGGCCATGATACTCCTGTGTCAGGAGCCTCGGCTTGAGGGCAGAGCGAAGCATATCCAGCTGCGGTACTTCCTCCTGCGCGAGCTACAGCAGCGCCGCCAGGCCCGCGTAGTTCACTTGGCCTCAGGTGCCAACACAGCTGATATCTTTACTAAGGCGCTTGCGCCTAAAGATCATCAGCGGCACTGTGTACAGCTTGGTCTTGTTCCTGTAGCTGCTCCCCTGTTAGGATCCTGATTGTGTACTCTCTATTATATATGCTTGTCAGACTGGCCTTGTGGCCTTACCTCCAGTGGCTGGACTAGTAGTGCCACCCTGGCTTGCTTCAGTTTTGGTTGTATTCTTGCTGACTGGTCTCCAGACCCCTGCCTCAGTGGTTGGACTAGTAGTGCCGCCCTGAGCTGTTTGCTTCTTGTTTAGTTTCACCCCTTGTCTAGCCTAGGGGGTGTGTCAACTTATACATATTATCTATGTAGAAGTTATAGGCTAGACTGAGGTATGCTTCTAGTGAGTACAACCAACTAGTATTTGTTCTAGGTTTCCACCTCTAGTAATCATTCGTTTCTACGTTAACAAAAACAACCACTAAAAGGGGTTTGAAATCACCAAGGTGGAGAGAGTGCAGCACTTGGCTTTAGAGCTGCCAAAAGCTTTAGCTTTGGCTTTTGTTTTGCGTTTTGGCTTTAGCTCTGGCTTTGGCTTCCGCTTTGGCGCTTCCTTTGGCTTCGGCTTTGGCATTGGCTCATGCATTCTCTTTGGCTTTCGTGTATGCTTTTCCTTCGGCTTTGGATTTGGCTTTCTCTTTCGCTTTCGCTTTCGCTTTTGCTTTCGCTTTCGGGTTTGCTCTGGCCTCTGGCCTCTCGCCTCTCGCCTCTGGCGTCTGACCTCTGCCTCTGGCCTTTCGCCTCTCGCCTCTCGCCTCTGGCCTCCTCTCGCCTCTCGCCTCTCGCCTCTGGCCTCCTCTCGCCTCTGGCCTCTCCCCTCTGGCCTCTCACCTCTGCCCTCTGGCCTCTGGCCTCCTCTCGCCTCTGGCCTCTGGCCTTCTCTGGCCTCTGGCCTCCTCTCGCCCCTCGCCTCTCGCCTCTCCTCTCGCCTCTCGCCTCTCGCCTCTCGCCTCTCGCCCCTCGCCCCTCGCCTCTCGCCCCTCGCCTCTCGCCTCTCGCCTCTCGCCTCTCGCCTCTCGCCTACTCTGGCCTCTGGCCTTCTCTGGCCTCTGGCCTCCGGCCCCTGGCTTCTGGCCTCTGGCCTACTCTCGCATCTGGACTCCCCTTGCCTCCTCTCGCCCTCGCTGTGCAAGTGTGGGGTGGGGTCAACTAGAACCTTTCACCGAATGAAACCAAGAATAAGCTCGTTATAGAGATCCTGCAGTACTATAAACACTAAATGGTCGAGAGGTAGAGGAAGCATAACACTCTCCCAATGCAAACCAGCAGCAATGCCAAAACCTATTAGTATAGCATAGCACAGGAATGAATAGCACGGGAAAGAATAGCGCGAGTCATGGCCGCCGGCAGGCAAGAAGTTCCAGAACATCGTGCTGCTTCAGCTGACTGGTGCACCAAACAAGCCAGAGACCACCAGACGCAGAGCCACCCCCCGCAGCTGCTGTCGGGCAGCCCCAAGATGTTCCTGCATGTAGGGGGGCGGCGGCCAGAGTGTGCTGAAAGGAGGTGTGGGCATGGGCGTCATCAGCAGCCTTTGATAGCCAGCACGGCCACGAACGCAGGAGAGCCATCGGGGGAGGTGTGCGGTGGCAAGGGGAGGAGGGGGAGGAGGCAGGGCGAGAGCATCAAGGTGATTCGAGCGTGCACTGCTGCTGCTGATCGTGCTGATAGCTGCAGTGAAGGTGACGATGGCACTAGAGCTGATGGGGATGGGGATGGTGATTGTGATGCTGATGACAATGGTGACAATGATAAGTTATCCTGTGGCACAGGCCCTGCAGGTGCTGGTGCCAAGAACTGCCGTACAGGCAAGTCGCAGGAGGTGGGGTCCGGGAGATGGGAGTGAGTCGCAAAGGGAGTTTGCAGGGACCTTGCCGTGGGAGGTGGCAGGGCGGCAGCGGGGCCTTCCTCCTCTGCCGCTGCATGAGAGCTGCGCCCTCTGCTGTCCTCGTCCTCCTCTTCAATCTGCTCCTGCACCGCCCCTGCTGCTGCCTCAGGCCCCTGTTTAGTGTCACTGCTGCTGCTGTTGTTGCTGCCGCTGCTGCAGGGTGGCGCAAGGAAGGCACAGGGGCCAGAGGCAGAAGGCCCCTCCAGATGGACCGTGATGGGAGAGGGGGGCAGGAGTGGGTGGCGAGAGGCGGCTAGCCAAACCTGGAAGGGGGGGTCATTGGGGAGAGTGGTGAGGGGAGAAGGAGCACAGGCAGAGAGCATTGGCAAGGGGTGAGAGAGGGTTTGTGAGGGAGTCAAAGCAGAGGGGAGGCAGGAGGGTGAATTGCTGTAACTGGCGAGAAGGATGCGATTTGCAAGAACACACGTTGGTGGAATACCAAACGCAAGAGCATCCCATCCAGGAGGCTCATAGCATGAGTTGTGGAATACGCCCCTGGAGAATTCTTGTGGTTTTCAAGAATTCTAGAGACTCTCTTGCAAGGATAGGGGGGCGTACCATGAGCTCTGCCTTTGACTCCGCAGAAACGGCATTCACAACGCTCCAACCCAGGGAGCCACCACACCCTGCCATTGCCGCCGCTGCTGCTGCTGCTGCTCTTGCACCAAAGGCTGCTTGCGTGTCAGTGGTGGTGGCGGAGTGAGGGGTGGGCGAGTTAAGGTGGAGGAGGGAGAGGAAGGCGTTGTTGCATGTGATGATGTCGCCACTGCCTGCTGCCACCACTGCGTACCCCACGCCCGCACGGTCCAGCGAGAAACTGGCCATCAGACACCAGGAGGGAAACGGGTGGGGGGAAGGATGGGAAGCGGGAAGAGCAGTCCAGGGATGAGGGGGAGGATGGGAAGCGGGAAGAGCAGTCCAGGGATGAGGGGGAGGATGAGGAAACGAGGGAGAGATGGTGGTAGAAAGAAGAAGACAAATGAAAGCAAGCCAACAAGTGTGTCCGTCGATTCCCTCCTCCACTGGCGCCTGTGTTGAAGAGGGAGCGTGGAGCCGGTTCACACACAGGCGCGAGGTACAGCACGAGGAATGAATAGAATTCACCCACACTTGCCTCTCACGTCTCGGCATCGCCCAGCATCATACAGCATAAGAGCACGACTCTAGCCAGCACTGCCGGCACACCCATCTCACCTAACGCAAGCGTGCCTGGGCGTGTGGCAATGGCTGCAGCGCGGAGACTCCAACAGGCCACTGGTCACCTTCCCTTCCACATCCGCATGTCCCTCTCCCCCTGCATTCTCCCCTGCTGCCTCCCCATCTCCCATTTCCCCGTCTCCCTTCACTTCATTACTAGCCACCACCTGAGCCGCCTGCGCCTGTGCCTGTGCCTGTGCCTGTGCCTGTGCCTGTGCCACTGCTTCCCCTTGCTGCCCCCCCACTTCCTCCTGCTGCTCCTCTCTGCACGCCTCCCCACATCCCCCCCTGTCACCACCACCACCTTCCCCCCCACCACCGTCACCTCCCACTTCGTCCGCCCCGCCTTCTCCGCTTGCTCTCGCCCCTTCTCTTGCACACTCTGCGCCGCACAACTCCGCCTCCCCATCCCCCTCCGCCGCCCAAACCACCTCCCCCTCCGCCTCCGCCTCCGCCTCCCCCTGACCCTCTGCGCCCACGATGAGCAGCGCGAGGATCTGCTGCTGCATGGCGGCCATCTCGTCGTCCAGCGACCGCAGCTGCTGCTCTATCGCCTCCCGCTCGCCCTCCCCCTCCTCCCCGCCCTTCGCCTCCTCTACCCGCGCAACATACGGCCATCGCCCTCCACGCTGCATCCTGTCGTTCTTAGCGACAACGCCCCGGCAGCCTAACGCACCACCACCCTCCGTCTCCACCATCTCCTCCTCCTCCCCCTCCGCCTCCTCCTTCTGGTGCGGCATTTGACGCATGTCCTGTGGCTGTTGCTGTTGCTGCTGTTGCTGTGGGCGGGGCGACACCGTGGCGAGCGCTGCTGCCCACCGCTTGCTCCTAGAGCTAGAACTAGATGTAGAGCTCGAGGTAGAGGTCGAAATCGACGCCCTACTGCCGTTCCTGCCACTCCCTCCTCCTCCTCCTGCTGCTGCTGCTGCTGCTGCTGCGTCGGTCGCAACCAAACCCGCGTCCCCATGCCCTGCGTCGCCACGTGTCACGTTCTGACTAGTCGCTCCATCGGCAACAGCACCAGCAGCACCGCCAGCCGCCGCAGCAGCAGTGAGCAAGCCGCCAACGCTCCAGGTGCTGGTGAATCGGTTCCCTCCCGCGCCACCTGCGCTGCCAATGCTCCGGCTGCTCACCATGCGCCTGCCCCTGCCGCCACTCCCACTGCTCCCCATGCCGCTGCCCACGCTCACACTGCTACCGAACCCACTGCCAGGCCTGGATGTGGCAGCAGCAGCAGCAGCAGCACCAGATGAATGTCCGTAAGTAGATTCCAGAGGGGCGAGAGGGGAGGAGACCGAAGGAGGGTCGCCGCCCGTGAAGCACGCCGTGCCCGCGGCTGCTGCTGCTGCTGCTGCTGCTGCTGCTGCGTCGGCGGCAATGGCTGACGAGCCCATGGCGCCCAGCAACGAGTCCGGCTCTTTTCTACCACCGTCAGCATCGGCACTAGCAGCTTCAGCAGCAGCGGTAACGTCAGCGACATGAATGGCAGGAGACCCCAGCGTCATGCTCTCGTTGTCGTCGCCCCACCAGTCGTCCTCCCCTCCCACCCCCGCATGGCTCCCAGTGCTCCCCCCCCCGCCCACTGTGAAGAACAGGCTCCTGCTCTTGCTCTTGCGCACCAGCCGAGGCGTGAACAGACCCCCTCCGTAGCTCCTGGACCGCCTGCTATGACCAAGCCGCCCCCCAGCACCACCGCCATCCGCAGCATCAAAGGCAGCAGTGAGGGAGTGGCTGTGCAAGTGTGATGGTACGCCCGGGATGGGGCCATTGGCCGTGCTGCCGAGCCCGTCCTCCTCCTCCTCCTTGCCCCGGAACCGGTGCAGCAGACTGCGCCAACCAGCAGGGGTCAAACTGCCACCAGCAGGCCCAGCACCAGGAGCAGCCGCAGCAGCAGCCGCAGCAGCAGCATCAGCAGCAGCCGCAGCGGTGAAGGCGACAGGATGGGGAGAGAGGCGCACAGACTGCGCTGGCGACAGGGCTCGCCCCAGAGGCGAGTGCACGGGGCCTCGAGGGCCCCCTGCTGCGCCTCCCCCTCCCCCTCGTCCCCCACATGCGCCTCCCAGCGCATGGGGGGGAGCCTTGGAGCCCACACTGAGGAACGCCAGGCGCCCCGGGGTGACGCTGGTACCAGTGGCGTCTGACGCCGACCTCCACGCTACACGCGCTCCTGGGGTGCTGCTGCAACTCCCCCCCGCTTCCCCCTCCTGCTGCCGCAGCCGCCGCCGCTGCTGCTGCTGCTTCTGCTGCTGCTGCTGCTGCTGCTGCTGCTGCTGCTGCTGCTGGGAGTCTGGCCTCTCGCCCTTGACCGCCAGAGTGCCGAGTCTGCCGGCCAGCCCGCGCCGTTCCCGCAGCCCCGTTGACTTGCCTGACCCGGGACGACTGGGCGCTGATGACGCCGCAGAGGCGGCGGACATGGGGGAGTGCGCGGCGGAGGAGGACGCGGAGGAGGAAAGACGGCTGGGTGGCGAGGGAGTCGGTGTGCTGCTGCCTATTGCTGCCTTGGATACTAGAACAACAGATGCAGCAGCAGCAGCAGAAGCAGCAGCAGCAGAGGCGCTGCTGCAGCTCCCATCGTCGCTCTCCCCCCCCCATCGCTGCTCCCCATGCCCCCGCCAGAAAAGCCGCTCGTTCCACCACCGCCACCACCGCCAGCGCCGCCGCCAGTGCCCGCACCACCGCTGCCGCCAGCCCCGCCCCCGCGGCCGAGGGCCTTCACCTCGCGGTCGCCCTTGGGCGACGGGATGATCACCCACAGGTCGTTCCGCCTCCCCGACCCGGACGATCCCGCCAGCAGCGGGTGCGCGCTCGCGCTCACCGCGCCGCCCGCAGCAGCCGAAGCGACAGCGGCGGCGGCGGCGGCGGGTGAGGCAGGCGTGAGAGAGCGAGCAGCAGGCGGAGGCGTGGGCAGGTCGGCAGCAGCGTCATACCCTTTCGCGTGAGAAGCAAGCGCGCCGATGCCATCCCCGCCCGCCCCGTCTCCTCGTCGCATCTGCTGCCGCTGCATCTTCCTGGTAGCCGCCGCTCTCAGCCCTTGCGCGTTCGTGGAGAACGCGCGCCTGTTCACCGCGTAAGCGGGAACGGCGGAGCTCGACCCCAGCGCCGAGCCAGGTATCAGGGTCCCGCCGCCGCCGCCGCCGCCGCTGCTGCTGCTGCTGCTGCGGCCCATGCTGTTGCTCCCGGCCACCCTGCTGCTGCCGCCGCCGCCGCCGCTGATGATGGCGGCGCCCCCTCCGCTGATCCTCCCCGCCGCCGTTAATCCGCCAGCAGCGGCGCCAGGGGAGTCCAATCCGCTGCCCCAGCGCTGCTGCAGGTGCACCACGTCTCCGCCTCGCGCGCGCAGAAACTCCGCCCGCGCCTTGCCGTCGCTTCCCCCTCGCACCGGCGACAGCGTCGCCGCGGCCGTGAGCAGCGGACCGGACGTCGTCGTGCGCCGCTCCTGCGCGGACCCGCTCTTTCCGTGCCCGCGCAGCAACCGCCGCGCGCCGGACATCCGCCCGCTGCCCCCAGGGGGAAGTCCGTCCGGAAGCGCCCTCCTGCCGCTTCCTGCTCCTTCTGCACAGTCGCCGCCGCCGCTGGCCGCTGCTGCGTCGAGTGAGGCGGCCGAGGGGGAGGTGGGCGCGCGGCTAAGGGCGTGAAAGGTGGAGACTTTGCGCAGGATGGACATTGGCGGGACGGCGGACCCTGGCGCGGGGAATGCCGCGCCAGCGGCGGATGTGGGGGTCGGAGACGCGCGGGGGGGAGCAGCGGGGGAAAAAGCCCCTCGCGGAGTGGGGACGGTGGCGCCCGCGGTGGCGCAGGAGTGCGGGCTGGGGGTGAGCGGATCGGCGGAGAAGAGCGGCTGGCGCGGGGAGGGTTCGTCGAGAAATCCGAAGAGCGACGCGAGCTTGTGCATAAAGCGACGCGAGCCGCCTTTATTCCCTGGCGACTCGCTCGTGCTCGTGCTGCTGCTGCTGCTGCGAGCAGTCGCAGGGCGTTCGTCCACGTCAGCAATGCTATCGCCGCCTGTGGTGGTTGTGGTGTGGAGCGGAGAGGGGCGGTTGACGATGGCGAAGGTGCCGACGAGCGAGCGCGCGTCGAGCGCGAACTGGCACGGCTGCAGCATGAGGTCCACCTGCCGCCCCTCCAGGTGCCCGCCCGTCCCCGAGTCGCGCACGTTGAACCGCAGCACCGCCGCGCCTCCGCCAGAGGCCACCGCGTCGCGCACGACGCGCTGCCACTGCTCCGCGCTCACATCGCCCGTCAAATCAAATAACATCTTCCGCCCGCCCGCGTCCGCGCCCGCGCTCACGCCCGCGCCTTGCGCCTGACCCTGAGCGCTCTCCCCGTCCTCCGCCTGTCCTAGCGCCGCCAGCGCTGCGCGACTGGCGGCGAGCACTTCCGCGGACTGGCGGTCCAAGAGAAGCATCATGGCGCGCGACTGGCGCACGAACTGCAGCGCCAGGGGGGACGGCGAGGGCTCGGGTGCGGGCGTAATCTGGGGAACAGAAGACGGGGAGGGCGGGATTGCGGCAGAGGCGGAGGACGAAGCGGAAACGGGATTGGGAAGGGGGGAAGGAGTACGGTGGCCGGTGCTATAGCCCCTTCTGCTGCCGCCACATGCGGCGTCGAAAGTGGCATGCGCCGCAGGCGACGAGCCCTTAAGCGCGTCCTTTTCTGAAGCGACGCGGGATTGAGGCGCCACGAGTGGCTCGGAGTACGCGACGCGACTTTTCGGAGCCGCCCTTCGCGCTCTCTGCTGCGGCTTCTGCTGCTGCTGCGGCTGTTGCTGCTGCTGCTCCTTGACTTGCACCTCCTGCTGCGGAAGCGGCGGCGGCGGCAGCGGAAGCAGCTGCCCTGAGTCGAGCCCCGTCAGCTCGGCATCGCCGCTGCGGAGAGCGGCTGCCGTTGCCTCCGCGCGCCGTATCGATGGCGACGGCCCTCGCGAGCGATTCGCTATAAGAACCTCGGGCGTGGACGGATTGGACGCCTGGAAGGACTCTGCGCGCGAGCCCGACACGGATTTCTTCGCCCGATTCGCCGCCGCAAGGCTGCCGGTGCTGTGCGTCTGACGTGGCAGTCGATCGCCGCCGACCTTCTCCCCCGAGGCGGACGAAGCCAGGCTCGGGGAGTAGTAGCCAGCGGGAGCGGCGCCGCCACCGCTGCCACTGGACGTGACAGAATCGACGGCTGTCCCGTCGTCATCGAGACTAGGTATATCAGAGCCGCTGATGCCTCGTGCGAGAGCGAAGGCGTCGGGAGCAGGACTAGGAGGGTGCATGCCGTAGAGGTAGTGAATATGGCCGCCGGGTCGGGACGCCAGGGGCGGCGAGATTAGCGTCGGTTGTTGAGCCATGCGGACTCGAAGGCGACTGACAATAAGTCGAGAAAAAAAACACTTCACAAGTAAAAACTCATCAGACGAATGATTACGCGGTTGGCGTGATTCGGCCAGCGGATGCGAACAAGCGGGGAGAGGACTAAACGGGGACCAATAGAGGGTTTAATCGCGACGAGTCAGTCAGTTGGGACTGTAACAAGAAAAAAAACTGTACAGTAGGACTAGGGTTGGGAAAAATCCCTGCCTGGCGTGAGTGGTGTGCGTCCCAGCTTTCAGATTCCCTGGAACAAGAGACTCAGCAATCAGCATTCGCTACCGTCCGAAGTGAAAAATTCGGGGAAGATCACATGACAGAGAGTCTTGACTCTTGAGCGCCTCCCTCGCAACATCTGAATTCTCGAAAATCCCTGCGCACCGTTCAACGTTCAACATACGCATGCAGTGCAGACGTCAACTGATTTCGCCCTCTGTTGAGACCGAGACAGAGCAGGCTGCGAGAACGACAGGGGGGGTAGAGAAAACCGTGGGGGGAGGGAGGGGAGGGAAGCTTTGGTGTGTCCGGCCACGGCGGGGCGATGCCGAAGACGCGACGCCCTGACTGACAGGGAAGGAACTGTTGCAGCTTGGAAGAAAAGTTGGGAAGGGTATGCGCGCAGGCCCGTACAGAATAAAACCATACAAAATAGCCTAGTGAGGGTGCTCCGGTCAGAAAAAACCGACACAGGTGCCCACAATAAGCAAGGGTTCCGTTGCGAGCTTGAAATGTTTGAGAGCCTCCGTCAACGTACGGGTCGAAATAAATGAATTGGGGCAGAAATCCAAACGGACGGAAAGAAAATGCGGCCAGACGGTCAGGCCTCCAAACGATATTACAAGACAGAGACGTGCCTCGGAAACTTTTGCTCTGTCCTTCTGTACGTGCTTGTGACGTGGAGTGTTGCTGCCACCTGGAGGAGTGGGGTGAACGAGACGTGCCAGTCAAACTGCTTGACGGGAAACAGTAAATAGACAAGGTCGAGGCATAAGTGTCCGTCGTCTCTGGTGAAATCTCTGGTCTACTTGACTTGATTCTTGCATTTCTTGTCTCCAGAAGTGAGCTGTCCTGGCAACGCTACAAGGCTTTGCAAAGGTGCCAGTGGCAGCCACCAAGCACGCTTACAGCGAGCGGATCAGAGCGATGCTGCACAATCCTTCAAAAAGCAGTAGCATACCCTGTAAAACAATATCAAATGAACCTTACTATAGAATTGACCATTTCACGGAACATGGTGGTTTTTATAAAGGAATTCTGTAAACATAGGTACCAATGAAGGCTTGGAGTGTCAGAATCATGTGAATATTACATTCCTGAAGTTATATACTCGACATATCATTGTAGCATCAGCACTATACTAGGTTTTATTTAGTCTAACGCTCAAGTCAGAGCATATTCTGTGCTTCGAGTCCGACCCGAGGCTGACCCACGCCCGAAGGATCTGCAGGGTTTACAGACCCAACTGCGGGTCTCGTGATTCTGACGGTTGTGCAAAACCGAAAGAAAAAACGAAAATGAGTTGTGACTAAATGTCATTGGGAGTCGTTTATTGGTGGGAGAATCACAAATTGATTGTCGTGAAGCTCGTTTGACGCTAAATTTGTTCTATAGACGTAAGTTTCCAGTCAAACAGCCGTCAGTTTCCTGAAGACCTGAGCCAAAAAAAATGTCGAAGTATATATTTAAATATATCTTTGTATAGGCTTGGTAATTGTGCTACTTACTGAATCCGACTAAAGAGGGGACAGTATTGAGTTGAGAGAAGTGATTGATAACTAGTGGGAGAGTACAGATAGATATACCTAAGTATTGTACCCTCTAAGAGGGGACCCTATACAATCTATGCAAACATAACAAATATACATGTTTGACACACCCCCTAGACTGCATAGGGGAATGTCCTGAACAAGCAGCTCAGGGCGGCACTACTAGTCCAACCTCTGAGACAAGGGTCTAAAAGACCAGTCAGAAGGAGTACAGACAAGGCAAGAACAAGACCAGGGCAGCACTACTAGTCCAGCTACTGGGAGAGGACACAAGTCCAGTCTGAGTATACATATAAAGGGCAGTACAAAGTCAAGGCCCTAGCAAGTGAGAGGCTACAGGGACTAGACCAAGCTGTACGTAGTGCCGCTGATGATCTTTAGGCGCAAGCGCCTTCGTAAAGATATCAGCTGTGTTGGCACGCGAGGCCAAGTGTGCTACGCGAGCCTGGCGTCGCTGCTGTAGCTCGCGCAGGAGGAAGTATCGCAGCTGAATATGCTTCGCTCTGCCCTCGAGTCGAGGCTCATGACACAGGAGGATCATGGCCCTGTTGTCAGCGAACAGGACCGGGGCAGAGCTAGGCCGCTCACCTAAGTCAGTGAGCAAGAAGGTCTGCCAGCGGAGCTCCTGTGCTGCCATGGCACCAGCGTAGATCTCGGCCTCACAGCTGGACTGCGCAACAGACGAGGAGCGGGTAGCTCTCCACGAGACGGCACCTGAGCCAAGGCTGAAGCAGTAGCCCTGGGTAGACCTCAGTGTCTCGGCGTCGTCTGCCCACGAAGCGTCGGTGTGTCCAGTAAGGACCACTGGCCTGCGTCCTCCTAGCACTAACCCCATGCCCGATGTACTCGCAAGATAACGCAAAACCCTCTTAGCGGCAGACCAGTGCTGCGGTCGGTGTTTGCCTGTGGCCACAAAGCGAGCCAGGATGCTGAGAGGGTATGCGAGATCTGGGCGAGTGCAAGTCATCAGGTACATGAGGCAACCAGCTCACCAGCTCTGCGTAGGGGCCGCTGGGCTCAACCGACTCCTCAGACACTGGAGCGGAGAGTCTGTGGTCTACAGGCAGAGGGGTGGGCTGTGCAGAGGAGAAGTGAAGGCTGAACCTCTGTAGGACCTGGCGCACCAAGTGTGATTGAGTCAGGGTGATGGTGCGCGCTGCTCTGTCCCTGGAGATCTGCAAGCCAAGGTAGCGGCGCAGTTCTCCAAGGTCAGTGCACGTGTGTCTCTTCAGCAGCTCTGCCTTCACGGAGGCCAGTGCGTCCCTGTCTGCTGTGGCAAAGACCAGGTCGTCGACGTAAACAAGGATGTAGAACGGAGTCTGGCCAGCACGAACGAAGAGTGAGGGGTCTACAGAAGACGGAAAGAACTGCAGGTCAGCAAGCGTAGTACGAAGAGTGTCGTGCCACTCACGGGGAGCCTGGCGCAGGCCGTAGACGGGGCGCCGCAGGAGCCACTAGGTCCCAGGAGGGAAGGTGCCAGTAAAGCCCTGAGGGCGACGCAAGTAGACCTGCTCGTGTAGGCTGCCCTGAAGGAAGGCAGTGGAGAAGTCGAGGGAGTGAAGCTCGTAGTCACGCTGAGCAGCTAGGTGTAGCAGAACCCGAAGAGTAGTCATCTTCAGGGTCGGAACGAAGGTCTGGAAGAAGTCCACCCCCTCACGCTGACTGAAGCATCTAGCCACGTAGCGCGCCTTAAACAAAGGCGGCTCTCCAGGAGGGCGCTTCACCTTGAAGAGCCAGCGGCCATCGACTACGTTCACCCCAGGCGGGGGAACTGCGTCGACGAAGGTGCCGGTGGATCTCCAAGATGCCATCTCCTGCTCCATGGCAGCTATCCACTGAGAGGCTCAAGGTCCCGAGGTCGCCTCAGCGTAAGTGCGAGGGGTCGGGATGTCGAAAGCGTCTGGGTCACCCTCAGGGACTAGTAGCATGGAACAGAGATGGGGAGCAGCCTCGGAGAGGAAAGCAAGCTCGAACTGGCGGTCCTCCAGGACGTCACTGCCAAGGGCAGGAGCACCCCCGACAGACGGAGGACAGGCAGGGTCAGAGAGAAGAGCGGTGGCGTAGTCAAGGCGGCGGGTAGAGGCGAAGTCAGCGACCGCAGCTACAAGAGCGTCAAGGCACGAGACCGGAACAGACGGGTCGGTAACGAGAGAGGCAAGGACCCGGGGAACAAGAGGACGAGCGGCACGAAGGTAGTCAGACAGCGGGGGGGGTGCAACAACAAGGGAGGACGGAGGAGGCGACGGCAGAAGGGGAGGACGAGACGCGTGGGAACGAAGCAACATAGGGTGGGAGCGCAAGACCGGCGAGGCAGGACGAGCACGAGAGGGACGGTGAGACCAGACGTGCGACGGAGGAGTCGGGTTAGGAGACAGGGGAGGGGACACAGGAGGGGAACGAGGGGGAAGACGGGCCGGGGACGAGTCCGGCGGAGGGAACACAGGGCCGTAGACGGGAAGAGGAGGAGACGGTCGGAGAGGAACAGCCGCAGGGTCAGGGGACGGAAGGCCGAGCAGGCCAAGGGCGGACACCGGCGGGGACTGCTGCTCCGGCGGCACAACGGCGACACCGGGACTGCAAGCTGCTCCTCGGCTACCACCGGCACACTCCACACCAGCACCCCCAGAGGAACCACCCCCACGGCTACCAGTACTAGCACCCCCAGAGTCAGCGAACTGGTGCTGCGACGGCGGCGGCGGCGGCGGCAGCGACACCGACGGCTGCAGCGGTGGCAGAAGCGGGGGAGGAGGGGACTAGGGAGGGGACGCCGGTGGAGGGGCGGCCGGCGAGGACTGCGCAGCAGGACCACCAGAGTCAGAAGACTCCTCAACCGGGTCCACCGACGGAAGGGGGGTGACGTGGGACACACCAGAGGGGGCAGGATGGGGAGGAGGAGGGGGAGGGGCAGGGACTACCGGGGAAGGAGTGACCAGGAACAGGGGGGGGGTAACCGGGGGACTGCGGTGGGGGAAGCGACGGTAGTAAGAAACGGACTCGTCAAAGGTGACGTCGCGAGAGTGAAATAAGCGGTGAGACGACGGGTGGTAAAAGTGCCAGTCGGACGCGTCAAGGGGAAAACCGAGGAAGACGCAGGGAAGGGTGCGGGCAGTGAGCTTGTCCGTGCCGGAGGCACGGACGTGAGCAAGGCAGCCCCAGACGTGGAACGCAGACGCGTCACCAGGAGACCCAGTCCAAAGAAGGGTCGGCGAAATTTGCGGCTGCTGGGGGTGCGGCCACAAGTTAAGCTGGTGAGAAGCGTAGCGCATAGCGAACGGCCACAGGAAATGGGGTGCACCAGCATGGATCATGGAGGTGCGAGCCACCTCCATGACCAAACGGATGCGTCGCTCAGCGACCCCATTCTGCTGTGGGGAGTCTGGTAGGGTGAACGTCTGGGTGATGCCCTCCGCACGACAAAAGCGACCAAGGACACCTGAGGCAAACTCGCCACCACGGTCGGAGTGAAGACGCAAGACAGGGAGACCGCGGTGGACACGCGCAGAGACAAGCCAGGGGATGAGGGCGCCAGGCACGTCGACCTTGTGCTCCAAGGGAAAGACTGTGGTGTAACGAGTAAAGTTGTCGACAAGCACAAGGAAGTAGCGCTCGCGACGTGGCCCAGGGACGGGGGCGGGGCCCCAGACGTCCAGGTGCAGGGTCTGCAGCGGCGCGGCGGTAGCGGGAAAAGAGGAGGAGTGAGGGGCACGGCGAAGCCTACCCTCGACACAAGGCGTGCAAGGTGGGGCTGGGGAGGAGGGAAACGCGGGGAGAGAACCTGGGAGACCAAGGACAAGACCGTGCTGGGACATGTGACGCAGACGCGGGAGTGCAGGGTGACCTAGGCGGTGGTGCCAAAGGAGAGTCGGGTGAGTGAGGGACCGACAGGAGCAGGCAGCAGCAACCTGGGTAGACGCAGCCACCTGAGGGAGCGCTCCAGCTGGGGGGCTCACGGTGTCCAGAGTGAACAGGCCGGACACCGGGTCCCGGGGGAACGTGGACAGGGGGGCACCAGTGGCGGCCTCGGTACAGACAGCATACCGCTCGTGACCAGGGAACGTAGTGGTGACGCCAACGTCCTGGAGGCAGCCGACACCAACTAGGTTCCTGGAGAACGAGGGGATATGCAGACCTGTGAGAGAGCCCGAAGGAACCGCCGGACAGGGAAGGGTGGTGGAACTGCGGGCGACTACCGGACCGCCGGAGGGGTCAGCAAGAGAAACGGCAGCAGGAACAGGAAGCGGCGTCAGGGTGGTGGAGTCGCGAAAGAAACACCGGGAAGCGCCAGAGTCCAAGGTGAAGGAAAGCGAAGCAGAGGCGTCTGGCGACGGAACGACGGCGGAATCACCAAGACTACACAAAGCAGAGGATCCTACGCCTGACGCAGCAGGGGAGGCTAAGCTAGGCACACCTACACTAGCCGACAGTGAGTAATAAGCGGGAAGCACACTAGAGTCATCAGCATACATCACATGCAAAGCAGAAACAATGGCATCCATGTCCAGGTCAAAAATCTGAATCTTACGACTAAGCAAACTGTGGCAGTCCGGGAGGTCTGGCGATGGGCCGAAGCGCTGACGAAACAGGTCGTCCAGGCGACGAAAACAGCGGGGAGTGGAGTGACCGATCTTACCGCAAACGAAGCCACGGCGAGGACCGGTCTGGATCTGGTACTGACAACGCACGCCTCCAGAACCACCACTCGGCACACCACCACGCGCCCAACCACCGCCAGCGCCGGGCCACCCGGGCGGGAGTACACTCGTGTGCCTCGTCTGCGGCGGCTGCTGCGGCTGCTGCTGCTGCTGCGACTGCAGGGGCGGCGGCTCAGCTGGACTGGGCAGGGTCCCCTCATCCGCTCCAGCACCAGACGACCCGATTCCACCACCACCCCCTCCCGCACCCCCGCCTCCTCCGCCGCGCCCAACCTTGGGGCAGCGGCCCTTCCCCGAACGAAACTGCGCTTCCGCAGCAGTCTCAGCCACAGCGGCAGAGCCGTTGGAGAAGGTACACTGAGCGGGGGCACAACCCTGAAAGATAGGGACCGGCACGGTACCGCTCGCCTGGGCGATGGAGCGGTGGCGGGTCTCAATCACAGTCAGGGTGTCTACAAAGTCAATGAGGGTGAGGTCTGCGGGGTGAATGCTAAGGAAGCGGTCGCGGGCGACAGCAAGGCGGTTAGGGAGGCGGGTGGCAAGCAGGTAAAGCGTAGAGGTAATGGGCGGCTGGTGGGCTGTAAGCTGTGCGTCAGTGCAGGCAGCGCGCCAGGTCTCATCTATCGAGCGCAGGTGGGCAGCGAGGTCAGAGACAGTGGGGAAAGACGCAAGGTCAGGAAAGAGCATCGGGAGGATCAGGCGACCCACCGAGGCAGCCGGAGGGGTGGAATAGCGCTTGATGACAGCATCTACACTGAGGGAAAAAACCGTCCGGATGTTTGGCACTAAGTTGGGTTTTTAGGCTTTGAGACTACTGTATGGTAAACCTGCAAGATGCACGGTGGTACACGTTGGGAGAGGCACAAAGTGGATGCGTTCACTGCACTGAGAACTAGATTAGTACATTGGATCTAACTCATACTCCAAAAGATATACAACGAGTACATCCGGACAGTTTTTTCCCAGGACAAAGAGCAAACTTCCTAACAACGTTTCTAGTACCTAGTCCACCTACTCTTGGCGTTGATCACCATCCACACCCTCCTAGGCATGTTATCTATGTGGTTAGTGCAGACCTTTGCATGAAGCTTCTCGCACTCTTCCTTGACCCACCATTTTGCATAAGGGGGTGAGCACAAGGAAAATTGCGAAGTATTTGAGCGTATGCATAAGTATTGTGCACGAATTCAGATTGAATGTAATCTCTGAGACTAGCCAAGCCGAAGGGTGTCCAAAGATGCCATTAGTTGAATGGTCTTGGCTTATCATGGGTTGTTTTCGTCGAATCGGAGTAGGGTGAAATCACGTATAGAGTGGCAAAATCTAGCATACCCGCCACGAAACTTAGGGTAACAGAGCACGGTCGATTGAGCATCCTTTCATTGTTAGAATCATGTTAAAATCCGCGAGTCTAGTGACAGTGCATCAGTTGAAGAAGTCTCGACTGTTTGGGAAGAATATCAGGGTTGAGGTCTGGTGAGGAAGAGGGGCACTCCAGAGCTACATATCCATGCTCTCCGAGCCATTCCAAGCCTAGGCAGGGAAAATGACATGGAATGCCTTGGAGAGCATAAGTATGTTGCGCTGGAGTGACCCTTTTTCTCACCAGACCTCAATCCAGATATTCTTCCCAAACAGTCGAGGTTTCTTCGACTGCTGCCCCGTCACTAGACCCGCGCATTTTAACATGGTTCACACAGTGAAAGGATGTTCAGTCGACCGTGCTCTGTTACCCTAAGATTCGTGGCGGGAATGCTAGATTTTGCCACTCTATTCGTGATTTTACCCTAGAACGATACGACGAAGACGACCCATGATAAGCCGGGACCATTTAACTAATGGCATCTTTGGACACCCCTCGGCTTGGCTAGTCTCAGAGATTACATTCAATCTGAATTCGTGCACAATACTTATGCATACGCTCAAATACTTCGCAATTTTCCTTGTGCTCACCCCCTTATGCAAAATGGTGGGTCAAGGAAGAGTGCGAGAAGCTTCATGCAAAGGTCTGCACTAACCACATAGATAACATGCCTAGGAGGGTGTGGATGGTGATCAACGCCAAGAGTAGGTGGACTAGGTACTAGAAACGTTGTTCGGAAGTTTGCTCTTTGTCCTGGGAAAAAACTGTCCGGATGTACTCGTTGTATATCTTTTGGAGTATGAGTTAGATCCAATGTACTAATCTAGTTCTCAGTGCAGTGAACGCATCCACTTTGTGCCTCTCCCAACATGTACCACCGTGCATCTTGCAGGTTTACCATACAGTAGTCTCAAAGCCTAAAAACCCAACTTAGTGCCAAACATCCGGACGGTTTTTTCCCTCAGTGTAAGTAAGCCTGAGCAGTAGTGAGGGACCTAAAGCGAGGGCGCTCGGACGGGGGAAGGGCGTTGCTAATGGCAAGCTGAGCGACAGCATCGCGAGAAAGCCAGACAGAGCGCACGGGCAGTGGCAGCAGTAGACTCGCGCTCAGTGGGTGTGGAGTCAGCGGGCAGAACAGCAGGGGGGTCTGGGCAGGGGAGCGTACCGTCAAGGTGTGCGGACAGCGGTTCACCATCCTGCCGCTGGCCAGTGAGTTGGCGCCGGAGGTCGGCAAGCCACGCCTCGAACTCCAGAGGCTGGCCTTCAGCGTCGAACCGAAGCTCCGCCGCCATCAGGGGCAGTGCAGGGCGGGACAGTACGGTGCAGTGAAGTGCAGTGCAAAGCAGGGTAGTGCAGGGCGGTGCAGTGCGGTGCAGGGCAGTGCAGTGCGGTGCGGGGCGGTGCAGGGAGGGGGGAACCGTACCAGTGAGGATGAAGGGGCCGGGGCAGGGATGAGCAGCGGGGCCGGGCAGGTGCGGCGGGGCCCGGCAGGCGTGGCGGGGCCGGGCAGGGCGCAACGGGGCCGGGCGGGTGCGACGGGGCCGGGCAGGGGGCGACGGGGCCGGGCAGGGCGCGACGGGGCCTGAAGGCTTGACGGGGCCTAGGAGGGGCGCGACGGGGCCCAGGAGGGGCGCTACAGGGCGAGGGGCGCTACAGGGCGAGGGGCGCAGCAAGGCCCGGGAGGGTTGCAACGGGGCTAGGGGGTCGCGACGGGGCCCAGGAGGGGCGCGGCAGGGCTAGGGGCACGACGGGGCCCAGGGGGTCGCTACTGGGCTGGGGGGTCGCGACGGGGCCCAGGAGGGACTCGGCAGGGCTAGGGGCACGACGGGCCCAGGGGGTCGCGACGGGGCTAGGGGTCGCGACGGGGCCCAGGGGGTCGCAACGGGGCTAGGGGGTCGCAACGGGGCCCAGGAGGGGCGCGGCAGGGCTAGGGGCACGACGGGGCCCAGGGGGTCGCGACGGGGCTAAGGGGGTCGCGACGGGGCTAGGGGGTCGCAACGGGGCCCAGGAGGGGCACGGCAGGGCTAGGGGCACGGCGGGGCCTAGCTAGGGGACGAGCAGAAGCGGTAGGTGGGGGGATCCTAACCTACGCGTGATACCATATCGAGTTGAGAGAAGTGATTGATAACTAGTGGGAGAGTACAGATAGATATACCTAAGTATTGTACCCTCTAAGAGGTGACCCTATACAGTCTATGCAAACATAACAAATACACATGTTTGACAGACAGCCCCCCCTTCTTGTATCTCCTTCTCTTCTAGTCCATCACTCTTTTCTCTCGTCAACTTCTCCTTCTCGTAACTCTCGCCCCCTAGCTAAACCTCTCGCCAATTTCATGGCGTCCCACCTAGCTACCTTCTAGCAACCTTATGACATATTTTGACATGGTATAAGAGCAGGTTCAACTTGCTGGACCCTTTTCTCTCGCTTCCGCCACGCACTCCTCCTCTCTCTCTCTCTCTCTCTCTCTCTCTCTCTCTCTCTCTCTCTCTCTCTCTCTCTCTCTCTCTCTCTCTCTCTCTCTCTCTCTCTCTCTCTCTCTCTCTCTCGTGCTGCCATGGCGGCCGCGTCGTGCTGCTGTGGCGGCGTCGTTGTGCTGCTGTGGCGTTGTCGTCGTGTTGCCGGCCAAGTCATACTGCCGCGGCGGTCTCGACGCGCTTCCGTGGCAGCCTCGTCGTGCTGTCGCGGCGGCGTTGACACGCCAGCGCATGAGCGGCAGCGGGCTGCGCACCGTGTTAGCCACATCTAGCCCGCCCGCACGCCAGTAAGCGACACGCCATCAATGGCGCCGCGCTGAAGATCCGCCCCCCAACCCTTCCCCCTTTCCCTCCTCCCCGCCGTAGCTGCTGGCAACCTCGTGCCGTCCTCCCCATCGTCGTCGCAGATTGGGCCATGCCGCCAAGTGCTGCGAGCTCCACCACCGCCGCTGGTGCCGCTGGCCTCGCCGCCGCACGCCGCCACCGCCGCCGCTGTCGTCGCTGCCGCCGTCGCCGCCATTGCAGCCGCTGCCCTCGCTGCCGAAGTTGCCACCTCGCTTGCCGAGGGGTCGATCGGCTGGTCGACGCTACTGCTGCTGCAAGGAATGGGGGTGCAAGGATGTGGGGGTGCTGCAGGTAGGATGGGCCTAGAGGGTGTGTCGAAGTATATATTTAAATATATCTTTATGTAGGCTTGGTAGGTGTGCTACTTACTGAATCCTACTGTAGAGGGGACAATCCCCCCTTCTTGTATCTCCTTCTCTTCTAGTCCATCCCTCTTTTCTCTTGCCAACTTCTCCTTCTCGTAAATCTCGCCCCCTAGCTAAACCTCTCGCCATTTTCATGGCGTCCCACCTAGCTACCTTCTAGCAACCTCACAACATATTTCGACAAAAATCTCCACCGGGTGTCAGGCACGAGCTCCAGAATTTACTCAAATGGAACACCGCGCATGAACAAGGGCTCGGCGCTGTTGTGACCTCTACCAGCGAGCCTTCCTCTCCTGGTCGCTACACCACATGGCCCCATCAGTCCCCCTCTGCTCTACTGCCCTCCCATCCGTGCATCCATATTCGGAGGCACCTCGCCTCCACAACCATCCCCTGCTGCTTGCTGCCATCTCTGTTGGCATTCCTTGTATGCATCTTGCATGGAGTGTTCACTTACTGCATCGGAACTCCCGAAAAAACTACAGCTAAGAGATTGACCATCGGCCTTGTGGAACAACTACTAGGCCGTCGTTGCACGATGAGATCGTCGTCCACACTTCGTCGCATGGCAAAATGGTCGTGCACACGTCGCCGCACAACTTAATGGTCATCCACGCGTCGTCTTCTCTCCGCGCATGGCTGTGCTGCGGGCAGCGCGGCACGTGGCAGCTGGAGGGGGGGCGATGTAACAAGACATTGGCGAACTCGTGTAACGAGGTTTCGCCAGGTCAAAAAAATCTAATTCGAGGTTGAAACCCAACTTCGAAATACAACCTTGGGGAATTCGAAGGTTGAATCCAACCTCGAATTGCTTGACCCTTCAATATGAGTTTCCAACCTTGGGAAAAACTACAGAGAGCACGCGACCCAGCCAAGCAGTGCAGCAGAATAATCGACAGCGCACCTAGCAGAAAACAACTATAGCCATGGTTTCTTCCAGCATAACTATATCTCATCATTTCTACAAACGTCGTCAACAACAGCAGTACAAGGAAGACTATGCTAGGATGCAATAGTTATTTCCTAGACTATGCATGCTAGTTTCTAGAATTCCAGCCAAGCTAAGTATGCATGCATGCCGACTGACGTATGTCTCAAGAGGCAGTGCAGAGAGGGTGTCTTACACAAAACAGTATGAAGTCGATGAATGCGCCAAGCGCAGAATGTGATGAAAAAGTTGAGCAACTTTGCAGGTTAGGTAGCCATGGCTTGCCAACGTACGGGCGACCACGCCAGCTTGGTCGAACAGCCTGCAAATCGAAAGACAATCTAGTAAAATATCTGTATCATTACAGCACCGAAGCCGCCGGTAGACGCCGAGCTGCGAGGGCCACCACCGCGGCCACCGCCTCCTGGGGTTCCTGGCCACCCCGGCGGGAGGCGGGCCCACGGCTGCTGCTGTTGCTGTGGCTGCTGCTGTTGTTGCGGCTGCGTCTACTGCTGCTCCGTCTGCGGTGACTGCTGCTGCTCCTGGACACCAGCTCCAACCCCCTCGTCCAAACCACTGTCCCCACCACCTCCACCACTTGCGGGAAAGCTGCAGCTGCGGGCTCAGAGGCAGGGGCAGCCGTGGCAACCGCGGCGGAGACGTCAGCGTACGTGCACTGGGAGGGAGCACACCCCTGAAAGATATGGACTGCCACAACACTGCTCGACTGAGCGATTGTGCGCTGGCGAGTCTCTATCTCAGACAGAGCAGTGACAAAGGCGGTCAGGGTGAGGTCGCCAGGGTGCTGGCTAAGGAAGTGGTTGCAAGAAATGGCTAAGCGGTCAGGGAGGCACATGACAATAAGGTACAGGGTAGCATAGAATGGTGGGGGGAAGGCAGTGAGCTGGGCGGAAGTGCTAGCAGCGCGGTAGCTAGTCTCTAGTGCACGGAGATGAGTGGCGAGGTCAGCGACAGTGGGGAAAGCGGAAAGATCGGGGAATAGCATGGAGAGGATCAACCGGCCAGCGGAGGCGGAGGCAGGTGTGGAGTAGTGCGCAACTACTGCATCTAGGAAGTCCTTAGCATTCACTACAGCAGTGAAGCGGGGGCGCTCAGACAGGGGAAGCGCATGACTAATGGCAAGCTACGCTACAGCATCGCGAGAATCCCAGACAGTGCAAGCGAGCGCAGCAGCAGCAAATGCCTCACTCTCAGGAGTGGTGGGGTTAGCAGGGAGGGGATCAGGCGCAGAGGGGCAAGGAAGCAAGCATAGTCAGGGAGTGCCCATCCTGGCGCTGACCTGTCAGGTGCCGGCGAAGATCGACAAGCCAAGCCATGAAGTCGACCGTGTGGCCCTCCTCGTCTAGGCGAAGTATGGCGTCTGCCATCGGGCAAGTTCAGAAGCACAGGTACATAGCGACACAGCGGCACGATGGCATAGCGGCACAGGGACACATCGGCACAGGGACACAGCGGCACAGGGACACGGCGGCACAACAGCACGGTGGGAGGACTCTCCGGCGAGGAGACCAGGCGGAAGACCTGGGAGGGCCCGAGGCTCACAGGGCTTGAGACGCGCAGGGCCAGCAGGGCGCAATGGGTCGGCGGAGTGCTAGGGCCCAGTGGCGCGGGAGGGCCGGTGAGCGCTCAAGGGGTCGAGGTGCACGAGGGGCCGGCGAGGCGCGCGAGAGGCCGGGTAGGTGCGGGAGGGGCCGGCACGTACGTGAGGGGCTGGCTAGGTGCGAGGAGCCAGCGGTGCGCAAGAGGGGCCGGCTAGGCGAGGGGCCGGTTAGCGCGAGGGGCCGGCACGGCGCAAGGGGCCGGCTAGGTGAGAGAGGCCGGCTAGGCACGAGGGGCCGACTAGGCGAGAGGGGCCGGCTAGGCGAGGGGCTGGCTAGCGTGAGGGGCCGGCACGGCGCAAAGGGCCGGCTGGGCGAGAGAGGCCGGCTAGGCGAGAGGGGCCTGCTAGCGCGAGGGGCTGGCACGACGCAAGGGACATGCTAGGCGAGAGGGGCCGGCGAGACGAGAGGGGCCGGCTAGGCGAGAGGGGGCCGACTAGGCGTGGGAGGCCGGCTCGGCGCTAGGGGCCGTCAGGGCGCGAGGGGTCGGCAGGGCGCTAAGGGGCCGGCAAGGCGCGTAAGGGACGGCGAGCACGCTAGGGGAGGCCGACGAGGTGCGCTAGGGGCCAACGGGCACGCTAGGGGACGGCGGGCGTGCTAGGGGACAGCGGGCGCGCTAGGGGACGCCGGCGCGCTAGGGGACGGCGGGCGCTCTAGGGGACAGCGGGCGCGCTAGGGGCCGGCGGAGCGCGGTAGGCTAGGGCAAGGGGCAGAAGCGGGTGGGCGGACCTAACTTACTCATGATACCATGTTAGAATACTATAATGAAGAGAAAACAAGAGAGTAGAGGGAAGATATAGGGTTGGAAATGTACTCTCTAAGAACACATGCTACATATAAACATATGTATAAGTTGACACTAGCAGCATAGAACCTAATTGCAATACTTTTGTTGTAGAACAAGGAGGTATATACCGAGATATATGAATGAATACATAAGAAAGTCCTTTATGCAGTGTGGTATTTTATATAGCTACGTATATACATAGATTACATATATGGGAGTGGAAAATGTATTTCAAATATTATGAATTAATAAGAGTAAGAACATGTAATGTAATAAAGGAGTCGTGATTCAAGAGTGTCGATAAAAATGAGGACCTAGGCATTTATAGGCACAAACAGAGCTAGCCGAGAACCACGCAAACAGGTTGGGGCGGTCCAGTTGGCGAAAGCCACGGAAACGCCGCGCGTCTAGGTTTGGGTTCGCGAAATGGTTCGGGACTGGAGAAGTTGGCCGAGCCTGGACTTCCGAGAGTCGAGGGCATACGCGCTGTAGTCGAGCCCAGTAAGGAAGAGGGAATTTCCTTACACCACCCCTCCTTCCGGGATGAGACTACCCACATCCGGGACACGTCGTCGGTGTAAATAGTCCCTGACGACTTTGTGTTCGCCGAGCATAGCTGCGGGGACCCAAAGATTCAGTTGTGCGATCGACCCATCGTACAAGGAAATCAACGGCTGCTGTATCGCGATGGCACCGTACGCGATGAGCGAGAATCTTGGATGGCTCGATCGTCGACTCGGGTACTGGGTTGACCGTAAGATTGATGAGTTGACGGTCGAGATTAGTCGTACTCGAGACCAACAGTCGCAGGAGACTGACGTGGAATAAATCATGAATTTGCCAGTCGGCTGGCAGTTGCAGCTGGGCGGTGACTGGTGGCACCATGCGAATGATGTGGAATGGGCCACAAAATCTTGGTCGTACTTTATTTGGGAGGGGAATTCCCAAATTTCTGGTGTCGAGCAGGACCAATTGCCCAGGGGCAAGCGTTAAGTCTCGGCGCCGTCGGTCAGCTTGCTGCTTTGCCTTTTGGTTGGCTTTGAGGATGGCATCGGCGGCTTTTTGCTGAGACTTTTAAAGGTTTTCGACGAACTGCCGAGACCGTGGTGCCGGGTTTTCTATCGGTAGCAATAGAGGGGCTGTCGGATCTATCCCGTAATTAAGGAAGAACGGGGATTGAGTAGTCGTGGCCGATGGGGCGTTGTTGTACGCAAACTCAACCAAGGGAAGGGCGTCCTCCCAATTGGCCGGGTCCGTGCACGTCGTGCGAATCAGCGGCTCCATCGTCTGATTGGTGTGCTCAGTCTGGCCGTCCGATTGCGGGTGGTACGCTGTGGACAGATGCAGACGTATGCCATACTGTTGCCATGTTTTTGTCCAGAAGCTGGACGTGAACCGTGGGTCACGATCGCTGATGATTGCCGAGGGGATGCCGTGTAGCCGCACGATGTTTGTGAGGAACGGTTTCGCTGTCTGCTCGACAGTAATTGTCGTCTTGCAGGCGGCGAAGTGGGCCATGTTTGTCAACCGGTCAATGACGACAAGAATCGCATCGTTGCCGCTTGGATCAGCTGGCAGGCTAGTGATGAAATCCATCGTCACTTGTTGCCAAGGTCGGCTGGGTGGCTCGAGTGGCTGTAGCAATCCCGCAGGTCGAAGTCGGGACGACTTAATGCGTTGACACGTAGCGCATGAGGAGACGTACCGCTGCAATAATTACGGCAGAAGCGGCCTGTAATAATTACGGCTCAGTAGTTTGGCGTTTTTGTCGATGCTGTAGTGACCCGAGATATTCGAGTCATGTGCCTCTTGTTCCAGTAGTTCTCGTAGGGTACGGTAGGCGGGAACCGAAATCCGATTGGTGCCGGATTTTAGGTAATAGGCCCCTTGCTCGACTGTCAGTTGGGGATGACTGTTAGTGGTGAAGAATGGGTAGGTACTATATGACATATAGCAGTGGATTAGCTTGGGTAATTAGGACTGCGGCTGTGTGGAATGAAGGGCGGGTCAGTGCGTCGGCGATGTTGCTAACCCCCCATTTGTAGGTGACTCTGTAGTGGAAGTTGGACTCGAGGTAATCAAGCCAGCGAATCTGTCGAGGATTCAGTGTTGGTTGGGCGCGGATGAACTGTGGCGATTTATGGTCTGTTCGGACTGTCACGTCAGCGCCCGTCAGGTAGCAGCGCCACACTTTGAAAGTGTGAACGATGGCGAGTAACTCCTTGTCGTGGACAGGAAAATTGTGTTCGGCCGGGTTCAGCTTTCGTGACTTGTAGGCGATGGGTTGTAGGCCTTCGCCGAAGTCTTGTAACAGTACTGCGCCAACGGCCAAATCGTTAGCATCGGTAATGAGCTCAAAAAGACAATGAGGATCTGCAATCCGACGAACCGGAGGTGTAGTCAGGAAAAGTTTGAGCTGTTCGAACATAGCCTGCTACTCTCCTCCCCACTCATAAAACGTGCCCTTCTTCAGGAGATCAGTGAGAGAAGTTACCCCCACCATGTTCGGAATGAAACGGCGGGTGTAATTGACAAACCCCAGAAAACTCTGAAGTTGGCGCAGATTAGCCAGCGGCTTCCAGTCCTGTATCGTCGCAATTTTCTTGGGGTCAATTTTAACACCGTCGATGAAAATGACGTGTCCCAAAAACTCCAGTTCATGTTTGAGAAACTCGCACTTAGAGCCTTTGGTGATGAGTCGGTGCTGCTGCAAGAGAGAGAAAACTGCTTCCAAATCTTTTAAATGCTGCTCCCGGGTAGTGCTGTAGACCACTATATCGTCGAGGTACACGATGACGTATTTATCCAGCAGCGGTCGAAAGACTTCGTTCATGGTTAGCTGGAATGTCGAAGGCGCGTTTGTTAGGCCAAAAGGCAGAACCGTGTACTCATAACTCCCGTACCGGGTCCGAAACGCCGTCTTGTAGCAGTCAGCTTCGTGGACGCGAATTTCGTAGTAACTGCCTCGCAGGTCAATTTTCGAGAAGAATTTGGCTCCGCGAAGTTGGTCGATGAGTTCGTTGGCATGCGGGATAGGATAGCGAGACTTGATGGTAACCCGATTCAAGGCGCGGTAGTCAATACACATTCGTAGACCGCCATCTTTCTTCAGGGTGAACAGGAATGGAGCTACAAATGGGGATGTGCTGGGGCGAAAGAAACCTTTCTCGAGCAGGTAGTCCGGCTAGCTACGAAGTTCATCCAGCTCGAGCTGAGTCAGCCACCATTGATTCAGAACAGTAGGCTGCGCACCAGGCTCCAGCTCGATTTTGTGGTCATGGTCTCGCTCAAGTGGCAAACCCGCTGGTAGGTCATCCGGAAAAATGTCGACGTGTTTCCTAATCACCATTGCCAAGTCATCTGGAACAGCTGAGCAGAGTTGGTCGATGTCGGTCGGCGTGTCGACAGCCATTGAGGCGATCCATCGGACATCGTACAGTTGCACCCCACGAATAAGAGCTCGCTTGATCGTCACTGTGCTGACCATCGATGTGGTCGAATCTTGACAGCTCCACTTGGGTAGTCGTCGCCACTCGCCACTCCATTTGATGTGACAATCGCCCGTCTGCCAATCGATGCTCGGGTTTTATTCACGCAACCAATCGTGTCCCAGCAGCATGTCGCACCCGTCCAAAGTTGTCACCAGCATCTTTGTCGTGAAACTGAGATTTTTGCCGCATGTTACTTGCACGTGAGGTACCCACTCCCGGATTGCCAGTGGTGTGCCGTCAGCCAGTCGCGCGTCGATTTTGGGCATGCAGCGCTCCAGCTGCAATCGCAATTTTTTCGCCTTTGTTACATCCATCAAACTGTGGCTCGCCCCGCCATCAACGAATATTTTGATGCGGGTGTCGCCAACTCTTCCTTCAATTAGCACAGGGCGATCAATCGGTTCACCCCCCTTTTTCCGCCAGGAATGGTCGATAGCCCAAATCGGCACTATAACCTGGTGGGGGTGGTGGCGTTTGGGCGATGTAGTCAAGTCAGTAGGTGGCCCATCTGCTACTGACGATCTCCATTTCCCGACTGCTTCTTGACGTTTGGTAAGTTCTTCTTCAGCTGCGGGCAGTCCCTCACCATGTGACCCGGCTGGTTGCAATGGAAGCAGGTTCCCGAAAATACTCGGGCTGCAAACGCGTCCACGCCGTTGATTAATGTGTGTTGGGGCTGGCCTTGAAAGCGATTTCCCTCCCGGAAACCCGCTCTCGCAAGTCCACGTCGTGCGTCCAGCGCGTCTGCTATGCGAACTATTTCGTTGAATGTTGCCGGGGCTCGCAGGACGATCTCTTGCTGAATCCCCGGCTTGAGACCACCCACGTAGCGATCGATGCGCTCGTCTTCGCTAAGCCCTCCGATTTGGTCGCAGATTGCCAGAAACGACGTCGTGTATTCTTGGACAAAGCCCAACTGTCTCCACATCCGAAGCTTTGTGCGAGCATTTTAGCGAATGGATATGTGCTCGAATCTGCCCTTCAACGCTTCGCCCCATGCTTTCCACGTGCGGATCGTGGCCGACCCAAAGATCGGTTCTGCCTTTGCCGTTGATGAACTCAACTCCCCATCTACCGCCTGTTGATTCCTTGCCAGGGCTCCTCCCTTAGCAGCGACACAGCCAAGTTGACATGTGATGCATTGTCATTAATTCTTGCTGCCGTGAAGAAGATTTCCATGGCGAACAACCACCCGCTCACTGTTGTTGTCCTGTTGGTCGGGTTGAACGGCGGAGGCATCGGTGGTTTGATCTTAATGGCTGCTCGCGACTCGCTGTGGACTTCTTCAACTGCTTTAGGTGTCGCCGACGCCCTCGCTGTGCTCGCAGCATCTTCGTCTTGGGTAACAGGCCACCCCTGACGCGTTTCACCCCGCGTCTAGCGAAGCGACGAGTTTTCGTTGCACAGCGTCTGCACTTCGCTTCCCAGCGATTCGAACTTATCGGGGAGTTGTTGAAGCTGGGCTTGCACTGTCGTCACTGTAGCCGCCCTGGCTTGCAACTCGTCAAACTCCTCCTGAGTCACCTTCCTAACAATACGAGGGGCAGAGGTTTCCGGCGTGATAGACATGCTGGAAATTTTACCTGACAGATCTGAGGGTGCACATGCTTTTAGCTGGAGGAGCTTTAATGAGCTCGCCTACCAACTGCAGGCCAACCCTCTATTCTGTCGGGTCCTCTCCCGATATTAACGGACTACTCTACGGAAGACTAAGCGGGCATAATGGAGCTTTGATACCAGCTGTTATGAATTAATCATAGTAATAACAGGTAGTGTAATAAAAGAGTCATGATTCAAGAGTGTCGATACAAATGAGGGCCTAGGCATTTATAGGCATGAACAGAGCTAGCCGAGAACTAAGCGAACAGGTTGGGGCGGTCCGGTTGGCGAAAGCCACGGAAGCGCCGCGCGTCTAGGTTTGGGTTCGCGAAATGGTTCGGGACCGAAGAAGTTGGCCGAGCCTGGACTTCCGAGAGTCGAGGGCGTATGCGCTGTAGTCGAGCCCTGTAAGGAAAAGGGAATTTCCTTACACCAAATGCATGAACAAATCATACGTATATTTTGTAAACGTGATATACACCTGACAGCTCTTTTTGTTTCAATTGTGTATGCATGCAATGAATTTGCAAATATAGATCTGCAACCAGGGCCTCAGAAGTCAGGCCAAAAAGGCATGAAAGCATGTATATCAGGGTGTTTTCTAGGGCATACCCTGATTTTTCAGGTTTTGATTTTGATCAAACCTGAAATTTATGTGTTCCCATTTTCTAAGGCCTGAAAAATAGTATGTTCTTGTTTTACCGAGCCTGACGAATCAGCCTTACTCGAAGTTCGCCCTGAATCTGAATCTTATCTGCCAAGGCGAGCTAGAGCACGTGTGAGGGGCATGGCTGGTCCTTCACCAGAATCACGCAAGTTCGAGGCGAGGTGGGGCAGGTGTGAGGGGCGTGATTGGTCATTGACAAAAAATGACGCAAGTTTGAGGCGAGCTAGAGCAGGTGTGAGGGGCGTGATTGGTCCTTGACCACAATCACGGAACTTCAAGGCGAGCTACAACAGGTGTGGGGGGCGTGATTGGTCCTTGACCAGAATCACACAAGTTCCACGCGAGCTGGAGGAGGTGTGAGGGGATGGATTGGTCCTTAGTTAAAATCAGGCAGGAATCTGACAAGAAGAATTGTACGCAGTGAAGTCCGATCCGACCTAAGAATCAGAAACTACAAAAATGTAGGCCTGATAAGTCAGACTAAAAAAAACAATTGGCCTGAAAAAACATGCCACGCCCAAAACCTGACCCTGAAAAACATGGGCTCTCACATGGGCGACCCTGAGCAATCAGCCTCCCTAAAACCAATATGAGGGACTGTCTGCAACCCTAAGACAATTTCGTCGACTCTTGCTAATCCTTATATCCTTGTGTGAATGTGGTGTATATCTTAGGTGATCTCGTCGACTCTTATATCCCCCTCCATCACCCTCCATCACCCTCCATCAGCCTGCATCACCCTCCATCACCTATCGCTCATCGCCATCACCATCCATCACTCCATCACCCTCCATCACCCTTCATCACCTTTCTTCACCCTCCATCACCCTTCATTTCCCTCCATTACCCTCCATCACCCTCCATCCCCCTCCATCACCCTCCATCGCCCTCCATCACTCTGCATCACCCTCCATCACCCTCCAACACCCAGATACGATACCACACTTGTAACTACCAGCTCGTCGGTAGCAGCAGAAAATATTTGTGTATTAATATCGTAGAGAAGAGCACCATGGCTAGACTTCTGTAGTACTCATTTTCGACATCATATGACAACTAAAGTGCCCATTCCATCTACCAGAAGTAGGCAAGGCATGACACAAAGCTAGGTATACTACTAGAGCCAGTAATCCTATCTAGGATAGTCGAGAGACCTGCAAGGGTTGCCATTCAGATCCACGGGGAAGGGTTACAGACCATCTATCTGCCTGGAGATTTATGGGCACACTCATCAGCTACTTAAAGCCCCAAGCTAAAATAGCAAACCCACTTTCAAGTTGGGGCTACTTGAGCTGAAAAAAAATATTTCAATTATTCTGGAAAATGGGGGTCTTTTTACGGGCAGATGGATTCGTGCCAAAATATTGAGTTGCAATCTTTAATTCGAAATTGGGGTCATGCGATACCAGTTACTGTACATGTTTGCAAGTGCGACGCATGAGAGTAGGATGGACAAACTGCAGGAAATTGCCGAGTGCGGCAGCGCCACGTTGATCTAGGGGCTTTACCATGTTAGCTAGTAGATGGGCTTTCCCTAGGGAGAGCTTTGTGCAACAAACGTACCGGTATTCCAAGGAAGAGAGTGGTGGCGACTCAGAGAGGAAGAGGGGATGACGACAAAGAGAGAGAGAGAGAGAGAGAGAGAGAGAGAGAGAGAGAGAGAGAGAGAGAGAGAGAGAGAGAGAGAGAGAGAGAGAGAGAGAGAGAGAGAGAGAGAGAAAGAGAGAGAGATAGAGAGAGAGAGAGAGAGAGAGAGAGAGAGAGAGAGAGAGAGAGAGAGAGAGGACAAGAGCGACGACGAGGAAGAGAGGGAAAACGGGGAGGAGAGAGGGCCAATGAGGAAGAGCGAGAGAGAGGGACGGCGCCGAATAGGGAGGGACGACACGGGAGAGAAAGGGACGACACGGCAGAGAGAAGGACAATACGGGAGAGAGGGAGACGGCACGGGAGGAGTGGGACGCCACAGGAGAGAGAGGGGCGACACAGGTGAGAGAGGGATGACGCGGGAGAGAGGGACAACGCGGGAGAGGGACGACGTGGGAGAGAGAGGGACGACGTGGCAGAGAGAAGGACGATGCGGGAGAGAGGGGGACGACGCAGGAGAGAAAGGGATGACGCAGGAGAGAGAAGGACGCGTCATCCCTGTCTGTAGCCACGTACTCCTTACTGGAACCATCGGCGTGTAGGGAAAGCAGAGACTTGGCGAACTTCGGACCAGAAGGAGAGAGAGCGACGGAGAATGAAAGTGAGTGGCTTCGAGAAAGAGAGAGTGGCAGGTCGATCTCTCTGACCCAGACAGCTTGCTCACCATATGCCTAGGCTAATAGCTTACCATGCGCCCTAGTTTGCCATGCGCCTCAGCAGTTAGCACGCAATGTGCCGAATGAGGTAGATCATTGTGCGCCTAGGCAGCTAGCTCTCCGCAGTTAGCACGTAATGTGCCTAAGCTCTGCTAGCTCGCCATACACCTATGCTGCTAGCTCTCCATGCGCCTCGGCGGTTAGCTCGCTGTGCGCCCAGGCTGCTAGCTCGCCATTCGCCAAGGCGGCTAGCTCGCCATGCGCATAGGTGGCTAGCTCACCTGCGCCTAGGCTACTAGCTCACCATGCGCCTAGGCGGATAGCTCGCCGCGCGTCTAGGCTGCTAGCTTGCCATGCGCCTAGGCGGCTAGCTCACCACACGCCTAGGCGGCTAGCTCGCCATGCGCATAGGTGGCTAGCTCACCTGCGCCTAGGCTACTAGCTCGCCATGCGCCTAGGCGGATAGCTCACCGCGCGCCTAGGCTGCTAGCTCGCCATGCGCCTAGGCGGCTAGCTCACCACACTCCTAGGCGGCTAGCTTGCCATGCACCTAGGCTGCTAGCTTGTCATGCGCTTGGGCTGCTAGCTCGCCATGCGCCTAGGTGGCTAGCTTGCCATGCACCTAGGCTGCTAGCTCGCCATGCGCATAGGCGGCTAGCTCGCCGTGCACCCAGGCTGCTAGCTTGCCATGTGCCTAGGCGGCTAGCTCGCTAAGCGCCTAGGCGGCTAGCTCGCCATGCACCTAGGCTGTGTTACAAGGCGAAAGCGAACTCACCCGAAAGTTCGCCAACTCAGCGAACTGTAGTTTTCGAGGTTGGATTCGTCCAACCAAAATCGTGCTCCTCGAACTGAACAATTCCCCAACCCCAAATTTGTACAGCTGCCTGTGAGTCGTAGCACTACTCCATAGCAGATTTTGAGAGCCAGCAAAGCGTGAAAAGCGCCAGCACAAGCTACAGATTAACTACTGCAGCTACTACAAGCGCCAGCGAAGACTACAATCGACATCTACAAGATGACGAAGACGCCAGCACTACTTGGAAAATGAAAACTACTTGTATAGTTAATTTCTATGCTGGTTTAGCTATTTCCTAGGAGAGACAACAAGTCAAGGCTACTTGCGAATAATCATTAGCTTGCTTGCTTGTCTCCAGCTAGGATAGAAATGCCAAGGCGCCATGGGCGACCTTATGTAGGCGCCTTTAGAAGTACCAAGGTGCCAAGAAAGCATTCCTAGTATAAGTGGGCTCTCTTCTTTGTTTGAAGCTATCATATGATCTAGTGATTATGCTAGCACTCTTTCTTCAATGATCCCTCAACCTCTACTCCTACTCACAGCCCCAAAGCTGTTATATTTGGTACCAGAGCTACGTTCCTACATTGATTTTTTTTTTTTTTTTCTAAAACGTTATGACGTCCGAGCAACCCCTTTCTCTTGACGATTGGGCAGCTTTTCTAGAGAATTACCGCACCCAAATCGTTTCTGAAGTTCATGAGAGCTTGCGAGCTGATTTGCAAGCTAGTATGGCTGCAGTCAGTGCGGTAGCAGCAAATCCTCCTCCTGCTACGCCTTCTGGAGATAGTCAGCGCGCTAGACCGGCGATTCCCGATTTCTTCATCCCAAGCAAAAGTAAACCCGTTGTTAGTTGTTGGCTCTTCTTAGTGGAGCAGTACTTGACGCTGAGCCACGTTGCACCTTCCGAGTAGAGCGCCTTTGCCGGCATGTTACTCCACGGCTCCGCAGTTGCTTGGTGGCAAGCTACACACACCTCCATCACCTCGTGGCAGCACTTCACGCAGGCAATCACGACCGCCTTCCAACCGGTGAATCCGAGCATCAAGGCGCGTGATCGACTTGCGGCTCTCAAGCAGCTGAAATCCGTTCAAGAGTATGCTGCCAACTTCTGCGACATCGCCCAGGAAATCCCCGACCTCTCCAACGCTGAACGCATGGACCGCTTCAAGCGTGGGTTGAAGCAGAACGTGCGTATGGAGGTTGAGCTGAGGGATTGCACGCCGCTTGAGGAAATGATCAGAGTCGCTGAACGGTATGACTCAATTCGATTTGCGTACAAAGCAAGGTTTCCTCATGCCCCGTTGCTCCCTTTTGCTCCCTCCTATCAGCCCTCTGCTTCAACAGGCTACGCTCAGCAAGAACCTGCTCCGATGGACCTGGATGTGATCGAGAAGAAGCGGAATCAGAACCCCTCCGTCGGCTGCTTCAAGTGCGGCAAGAAAGGTCACATCTGGCGATTCTGTCGAAGTCCTCTAAATCCAAAACCACTTCTTCCTATGCTTGGAAAGTTGGTCACCAATAAGTGCGGGGCGACTTTTTGGTGCAACCCCTAGCCCCATGATCGCTTCCCTTGAAAACACTTCTCCCTCTAAACCCCTTTACCTCTCTATGACCATTCGAGGCCGAGTCGTTAAAGCCTTGATTGACAGTGGTGCCTCCTCCAATTTCATCTCTTCCTCACATGTGTCTGAATTATCTCTCCCTCTCCAATCAGACATAAAGCCTCAGGCAGTCTTACTTGCCAACGGGTCATCCCTCTCATGTGGCCCCGTTCCTTACCTTGTCAACTGCACCATCGGATCTTACAAGGACAAGCTCTGCTTTCAGCAAGCTCTCTTTAAAGGTCACGATATCATTCTTGGGAGAAACTGGCTTTCTGCCAAGAAACCGTCCATTGACTGGACCCATGACCATGGCACCATCAAGCATAACGGCACAGACATCACCCTACCTCAATTCCCTTCTTCCCCTTCCTTACCTACTTGCAATCTTCTTTCTGCAAGATGGATAAAGAAATCCCTTAAAGACCCCACTGCACAATTCTTCCTCTGCTATCTTCACCAAATTTCTCAAGCCTCATCTATCCCTCCAACTCCTCCTGTGTCTAATGACCCCCCTGAAATTCAGAATCTTCTTTTTGAATTTAAGGATGTCTTTCCCTCAGACCTCCCTCCAGGACTACCACCAAAATGAACCGTTGACCACAGAATCTTCCTACAGCCTGGATCTAAGCCTACTATACGTGCTACATATCGGATGAGCACGGCAGAGTTGCAAGAAGTCCAGAAGCAACTTGAGGAGCTCCTGGATAAGGGCTTCATCTGCATAAGCTCATCGCCCTATGGAGCACCAATCCTCTTTGTCAAGAAGAAGGATGGCAGCATGCGCATGTGCATCGACTACCGTGCGCTCAACAAAATCACCATCAAGAACTGCCATCCCCTTCCTCGCGTTGAGGAGCTTTTCGACCAGTTGGGTGAGGCCAAAATCTTTTCTAAGCTTGATCTTCGTAGCGGCTATCACCAAGTATGTGTCGCTGATTAAGATATTGAGAAAACTGCTTTTTGAACTCGGTATGGGCACTTTGAATTCCTTGTCCTTACCTTTGGACTAACAATTGCCCCTGCCACTTTCATGTGTATGATGAATGATATCTTCCGTGATTTCTTAGATCGATTTGTCAGTGTCTTCATTGATGACATTTTGATCCATAGCAAATCATCGGATGAGCATGTTCATCATATAAGACAGGCGCTGAATCATCTGCGCCAGCACAGCCTTTTCGTCAAACAAAGCAAGTGTGAGTTTTCTAGGTCCTCGATTCCTTTCTTGGGCCATATTATCTCACACAATCAGTTGTCCATGGACCCTTCTAAGGTAAAACCTATCCAAGATTGGAAGCCTCCAACTTCCATCAAGGAACTGCAAGCCTTTCTTGGCCTCGCCAACTATTATCGAAAGTTCATTCAACACTTTGCTACCATCACTTCCCCCCTCTCTAACCTACTGCGTAAGACAAAAGGATTCGATTGGGGACATGACAAAGACAAAGCCTTTGAAGCCATCAAACAAGCCTTAACCTCTTCTCCTACTCTTGCCCTTCCCAACCCTTCCCTTCCCTACACCATATGGTCAAATGCCTCCAGTGTTGCAACGGGTGCAATCCTTTGTCAAGATCAGGGACATGGCCTTCAACCCCTTGCTTTCGACTCTCGAAAGCTCAAACCTGCTGAGTGCAACTATGCCACTCATGACCGTGAGATGTTGGCCATTGTCCATGCCATAAAAAGTGGCGTTGCTATGTCCATATGCGACCCGTCACTGTCCTTACTGACCATTGCACCCTTCAACACTTCAAGTCCCAACCTCACCTTACCCCCAGACAGGCTCGTTGGATGGAATACTTGGAACGGTATGTGCCTGAGCTGAAGATTGAGTACCGTGCTGGTCGCCTCAATCCTGCTGACTCATTGACTCGACCTCCACCCTCTCAGCTTTCAGCCATTGACACAGTGACTTGGGATGAGAACTTCATCAGCAAGTTCACCAAAGGATATCGGCCTGACTCATTCTACCTCTCCTCTGCCCCTACCCATAAGTCTGTCTACTATGAATCCCCTTTCTGGTACAAGACAGACTCTCACGTCGTCTGTGTCCCAGCAAACCGAAAGCTGCATCACCTCTTGCTTCGCGAGCATCATGACCAGAACGCACACTTTGGAGTCAACAAGACGCTTGCGGCCATCTCTGCTAATTTCTTCTAGCCCAGGCTCTTTCGTGACGTTCGCTCCTACATGCTCTTCTGCCATATCTGTCCGTGTAACAAAGCTCGCAACACAGCTCCTTATGGTCTCTTACATCCCCTGGACATTCCTGAGCTCCCTTTGAGTCATGTCACTCTTGACTTCATCACTGATCTCCCCCCTACCGCCTCTCATCACAATGCCATTCTCACTGTCGTTGACAAGCTCTCAAAAATGGCGCATTTCATTCCCACATCCACCACAGCCACTGCACAGCATGCTGCTGAGCTTTTCTTCAAAGAGGTGGTACATCTTCATGGCATCCCCTCTGTTCTAATCTCTGATCGTGATTCCAGTTTCCTTGCCGATTCTGGCAAACCCTCTTCAACAGGATCGGGACCAAGATTCGCCTCTCAACTGCCTATCACCCTCAGTCAGATGGGCAGACTGGAAGGATGAATTGAATGCTTGAAGATGGTCTGCGAGCCTGCATAAAAGCGTGCCAGAACGACTGGGATCTCCACCTACCTGACATCGAGTTCTCATGACAACATTGTGAATCTCGCCACTGGACAGACCCACGTCTACCTTGCTACTGGATAGAACCCTCGCACTCCCTCGCACTCCCTCTTCACTCCCCCCCACTCGAGATACTGCAGCAACTGCTTTCCTCAGCAGCAAGAACACAGTCATTGCAACAGCACGTGCATCTCTTCTTCGAGCACAACGGCATATGATCCAGTATGCTGACCAGCATCGGCGTGACATCCACTTCAAAGAAGGTGACGAGGTTCTCCTCTCAACGGCCAATCTCCCTCTACTTCAAGAAGGCCTTACTCATAAACTGACTCCTCGCTTCATTGGACCCTTCACTAATACCCAAGTCCTCTCTCCTCTCACCTACCGCCTTAAGCTCCCATCTCACATCAACATCCATCCTGTCTTCCACGTTCAACTTCCACGCCCTTACCATCAACCCCCTTCTCACTTTCCCTCATCTTCTAAGCCTCCTCCTCCTCCTATGTTCACTCCAATTCCTAACCTTTCTGAAGTTGAGAAAATCCTTGCTCATGAAGACACCTGTAACGGCACCTACTAACTTGTGAAGTGGCGTGGGCAAGATGAGTCCCACAACCTTTGGATTCATGAGAGTGGTTTGTAGTACGCGCAACGAGCCCTAACTAAGTATCTTGCTTCCAGGGCAGCACCGAGGACGGTGCTCACTGGGGAGGGGAGTAATGTTACAAGGCGAAAGCGAACTCACCCGAAAGTTCGCCAACTCAGCGAACTGTAGTTTTCGAGGTTGGATTCGTCCAACCAAAATCGTGCTCCTCGAACTGAACAATTCCCCAACCCCAAATTTGTACAGCTGCCTATGAGTCGTAGCACTACTCCATAGCAGATTTTGAGAGCCAGCAAAGCGTGAAAAGCGCCAGCACAAGCTACAGATTAACTACTGCAGCTATTACAAGCGCCAGCGAAGACTACAATCGACATCTACAAGATGACGAAGACGCCAGCACTACTTGGAAAATGAAAACTACTTGTATAGTTAATTTCTATGCTGGTTTAGCTATTTCCTAGGAGAGACAACAATTCAAGGCTACTTGTGAATAATCATTAGCTTGCTTGCTTGTCTTCAGCTAGGATAGAAATGCCAAGGCGCCATGGGCGACCTTATCTAGGCGCCTTTTGAAGTACCAAGGTGCCAAGAAAGCTTTCCTAGTATAAGTGGGCTCTCTTCTTTGTTTGAAGCTATCATATGATCTAGTGATTATGCTAGCACTAATTTCTTCAAATATCCCTCAACCTCTACTCCTACTAACAGCCCCAGAGCTGTTATTGGCCGCTAGTAGCACGTCGCGCCTAGAGAGGTAGATCCTCGTGCGTAGGCAGTTAGGACACCACGCGCACAGGCAGCTAGCACGCTATGAGAGGGACGACACGAAAACAGGTTGGCCCGATGCCGCTTGGGAAACGGCGCATACACAAGTAAACCACCTAGTACCCGGTGTGTCTTCTCGTCCTAGTCGCTTCTAATAAGCCACCTAGACGCAAACCTGGGATCAACTTGAAAACAGCCTGGGCCCACCCCGCTTCTGCGATTGAGAGTCGTGCAAACGAACCTATGCGGTGTGCACATCGCCTGCATCAATTGCACGTCGCGCTCGTGACTGAGATTTTGCTGCAAGAACGAAAGTTCATGCAATTCTGCACGTTGAACTGCATGCTATGAGCGAGTGCTCTTCATTTCGAGCCAATCACGCACGGGCATTTCTTTTTCTTATGCATGCCAAATGCAATTTCGGAACAGTGCCGTTTTGGACGAAAAACAGGGCGCCACAATACTTAGTCGATTTTTGCAGCTCTCTCTTTCAAGTTGGGCATGCCTTTGCTATTTTAGCTTTGGGCTTTAATAAACCCTTTTAACTTAGTGGTTGGTAACTGAGTTCCGACATGGTGTCAGAGCAACCCCAGTGTGTATCATGACACCCCCCTCGCTGGGGTTGACGGAATGTCAACATACATTTTGTATATGTTATAGGCTAGATAGGTGCATGCTCATAGAGAGTACAACACCTATATTCCCTTGTACCTTATCATTCTAGTTCATCTATTACTCTGAGATGGTATCACAGGTCTTACGTCACTCCCCTCCCATCGGTTGCCCTGGTGGAGGAGTCGGCTGACTCCGGGGGCCCCGCAGCTTCAGTGTCGCCGCCTGTCTCCGTCCGGTGTCCCCTCCTCAACCGCCGCCGCAGCAGCCGCCGTCACCGCCGCTGCAGACGTCGCAGCCGCAGCCGCCGTCGCTGACGCCGCACGGGTCCACGAGCTCTAGGGGAGCGGGCATTGAGGAGGGTGCTTGTCCTGGGGGTACTGTCGTGGCATGTCCCGGCAGTCCTAGGGGTGGCACCAGTGCTGGAAAGGGATCTCGTTCTGGGGGTGCTGGTTCTGGGGGTACTGTCGTGGCTTGTCCCGGCGGTCTTGGGGATGACACCGGTGCTGGAGAGGGTTCTCGTTCTTGGGGTGATGTCGTGGAGCGTCCCGGAGGTAGCCATGGTGCAGCTGGAGGTTCTGGTGTCGGCATGGAGCCTCAGCAGCAGCAGTCGCCGACGGTATGTGCCCTTCACCTCCTCGAGATTCTCTCCCCTGATCGTCCGCCTGTGCCTCCCCCGCTTGTCTACGGTCCAGTGTTTCCTCCGCCGGACCGGCTCGTTTTCCCCCGCCTTCTCCTCCTATGTCTCCTCCTATGTCTCCTAATCCCACGCCTCCGTCCCACTTCTGGTCTCGCCGTCCCTCACGTGCTCGTCCTGTCTCTCCTGTCCAACGCTCTCACCCTATGTTGCTTTGTTCACACGCATCTCATCCTCCCCTCCTCCCGTCGCCTCCTGCGTCCTCGCTGGTTGTCACTCCGCCTCCCTTGTTTGACTTCCTTCGTGCCTCTAGTCCTCATGCTCCTCGGGTCCTCGCCTCTCTTGTTACTGACCCGTCTGTTCCTGTCTTCAGTCTTGACACTCGTGTCGTTGCCTTCACTGACTTTGCCTCTACTCGTCGCCTTGACTACATCACCGCTCTGGTCTCTGACACTTCCCGTCCTCCGTCCGTCGGGGGTGCTTCTGCCCTTGGCAGTGACTTCCTGGAGGACCGGCAGTACTAGCTAGCTTTCCTGTCCAAGGCTGCGCCTCATCCCTGTTCTCTGCTGCTAGTCCTTGAGGGTGACCCAGACGCCTTTGACATCCCGACCCCTCGCACTTGCACTGGGACGACCTCGGGACCCTGGGCCTCTTAGTGGATAGCTGCCATGGACACGGAGATGGCATCTTGGAGATCCACCGGCACCTACGTCGTCGCACCTGCCATGAACGTAGTCGATGGCCGATGGCTCTTCAAGGTGAAGCGCCCTCCTGGAGAGCCGCCGGTGTTTAAGGCGAGCTACATTGCTAGAGGCTTCAGTCAGCGCGATTGTGTTGACTTCTTTCAGACCTTCGCTCCGACCTTGAAGTTCACTACTCTTCGGGCAGTGCTACACGTAACAGCATAGTAGGACTATGAGTTGCACTCTCTCGACTTCTCGACAGCTTTTCTTCAGGGCAATCTTCATGAGCAGGTATACCTACGTCGCCCCCCAGGCTTTACCGACACCTTCGCCCCGGGGACCCAGTGGCTCCTCCGGTGCCCGGTTTACGGCCTATGGTAGGTGCCTCGAGAGTGGCACGACACGCTTCGTGCTACGTTAGCTGACTTAAAGTTCTTCCCATCCTCTGCATACCCTTCGCTCTTTGTTCGTTCAGGCTAGGCGTCGTACTACATCCTTGTCTATGTAGACGACCTAGTCTTCGGCACTTCAGACAAAGACGCACTGGCCTCCGTGAAGGCCGAGCTGCTAAGGAGACAAACCTGCACTGACCTAGGAGAGTTGAGCCGCTACCTTGGCCTGCATATCTCCAGGGGCAGAGCAGCGTGCACCATCACTCTCACACAGTCACACTTGGTGCGCCGGGTCCTTGCATGACCTAGTCTCATTTGCATTTTTCTGATCCAACTTGTATACCACCAGCACACTCTAAACCTCTCTTATGCCCAGATCTGGGCATAGGAGTCTCTTGCTGCAAGACGTTCTTCTATTAGATATTCTACAAGAGTTATTTCCGCAGCAAGTGGTAGGCCTCTTGGTCCTCGCATGAATACTAGGAGTGGTGGAAGGCGTGGGTCCCTTGTACGTGAGGGGGACCGAAACTCTTCCTCTCAGCATAGAGATTGATCTCATTCTCCTCATCCTAGCGGAGGTAACGGCGCAGTTACCGCTTTGGATTTGCTGAGTGACGCGCATCAAGACCCTGTTCAGCACGTCAAAAATGAGGCGGGGGGCGCAGATCGTAACACGTCATGCAATCGCGATTTCCCCCCCGGATTTCAAGGCGAGCGGCGTAACGAGCAGAACCGTGTCGACCAGGGCTTATGTTAGGTTTTTGAACAGCTCTGGCGCTCAGGGCTCCCTTCGAATTTCACCCGGAAAACTCAGGGTCCGAATCTGAATTGCTCTTTGTTTTCAGGGCTTGTCGAAAAAATGCTCTTAGGGTGCACATTTTCAAGGATTCTTTTTTAGGTTGTTCCATGCTCCACGGCTCATCGGATTCATGTGTGTTCTAGGGGTATTTTGGAAGTACTCCTTCCCAAATACAGTAATACCCTTGTAGCCGGGTCCTAAGAAGAGTGATGGGTGTTAGGGAATGGGAGAAACTCTATTCTAGGGGGCGCACCGGGGGGGGAGGGTGTGGGTAGTGGGAAAAATCAGGGTCGCAAATTACTCTACTCGGATTTTCCAAGGTCGTCTTGAGACCTTCCCGGATTTTGTCAAGGCTGGGCGAAAACAAACCCGGAGAAAATCAGGGCTGGTACGAAAACTACCTTAGAATTTCAGTCATGTCAGGGTAAATGCCCTAATAACATATGCCCTAGTGTCGACACGAACCCACCTGCCGAGAACGCCCCGTCACGCCCCTCACCTATCGAACGCAATCATGACGGTCCTGCTCGCGAGGACCACAATCATGATCGTGATCTTGCGCGTGCAGGCCGTCATTATGAGCGCGATCTCAACACCCCAGCGCCCCAGATATGCCAGGATCGCCAGGATTGTGAGAGTACGACCCCGTTACACCAATTTCCCCTTTCCATATTTCCTTTCTATTTCATTCCTCTTTTTATCCTCATTCATTTGGTCTTTATCTCATCTCATTTGGTTTCCTATTCCTCCTTTTCCATTATCCTTTGGTTTATCCTATTATTATGATTATATCACTGACCAGGCTCGGGATGTACTGGCGCGCTATATCTAGCGTAATCCTGCCGTAATCCCTTAAAGCCAATAGCCTCGCGTGGCTATACGCAGGGTGATTCTATTTCTAGAAGGGTCTATTCCCTTTGGATAGGATAAGCCTGGTTACCTGATGTATTCTGGAAGTATAAAAGCACCTTGTACTGATTGATAGTGCAACATTGAGCAACCTTTCCTCGACACATTCGATCCTGTGACACTTGGTAATCAGAGCCAAGGTTCAGCTCAACGCTTAACCGCTGGGCCCCCAGGAGCACGCGGAGGATGGAGTCGAAACTTCAATTCCTGTAAGTACAATGCACTTTCATTTAAGTTTCGACGCCCCTCTCGCAGTTGCACCTGGGGTCCCCTTCGAAGGCGAGATGCCTCGCCAACCGTTCGATGGACTGCATCGACGGTGCCGATTTTTCGCGGGGGCAAACGGCCTCGACCTGGCGAGCGCGTCAGTTCCGGCGGAACACTCCCTGCGACATTCGGAGAAGTTCGCAGTTCGCGACCACACTTGGAGTTGCGCGGAACTCTGCGGAGGTTCGACCGACGACATCCGTCCGATGGATATTCGACGCTTCAGATCGACCGAGGCGAAAACGAAATCCTGCTGAGCGAGTTCGAGTTTCAGCGCGAATGGGAACGGGACCTCGCAAGCCGTGAAATTCTTCGGAGCGTTGGATCGATCAACAGCCGACATCGACGACCGAGAATTGCTGCAGGAAACGAGTCAACCCGGACACTGAAAGCTGCTGAACGCGTCTCAGGAAGATCTTCAGATCGCGTGGAGTTTGGACCGTCGGATCAACCTCTACTTCAACGGACGAGATAAAGCGCGACTTCTGCCTAAAGGGAGAATGACGCACAGAACCGGAAGTCAGCCGTTTTCGACACTGTTGTCGAAGTCCTTCATTTGGTGACGAATTTGGTGCGCAAATCATTTGCGGAGTCAGAAATCTGCCAGAGTATTACCTACTTGGTAAAATCTGCAAGCAGAAAAATGACAGGAGAACGTGGATCGTCGGATCGGTGCGGAATCAACGGCACAAATGCAGCGGAGACTACACGATGGGAAATCATCATCATGGAGACAACATTCGTGACCAGCGACTGCACAATCGACGCATCTTCTGACTGGTGTCGATAACGATCGAGTTATTTTGACGAAGTCATCTTCGTTAAAGATGGATCGACATCAATACAGCGGGATCTTCACCCAGGAAAAAAACAATGGAGCTGCGTGAAGACATGTTCTCCATCCACGAGACACTTCTTCATACAAATTGATCGACAGCCTATGGGATTGCAGAGAAGTAGCCGTTTTCTCTTGCAATATTCCCAACATCAAGTTGCTGCGAAGGAGCAGATTTCGCACGCAACGATGACGCAGTGAACCCGTCTCGTCAAGGCCAGCGAGACACTACTTCGTAACAGGAGCTGAACGATTCGTCTTCATCAAGAATCTCAGCCATCCGAGGTGATTGATTGGAGCAGTCTCAACATCGACCTCACGAGGCGACACACCAATCATGCGTCGCGATTCCAGGTGTTAATGACCTGCGTGGAAGAAAATTCCGTGCACGTCACGATGCTTGACAGATTGAGGAGTAATTAACCTCTAATCCGGCAAGTACTCGTTCACTAGCGACCCTACGGCACATGCATTGGAGGCGATTCTACCAGAAGCCGAAGCGTTACAAGCACCAGCGTAACTTCGACGATGCAGGAGAACGTCAAGCAACACGAGGTGTCAACAAATGAGGGAGATGCGGACTACTACAACACGATCACGCGCTCTACCGACCGTACATCGGAGGCACGGATGAGCATACCAGGAATTGCTACCCGTGGATACATCGAGGGGAGAAGCAAATTTCTCTTCACACCCTCAAATGAAACAATCACCGGCAGCAATGGAGCAACACATGTGTACTAATGTGCACGTGTTCCTGGTAGTTACGCCTGTTACACCCATCAGGAACACTCTACTGGGAAGAGGGAGTTGATGGATTCTCCTTCAACCGGTACGAGTTAAGAGAATTCTCTGCAGCAGCTGCCGCCGTCGCCGTCGTCGCTACCGCCGCCGCCGCCGCAGCAGAAGACTCGACACAACAGTCACAACCAAATCCTGATGGATGATTCTCCGCTCAATGGAGATAATGCTGGATTATATTCCAGTGGGTCGTTAAGTCCCGGCCAGGCATAGTCCTATGATTTCCAGCTAGTGGGAAGGAGATACCACTATGCGAGGGAACATCATTGCAATGCCATATACCCTCAAGAGCAGAAGATATTTGCTCTTATGAGGATGGGAGGACCGCGGTACTCTACCGGTATACAAGTCCTCATGGCCTATGGCTTTCCTTAAAGTCATAAAACCTGCGTCACAACCAATCCATCACCAGCACCAACTCCACGGAAGCAGATAGGCGTGGAATGGAGCGCCGACGCCACTCCGGATAGTGGACTCCGCGTATCTCCAACAACACCCCTGTTTGCCGAAATGGAGCAGACTTCAACACTGATGCTGGGTAGCTGAGACATCTTCGACATCAATGCTACTTCAAGGACAGCAACAGACAACGCATGATGGCACCAGAAGACCTATCCCAATATGTGCGCCAGACACCGATGCCTACCGATGGCCTCCGTGCTAAACTGGACGTGCATAAGGTCATACTGGATTGGCTGTCAGCAATGCTCATTTGGAAATGGGAGAGGATTACTTGGGAATACCCGTAACGTTCCCAGATATCCTAACCCATCACCATGGGATATCTACGCAGCTGAGATTCCTTGCTTGAGCAACCACCGAGGGAAACTACTTGGCGCCGATTCTGGAAGTTACCAGCTCCGCGTTTATGGTTCCAACCACTCGCATGGTTTTGAACACAAGGGATACGCTGAGCAGCACTTCGCATGCGCTGTTGTACTCAAGGCAATGTGAGTAGCAGACCGCGTGGTGGACAGGGTTACTACTAGTGATTCTGCTCTCCATTCCCGCAGCACTATAATGCTGAGTGGGTACGACTCGCGACAACACTACGGCATGGACTATCATTCGACAGAAGGTGCATGTATCTGATACAACGCTGCTACAGAAGCAGGACTATGACACGACTGCAACACCACCAACACTTGATCGTCTTCATACGTGGACGGGATGCGAGTAACATCAGGATGTGCTACCCGAGACTCAACGCATGCTACAGTGTGCCAGCTAGAGCACCCACCGAAAGGACAGTACATCTACTCTTCCGCTACAGCATCTCGATCACGATCAACGCCATCCGCGTACCACCTACAGACGCAACCCGCTCACACCAGAACAGCTAACCATACCAGCCACAGTCCAACTGGCTTCCGATTTCATCGCCATCGTCCACCATCTTGTACATCGACCACACAAGCACCTCTTGGACATCCAACAGCAACAGAAGCAGTTGGCTTCTCATCACCACAGTCATCCACACCATAATCTCGACATCAGCCAACTTCGATCCAAGCTTCAACCTTGCTTCTGCGGGACTATCCCCTTTGAAGCGAAGGCCACTTCATTCAACTTCCGCTTCCGCCTACCAGCCACTTGGAAGATCCATAACGCCTTCCATACCAGCTTCTTAAAACCCAATCAAGACCAAACACGCTCTACACCGAATGCCAACCACCGTCGCCACCGGTGTTCATCCACGCCATGTGACAACTACGTGCTCGGACACCGTCATCGTCAGACTGGCACTCTGGAGCTTCTTCTTTGCTGGAAGGGTTATGATACTTCTGAGGCTTCGTCTGTGAACTCGACATGGGTAACGCCCGTCGTCCTCTTCACGACTACCTTGTCAAGCAGGGTGTTACTTCTACCACCCAGCTTTGAGGGGGGGAAGTGTGAGAGTACGACCCCGTTACACCAATTTCCCCTTTCCATATTTCCTTTCTATTTCATTCCTCTTTTTATCCTCATTCATTTGGTCTTTATCTCATCTCATTTGGTTTCCTATTCCTCCTTTTCCATTATCCTTTGGTTTATCCTATTATTATGATTATATCACCGACCAGGCTCGGGATGTACTGGCGCGCTATATCTAGCGTAATCCTGCCGTAATCCCTTAAAGCCAATAGCCTCGCGTGGCTATACGCAGGGTGATTCTATTTCTAGAAGGGTCTATTCCCTTTGGATAGGATAAACCTGGTTACCTGATGTATTCTGGAAGTATAAAAGCACCTTGTACTGATTGATAGTGCAACATTGAGCAACCTTTCCTCGACACATTCGATCCTGTGACAAGGATCGGGACTAGGATAGCGCAGATCGCCACACGGATTTTCCTCCTGCCGCAGTGAATCCGCACGAAAATCCGCAGATCTCGACCCCTGGAGCAGCAGAAATCGCCGAAATGATTGCGCGTCTAGTTCCTGCAGCCCAGCGCAATCTCCAGCGAATCTTTACAGAAGCTGCGGATGGCGAACGCGTTACAGTGCGCTCCACTACATCCACAGCACTTCATTCTGCAGAACATAATTCTGCTCGCTACACCTACAACAATGTTAACGCCGGCACCAACAACGAGGCCATTCACCATGTTCTTGGTCTTCTCGTGGCGCTCCAGCGTAGCAATGGTGCCGATCCCGCACCGCCACCGGAAACAACATGCGTCGCAGCAGCGAAATGGACGAGGAAGCACCCTATGCCACGCTCGACGAAGATAATGCCGCCCGCCCGAAATTTGCTTCTAAAGCGCTCACCCTTGCTCCTATTCCACCTGCACGTCCTCTGTTGTGCTCTTCCTTAGTTAAAAGCGATGGCATTCGTGCGCAACTTTTTAGTTTTGAGCGCATTTAAGCTATTGCACGTAATGCTACCTCAGTTTTACCACCTGATGGTGGTGAACAAGCCGCCGACTATCTCCAGCAGATAGTAGAGGAGGAAGAAAAGATTCATTTTCTGTTTCCCGCCGATCAACGCGGTTTCGAAGTGGCCAATATGGCCCTTAAGATTAAGTGCGGGGAAGTGGTAAATGATAAGAATGTGAAGGCTGCTTCTCAGATTGTAGCGGCCAGCAAGAAGAGGCCCACTCGGCCCACCCATTCCCCCTCTCGTCCTGAACCCCCTCTTCGCCCTCGAGGCCAAGGGGAGTGCTTGGAACACATGGCATCGGGACGGCGACGGCCGTTGTTTCTATTGCCGTGAACCCGGGCATGGGATGGCTAATTGCCCCCAAAGGGGCCAAGGGGCCAATCGGCTGGCTAAGATTGTGCAAAGATTGCTTAACCTCTCCGATGTTGTAGCCTTCTTAATATATATTTTAAAAAGATCATTTTTGCATTCAAGCAAGATTAACACACACGTCATAGGCCACATGGTCTTGCCCATTGGGCCTGTGCAAGAAGATATGAACGTGCCCACAAGACGCATACACAGTGTGTGTGTGTCCTTTAAAGACTGGCGATGATAAGACTCATGACAACATTTCTATGTCATCACCATATATGACCACCAACTATAGCCCAGCATGCCAAGTTGACATGCCCAACCCAATGGTATATCACTAAAGGGATGACGTGGCTGAAGAATAGTGAGCGGCCGGGCACCTATAATTAGCGTTTGCCTTCCTTCCCAAAAAAAAAAAACAAGAGGCGACAAGATCGTCTTAGGGTTGCGGAGCATTTCATGATGAGAATTTATTATACATAAATGTTTTATTTCCATCACAAAAAGCATTTAATTTTTATTTCACAAACTTGAAAAAAAAAACCAGCCCGATCGATTGCAATAGGTTGCTCCGCAACCCAAAAAAAAAAAAAAAAAAAAAAAAAAAAAAAACACACACACACACACATATTGAGCTCGGAACTTAACGTGGTGAAGCCCCTTCCTGATTCTCTACCGTCCCTATTTCTTTTCCCTCTCCCACCAGAGCTCGGAACCATTTCGGCCTTTGCCGATGACACTACCAAGATTACCCGCATGCAAGGCCGTCTCCGTGACTGTGCTGCATGGTGCCTGGTGCGACAGCCGCTTGATTCTATCGGTGATTACATCTGGCTATTGCCTCCCATGGGTTGCCTCTGAGCCCCCTCCGTCTCGTACTAAGAATCATGCCGGTGCCTTGCAATTCACCTCTTTCGCCGAGCTTCTCGCCACCGGCGCAGCTCGGGTCGTACCTCCTTCCGCAACCCTTGCGTTAGCCCGTTAAACGTGATTGTCCAACCCTCTAAAAAGGGGCTGATATTGGACTTGCGGCATGTCAACTCATTCCTCTCGGTACCTCGTTTTCGATACGAAGGACTTACTCGCGTTCCTGATTTAATGTATGAAGGCGATTGGCTATTCACGATCGATCTCAAATCAGGATACCACCACGTCGACATTCACCCTACCTTTTGGCGGTTTCTCGAATTCTCTCTGCAAGGGCAGGACTTCCGATTCCTCTCCTTGCTTTTCGAGCATGCTACAGTGCCATTTGTGTTTACCCAGTTAATTAAGCAACTCTCCAAACGATCGCGTAGCCGTGGCATCCGCCTTATTCCATACGTCGATAATATCCTATTCATCAGTGAAACTCGAACGGAGGCACTTCACAGCTGTGCCATAATCATCGCCGACCTCGGAGTCGCGGGCTTTGTTGTGAATTTCACAAAATCACAACTCCCGCGGGCACAATCTTTGAAGTTCTTGGGCCTCTTGCTGGACACGCGCACCACCACAGAACGCAGATCAGAACTCCACACCCTCGCGCCGTCGCCGGCCCCTCGCGCCCTAGTTGGCCCCTCACGCCCTAGCCGGCCCCTCGCACCCTAGACGGCCCCTCACACCGTCGCCGGCCCCTCGCGCCGTAGCCAGCCCCTCGCGCCCTAGCCGGCTCCTCCCGCCATCGCCAGCCCCTCGAGCCTAGCCGGCCCCGCGCGCCCAGCCAGCCCTTCGTGCCCTAGCCGGCCCCTCGCGCCCAGCCGGCTCCTCACGCCCAGCCGGCCCGGCGCGCCCAGCCGGCCCCTCGCGCCCTAGCCGGCCCCTCGCGCCCATCCGCTCTCTCGTGCCTAGCCGGCCATTCGAGCTTAGCCGGCCCCTTATAGCACCACCGCCGGTCCCTTTACCGCCTATCCCCCCCCCCCCGCCGCCTAGCCGGCACCTCGTGCGCCTCGGCCCCCTTGCGCGCCCTCCGGCTCCTCACGCGCCTGGTCCCTGTTCCGGAGAGTCCTGCCGCCACGTCGCTGTATCGTTGTGCAGCTGAGTACCCGTGTCCCTATGCCGCTGCGCCGCTGTGTCCCTGTGCCACTGTGCCGCTGTGTCCCGGTGCTGCTGCGGTTTCGTGATGGCGGACGCCATGCTACGTCTGGACGCGGAGGGGCACGCGATTGACTTTGTCGCCTGGCTTGTCGATCTTCGCCGGCACCTGACAGGTCAGCGCTAGGATGGGCACTCCCTGGCTATGCATGTTGATGGCTTGCTTCCCCGCCCCTCCGCACCTGATCCCCTCCTTGCTGACCCCATCACTGCTGCTGCGGCGCTAGCTTGCGCTGTCTGGGATTCTCGCGATGCTGTAGCGCAGCTTGCCATTAGTCATGCGCTTCCCCTTTCTAAGCGCCCGCATTTCACTGCTGTCGCGAACGCCAAAGACTTCTTAGATGCAGTAGTTGCACGCTACTACACGCCTGCATCCGCGTTAGCTGGACACTTGATCCTCCCCATGCTCTTCCCCGATCTCTCTGCTTTCCCCACTGTCGCTGATCTCGCCACTCACCTCCGTGCACTAGAGGCTAGCTATCACGCTGCTAGCACTACTGCCCAGCTCACTGCCTTCCCCCCAACGTTTTTCGCTACCCTGTACCTTATTGACATGCGCCTGCCTGACCACTTAGCCACTGCCCGCGACCACTTCCTTAGCCACCACCCTGGTGAACGCACCCTGACCGCTTTTGTCGCTGCCCTTTCTGAGATAGAGACTCGCTAGCGCACTATCGCTCAGTCGAGCGGTGTTGCGGCAGTCCCTCTCGTTCAGGGCTGTGTTCCCTCCTAGTGCACGTACAGTGACGGAAACAATTGTCCGGATGTTTTGCATTAATTAGGGTTTCGGGGCTTTCGGACCACTGTACATAAATTCCTAATGTTAAATGGTGGTACGCTTTGGGAGGGGCACATAGTGGATGTGTTCACAGTGCTAAATTCCATAATAGTACACTGGATGGCACAATTGTTTCCGTCACTGTACGCTGACGTTCCTGCTACGGTCACTACCGCTACTCGTGCCGCTGAGACCGCAGCAGCGGCCTTCCCGCGACAATAGCGACAGCATCGGGGCTATCGCGGCCCCAAGGGAGGGTGTGGTGGTGGTGGCGGCGACAGTGGTTCTAACGAGGGGGCTGGGGCAAGCGTCAAGGAGCAGCAGCAGCCGCAGCAGTCGCAGCAGCACCAGCACCAGCAGCAACCGTGGGCCCGCCTCCCGCCGGGGTGGCCGGTAGTCCCTGGAGGGGGTGGCCGAGGTGTCCTCACAGCTCGGCGTCTACCGGCGGCTTCAGTGCTATTGGCTGCCAGTACTAGCTCCAGACCGGGCCCCTTCGTGGCACTATGTGTCGCCGTCCGCACCCGACCGTCCGCTGCTTCCGCCGACCCGACGACCTCTTTCGTCACCGCTTCGGCCCGGCCCCGAACCTCCCTGAGTGGCCCAGTCTTCTGCGCCACGGTGTGCCTGTTTTTGAATTAGTCATGGATCAGATTAGTTCTGCCTTGCATCCTTCGTATGTTGACGCTTCTAGTGTGTCCGGATCTTATTACCCTGTGTTCTCTGGCTTAGATGTAGCACCTGTGTGTAGTACAGAGACTCGTGTTGCATCAGGCGTAGGACCCTTTGCTTTGTCTAGTCTAGGTTCCACACTCGCTCCTCCTCCGTTTGCTGCTACTGCTTCGCTGTCCTTCACACTTGACTCCGGTGCGTCTGCCTGCTTCTTCCGCTATGCTTACGCCACTTGCCGCGCCTGCCGCTGTCGCACTTGCTGACACCTCCTCTGGTCTGGTAGTTGCTCGTAGCTACACTACCCTTCCCTGTCCAGCAGTCCCCTCGGGTTCCCTTACAGGCCTGCACATCCCCTCGTTCTCCCGAAACTTAGTCGGTGTCGGCTGTCTTCAGGACCTCGGCGTCACCACTACGTTCTCGGGCCACGAGCGGTACGCCGTCTGTACCGAGGCTGCCTCAGGTTCCCCCCTTGCGACGTTCCCCCAGGACCCCGTGTCTGGTCTCTTTACGCTGGACACTGCTTCCCCCCCGAGTGGGGCGTCCTCCCCGGGTCCTACGTCTACCCAGGTCGCCGCTGCATGCTCGTGTCGGTCGCTCACTCACCCGTCGCTTCAGTGGCACCACCGCCTAGGTCACCCCGCGCTCCCGCTTCTGCGTCACATGTCCCAGCACTGTCTTGTCCTAGGTCTCACTGCGTCGCTTCCTGCCCTCCCTCCTTGGCCTGTGCCATCGTGCATGCCCTGCGTCGAGGGCCGGCTCCGCCGTGCTCCTCACTCCTCCTCACTTCGTCCTGCGACTGCACCCCTCCAGACCCTGCACCTGGACGTCTGGGGCCCAGCCCCCGTCCCTGGACCGCGTCGCGAGCTACTTTCTAGTGCTCGTTGACGACTACACGCGCTACACAATGGTGTTTCCCTTGGAGCGGAAGGCCGACGTGCCCGACGTTCTTATCCCGTGGGTCGTAGCTGCGCGCCTCCACCTCGGTCTCCCTGTGCTGTATCTCCACTACGACCATGGCGGCGAGTTTGCCTCTCGTCGGCTTGGACATTTCTGCCGTGCGGAGGGCATCATCCATTCGTACACCCTACCGGACTCCCCGTAGGAGAATGGGGTCGCTGAGCGACGCATCGGCTTGGTCATGGAGGTGGCTCATACCTCCATGATTTATGCCGGTGCACCCCATTTTCTGTGGCCTTTCGCCGTTCGCTACGCCGCTCACTAGCTTAACCTCTGGCCGCAATCCTAGCGGCCACCCTTCTTTGGATCGGGTTCCCTGGTAACGCGCCCGCGTTCCACGTCTAGGGCTGCCTCGCTCACGTTTGTGCCTCTGGCACGGACAAGCTCACTGCCCGCACACTCCCCTATGTCTTCCTTGGTTTCCCCCACGACTCCTCTGACTGGCACTTTTACCACCCGCCGTCTCACCGCTTCTTTCACTCCCGTAACGCCACTTGCGACGAGTGTGTCTCCTTTTACCACCGCTTTCCCCACCAAGGTCTCCCGATTTCCCCTCCCCTGTTTGTGGTCCACACTCCACCGGTAGCCCCTGCTCGCCTTCCTCCCCTTCATGCTCTGTCTGGTGTGTCTCACGTCACTCCCCTCCCGTCGGTTGTCCCCGTCAAGGAGTCGGCTTATTCTGGTGGCCCTGCGGCGCAGTTCTTGCCGCCTGTCTCTCCCCCGGTATCTCCTCCTCCACCATCGAAGTCGCCGCCGCCGCAGCCGCAGCAACAGCCGTTCGTGGCCTCTTGGGGTGCTGGCGTTGAGGAGGGTGCTAGTCCTGGGGTTCCTGTCGTGGCTTGTCCCGGCGAGCTTGGGGGTGGCACCGGTGCTGGAGAGGGTTCTCGCTCTGGGGGTGCTAGAGTGGAGTGTTTCAGAGGTAGCTGCAATGCAGTTGGCGGTCCAGGTGTTGGCGTCGAGCAACAGCAGCACCAATCGCCGCCGGTGTCCGCCCTTCGCCTACTCGGCCTTCTCTCCCCTGACCACTCGCCTACGCCTCCCTCGCCGCCTCCTCCCCTTCCTGTCCACGGTCCTGTATCTCCTCCGCCGGACTTGTCCCCGTCTCGTTTCCCACCTCGTTCCCCTCCTGTTACTCCTCCTCTGTCTCCTGACCTGACTCCTGCGTCTCACGTCTGGTCTCGCCGTCCCTCTCGTGCTTGTCCTGTCTCCCCTGTACAGCGTTCTCACCCTATGTTGCTTCGTTCCCACGCATCTCATTTTCCCCTCATACCTTCGCCTCCTTTGTCGTCGCTCACTGTCATGCCTCCCTCTCTGTCTCACTATCTTCGTGCTGCTCCTCCTCTTGTACCTCGGGTCCTTGCCTCCCTCGTTACCGACTCGTCTGTTCCTCTCTCGAGTCTTGGCGCTCTTGTCGCTGCTGTCGCTGACTTCGCCTCTACCCGCCGCCTTGACTACGCCACGGCTCTGGTCTCTGACCCTGTCCATGCTCCTGCCCTTGGCAGTGACGTCCTAGAGGACACACAGTACGAGCTTGCTTTCCTGTCCGAGGCTTCTCCCCATCTCTGTTCTATGCTGCTAGTCCCTGAGGGTGACCCCGACGCCTTTGACATCCCGACCCCTCGCACCTACGCTGAGGCCATCTCGAACCCTGGGCCTCTAGTGGAGAGCTGCCATGGAGCAGGGGATGGAATCTTGGAGATCCACCGGCACCTACGTCGACGCAGTTCCCCTATCTGGGATGAACGTAGTCGACGTCCGATGGCTCTTCAAGGTGAAGCCGCCCCCTGGAGAGTCGCGTGTCTTCAAGGCGCGCTACGTGGCTAGAGGCTTTAGTCAGAGTGAGGTGGTGGACTTCTTTCAGACCTTCGCCCTGACTCCGAAGATGACTACTCTTTGAGCGCTGCTACACGTAATAGCACAGCGTTACTACGAGCTCCACTCCCTTGACTTCTCCACAGCGTTTCTCCAGGGCAGTCTACACGAGCAGATCTACTTGTGCCGTCCACAAGGCTTCACTGGTACCTTCCCTCCTGGGACCCAGTAGCTCCTCCGACGCCCGGTCTACGGCCTGCAACAGGCGCCCCGTGAGTGGCACGATACGCTGCGTGCTACGCTAGCTGACATGCAGTTCTTTCTGTCCTCTGCAGACCCTTCGCTCTTCGTTTGTACTGGCCAGACTCCGTTCTACATCCTTGTCTACGTAGTCGACGTGGTCTTCGCTACTGCAAACAGAAACGCGCTGGCCTCCGTGAAGGCTGAGCTGCTGAGGAGACACACCTGCACTGACCTAGGAGAGCTGCGTCGCTACCTTGGCCTGCAGATCTCCAGGGACAGAGCAGCGCCCACCATTACTCTCACACAATCACACTTGGTGCGCCAAGTACTTCAAAGGTGCGGTCTTCAGTTCTCCTCCACACAGCCCACACATCTGCCAATAGACCACAGGCTCTCGGCTCCAGTTCCATAGGAGTCATTAGAGCCCAGTGGTCCTGACGTAGAGCTGGTGGGTTGCCTCATGTACCTGATGATTTGCACTCGTCCCGATCTCGCATACCCTCTCAGCATCCTGGCTCGCTTTGTGGCCACCGGCAAACACCGACCACAGCACTGGTCGGCTGCTAGGGGGGTTTTGCGTTATCTAGCGAGTACATCGGGCTTGGGGCTAGTGCAAGGAGGACGCAGACCAATGGTCCTTACTGGGCACACAGACGCTTCTTGGGCCGACGACGCCGAGACTCTCCGTTCCTCCCAGTGCTACTGCTTTAGCCTTGGTGCATGTGCTGTCTCGTGGCGGTCCACCCGCTCGTCGTCTGTTGCCCAGTCTAGCTGTGAGGTTGAGATCTGCGCCGGTGCCATGGCGGCACAGGAGCTCCGCTGGCTGACATTCTTGCTCACTGACTTAGGTGAGCGACCTAGCTCTGCCCCGGTCCTGTACGCTGACAACAGAGCCATGATCCTCTTGTGTCAGGAGCCTCGACTTGAGGGTAGAGCGAATCGCATCCAGCAATGGTACTTCCTCCTGCGTGAGCTACAGCAGCGCCGCCAGGCCCGCGTAGTAAACTTGGCCTCCGGTGCCAACACAGCTGATATCTTTACTAAGGCGCTTGCGCCCAAAGATCATCAGCGGTACTGCTTGCAGCTTGATCTTGTTCCTGTAGACTCTCACTTGCTAGGACCTTGATTGTGTACTCCTCTTTATATATATCTTTCGAACTGGCCTTGTGGCTCCTCTTTCAGTGGCCGGACTAGTAGTGCCGCCCTGGTTTGCTGATGTCTTGTTTGTACTCTTGCTGACTGGTCTTCGGACCCCTGTCTCAGAGGTTGGACTAGTAGTGCCACCCTGAGATGTGTGCTTCTTGCTTAGCACTACCCCTTAACTAGCCTAGGGGGTGTGTCAACTTATACATACTACATTCTGTATGGAGAAGTTATAGGCTAGAATAGGTGTTTGTTCTTAGAGAGTACAACCCAACCCTATATCTTGCTTGTTCTCTCTTGTTTCTAGTCATTCTAGAATTCTAAGAGGGAGTTCCTACTTGTCAAACATGTGTAGTCGTTATGTTTTGTATAGACTGTATAGGGTCGCTTCTTAGAGGGTACAATTCTTAGGTATATCTTCCTGTACTCTCTAACTAGTTACCATTTCACTTCTTCAATTCTTGATATGGTATCACGCGTAGGTAGGATCCCCCCCCCACCTACCGCTTCCGCTCGCCCCCCCCTAGCCCCGTCGCGACCCCCCCTAGCCCCGTCGCGCCCCTTCCTGGGACCCGTCGCGCCCCTCCCTGGGCCCCGTCGCGCTCCTCCTAGGCCCCGTAACGCCCCTCCTGGGCTTCGTCGCGCCCCTCCTGGGCTCCGTAGCGCCCCTCCCAGGCCCCGTCGCGCCCCTCCTGGGCCCCGTAGCGCCCCTCCCAGGCCCCGTAGCGCCCCTCCTGGGCCCCGTCGCGCCCCTCCCAGGCCCCGTCGCGCCCCTCCTGGGCCCCGTAGCGCCCCTCCTGGGCCCCGTAGCGCCCCTCCTGGGTCCCGTCGCGCCCCTCCCAGGCCCCGTCGCGCCCCTCCTGGGCCCCGTAGCGCCCCTCCCAGGCCCCGTAGCGCCCCTCCTGGGCCCTGTCGCGCCCCTCCCAGGCCCTGTAGCGCCCCTCCTGGGCCCCGTCGCGCCCCTCCTGGGCCCCTGCAGCGCCCCTCCTGGGCCCCCCGTCGCGCTCGCCCGGCCCAGTCGCACCAGCCCGGCCCGTCGCACCAGCCCGGCCCTGTCCTGCTCGCCCGGCCCCGTCCCACCCGCCCGGCCCCGTCGCACCCTGCCCGGCCCCGTCGCAGCCGCCCGGCCCCGTCGCACCAGCCCGGCCTCGTCGCGCCCGCCCGGCCCCGTCGCACCGGCCCGGCCCTGTCGCCCCCGCCCGGCCTCGTCGCCCCTGCCCGGCCCCGTCGCGCTCGCCCGGCCCCGTCGCCCCGGCCCGGCCCGGCCCGGCCCTGTCGCACCAGCCCGGCCCCGTCGCGCCCGCCCGGCCTCGTCGCGCTCGCCCGGCCCGGTCGCACCTGCTCGGCCCCGCTGCCCCGGCCCCGTCCTCCTCACTGGTACGGTTCCCCCCCCACCCTGCACGGCACTGCCCTGCATCGTACCGCCACGCACCACACTGTACTGCCTTACACCGCACTGCACCGCACTGCATCGCACTGCACCGCACTGCACCACGCTGCACCGCACTGCACCGCACTGTACCGCACTGCACCGCACTGTACCGCACTGCACCGCATTGCACCGCACTGTACCGCACTGCCCTGCACTGCACCGCCCTGCACCGCACTGGACTGTTCCTGATGGCGGCGGAGCTTCGCTTCGACGCTGAAGGTCAGCCCCTAGAGTTCGAGGCGTGGCTTGCCGACCTCCGGCGCCAACTCACTGGCCAGCGGCAGGATGGTGAACCGCTTTCCGCACACCTTGACGGTACGCTCCCCTGCCCAGACCCCCCTGCTATTCTGCCCGCTGACCCCACACCCACTGAGCGTGAGTCTACTGCTGCCACTGCCCGTGCGCGCTCTGTCTGGCTTTCTCGCGATGCTGTCGCCCAGCTTGCCATTAGCAACGCCCTCCCCCCGTCCGAGCGTCCTCGCTTTAGGTCCCTCACTACTGCTCAGGCATACTTAGATGCTGTCATCAAGCGCTATTCCACCCCTCCGGCTGCCTCGGTGGGTCGCCTGATCCTCCCGATGCTCTTTCCTGACCTTGCATCTTTCCCCACTGTCTCTGACCTCGCTGCCCACCTGCGCTCCATAGAGGAGACCTGGCGCGCCGCCTGCACTGACGCACAGCTTAGAGCCCACCAGCCGCCCATTACCTCTACCCGCCTCCCTGACCGCCTTGCTGTCGCCCGCGACCGCTTCCTTAGCCTTCACCCTGCCGACCTCACCCTCACTGACTTTGTAGACACCCTGACTGTCATAGAGACCCGTCACCGCTCCATCGCCCAGGCGAGCGGTGTCGTGCCTGTCCCTATCTTTCAGGGTTGTGCCCCCGCCCAGTGTACCTTCTCCGACGGCTCTGTCGTAGTGGCTGAGACTGCTGCTGCAGCGCAGTTTCGTTCGGGGAAGGGCCGCCGCCCCAAGGTTGGGCGCGGCGGAGGCGGCGGCGGGGGTGCGGGAGGGGGTAGTGGTGGGGTCGGGTCGTCTGGTGCTGGAGCGGACGAGGGGACCCAGCCCAGTCCAGCTGAGCCGCCGCCCCTGCAGTTGCAGCAGCCGCAGCAGTCGCCGCAGTCGCAGCCGTCGCAGCAGCCGCCGCAGCCGTTGCAGCCGCAACAGACGAGTGTCCTCCCGCCCGGGTGGCCCGGCGCTGGCGGTGGCCAAGCGCGTGGTGGTGTGTCGAGTGGTAGCTCTGGCGGCGGGCGCTGTCAGTACCAGATCCAGACCGGTCCTCGCCAGGGCTTCGTTTGCGGTAAGCTCGGTCACTCCACTCCTCGCTGTTTTCGTCGCCTGGACGACCTCTTTCGTCAGCGCTTCGGCCCGTCGCCAGACCTCCCGGCCTGGTACAGTTTGCTTAGTCGTAAGATTCAGATCTTTGATATGGACATGGATGCCATTGTTTCTGCTCTGCATGTGATGTATGCTGATGACTCTAGTGTGCTTCCCGCTTATTACTCACTGTTGCCTAGTGTAGGTGTGCCTAGTGTACCCTCCCCTGCTGCGTCAGGCGTAGGATCCTCTGCTTTGTGTAGTCTTGGTGCTTCCGCCGTCATTCCGTCGCCAGACGCCTCTGCTTCGCTTTCCTTCACCTTGGACTCTGGCGCTTCTCGGTGTTTCTTCCACGACTCCACCACCCTGACGCCGCTTCCCGTCCCTGCTGCCGTTTCTCTCGCTGACCCCTCTGGCGGTCCGGTAGTCGCCCGCAGTTCCACCACCCTTCCCTGTCCGGCGGTTCCTTCGGGCTCTCTTACAGGTCTGCATATCCCCTCGTTCTCCAGGAACCTAGTTGGTGTCGGCTGCCTCCAGGACCTTGGCGTCACCACTACGTTCCCTGGTCACGAGCGGTATGCTGACTGTACCGAGGCTGCCACTGGTGCCCCCCTGTCCACGTTCCCCCGGGACCCGGTGTCCGGCCTGTTCACTCTGGAAACCGTGACCCCCCCGGCTGGAGCGCTCACCCAGGTTGCTGCCGCCTGCTCCTGTCGGTCCCTCACTCACCCGACCCTCCTTTGGCACCACCGCCTAGGTCACCCTGCGCTCCCGCGTCTGCGTCACATGCCCCAGCACGGTCTTGTCCTTGGTCTCCCAGGTTCTCTCCCAGCGTTTCCCTCCTCCCCAGCCCCACCTTGCACGCCTTGTGTCGAGGGTCGGCTTCGCCGTGCCCCTCACTCCTCCTCGTTTCCCCCTACCGCCGCGCCGTTGCAGACCCTGCACCTGGACGTATGGGGCCCCGCCCCTGTCCCTGGGCCGCGTCGAGAGCGCTACTTACTTGTGCTTGTCAACGAATTCACTCGCTACACCACAGTCTTTCCCCTGGAGCGCAAGGCCGACGTGCCTGGCGCTCTCATCCCTTGGCTTCTCTCTGCGCGTGTCCACCGCGGTCTCCCTGTCTTGCGTCTTCACTCAGACCGTGGTGGCGAGTTTGCCTCAGGTGTCCTTGGTCACTTTTGTCGTGCGGAGGGCATCACCCAGACGTTCACCCTACCAGACTCCCCACAGCAGAATGGGGTCGCTGAGCGACGCATCCGTTTGGTCATGGAGGTGGCTCGCACCTCCATGATCCATGCCGGTGCACCCCATTTTCTGTGGCCGTTCGCTGTGCGCTACGCTTCTCACCAGCTTAACCTGTGGCCGCACCCTCAGCAGCCGCAGGTTTCGCCGACCCGTCTTTGGACTGGGTCTCCTGGTGACGCGTCTGCGTTCCACGTCTGGGGCTGTCTTGCTCACGTCCGTGCCTCCGGCACGGACAAGCTCACTCCCCGCACCCTTCCCTGCATCTTCCTCGGTTTTCCCCTTGACGCGTCCGACTGGCACTTTTACCACCCGCCGTCTCACCGCTTCTTTCACTCTCGTGACGTCACCTTTGATGAGTCCGTCTCCTACTACCGTCGCTTCCCCCACCGTGGTCCCCCGGTTACTCCCCCCTGGTTCCTGGTCCCTCCTTCCCCGGTAGTCCCTGCCCCTCCTCCTCCCCGTCCCGCCCCCTCTGGTGTGTCCCACGTCACCCCCCTTCCGTCGGTGGACCCGGTTGAGGAGTCTTCTGACTCTAGTGGCCCTCCTGTGCAGTCCTCGTCGGCCGCCCCTCCCCTGGCGTCCCCTCCCTAGTCCCCTCCTCCCCCGCTTCTGCCACCGCTGCAGCCGTCGTTGCCGCCGCCGCCGCCGCCGCCGCTGCCGTCGCAGTACCCATTCGCTGACTCTGGGGGTGCTCGTCCCGGTAGCCCTAGGGGTGGTCCCTCTTGGGGTGCTGGTGTGGAGAGTGTCGGGGGTAGCCGAGGAGCAGCTAGCGGTTCCGGTGTCGCCGTTGTGCCGCCGCAGCAGCAGTCCCCGCCGGTGTCAGCCCTTCGCCTGCTCGGCCTGCCGTCCCCCGACCCTGCGTCGGTTCCTCCCCGGCCGTCTCCTCCTCTTCCTATCTACGGCCCTGTCTTCCCTCCGCCGGACTCGTCCCCGGCCCGTCTCCCCCCTCGCTCCCCTCCTGTGTCCCCTCCGCTGTCTCCTGACCCGACTCCTCCGTCGCACGTCTGGTCTCACCGTCCCTCCCGCGCTCGTCCTGTCTCGCCTGTCTTGCGCTCCCACCCTATGTTGCTTTGTTTCCACGCGTCTCGTCCTCCCCTTCTGCCGTTGCCTCCTCTGTCCTCCCTTGTTGTTGCACCCCCCCCGCTGTCTGACTACCTTCGTGCCGCTCGTCCCCTTGTTCCTCGGGTCCCTGCCTCTCTCGTTACCGACCCGTCTGTTCCGGCCTCGTGCCTTGACGCTCTTGTCGCTGCCGTCGCTGACTTCGCCTCTACCCGCCGCCTTGACTACGCCACCGCTCTGGTCTACGACCCTGCCTGTCCTCCGTCTGTCGGGGGTGCTCCTGCCCTTGGCAGTGACGTCCTGGAGGACCGCCAGTTTGAGCTTGCTTTCCTCTCCGAGGCTGCTCCCCATCTCTGTTCCATGCTGCTAGTCCCTGAGGGTGACCCAGACGCTTTCGACATCCCGACCTCTCGCACTTACGCTGAGGCGACTTCGGGACCCTGGGCCTCGCAGTGGATAGCTGCCATGGAGCAGGAGATGGCATCTTGGAGATCCACCGGCACCTTCGTCGACGCAGTTCCCCCACCTGGGGTGAACGTAGTCGATGGCCGCTGGCTCTTCAAGGTGAAGCGCCCTCCTGGAGAGCCGCCTGTCTTCAAGGCGCGCTATGTCGCTAGAGGCTTCAGTCAGCGCGAGGGGGTGGACTTCTTCCAGACCTTCGCTCCGACCCCGAAGATGACTACTCTTCGGGTTCTGTTACACCTAGCTGCTCAGCGTGACTACGAGCTCCACTCCCTCGACTTCTCCACTGCCTTCCTTCAGGGCAGCCTACACGAGCAGGTCTACTTGCGTCGTCCTCAGGGCTTTACTGGCACCTTCCCTCCTGGGACCCAGTGGCTCCTGCGACGCCCCGTCTACGGCCTGCGCCAGGCTCCCCGTGAGTGGCACGACACTCTCCGTGCTACGCTTGCTGACCTGCAGTTCTTTCCGTTCTTTCGCAGACCCTTCACTCTTCGTTCGTGCTGGCCAGACTCCGTTCTACATCCTTGTTTACGTCGACGACCTGGTCTTTGCCACAGCAGACAGGGACGCACTTGCCTCTGGGAAGGCAAAGCTGCTGAAGAGACACACGTGCACTGACCTTGGAGAACTGCGCCGTTACCTTGGCTTGCAGATCTCCAGGGACAGAGCTGCGCGCACCATCACCCTGACTCAGTCACACTTGGTGCGCCAGGTCCTTCAGAGGTTCAGCCTTCAGTTCTCCTCTGCACAGCCCACCCCTCTGCCTATAGACCACAGACTCTCCGCTCCAGTGTCTGAGGAGTTGGTAGAGCCCAGCGGCCCCTACGCAGAGCTGGTGGGTTGCCTCATGTACCTGATGACTTGCACTCGCCCAGATCTCGCATACCCTCTCAGCATCCTGGCTCGCTTTGTGGCCACAGGCAGACACCGACCGCAGCACTGGTCTGCCGCTAAGAGGGTTCTGCGTTATCTTGCTAGTACATCGGGCATGGGGTTAGTGCTAGGAGGACGCAGGCCAGTGGTCCTTACTGGACACACAGACGCTTCGTGGGCAGACGACGCTGAGACACTCAGGTCTACCCAGGGCTACTGCTTCAGCCTTGGCTCAGGTGCGGTCTCGTGGAGAGCTACCCACTCCTCGTCTGTTGCTCAGTCCAGCTGTGAGGCTGAGATCTACGCCGGTGCCATGGCGGCACAGGAGCTCCGCTGGCTGACCTTCTTGCTCACTGACTTAGGTGAGCGGCGTAGCTCTGCCCCGGTCCTGTTCGCTGACAACAGGGCCATGATCCTCCTGTGTCAGGAGCCTCGACTCGAGGGCAGAGCAAAGCACATTCAGCTGCGGTACTTCCTCCTGCGTGAGCTACAGCAGCGACGTCAGGCTCGCGTAGTACACTTGGCCTCAGGTGCCAACACGGCTGATATCTTTACGAAGGCGCTTGCGCCTAAAGATCATCAGCGGCACTGTGTACAGCTTGGTCTAGTTCCTGTAGCCTCTCACTTGCTAGGACCTTGACTTTGTACTGTCCTTTATACGTATACTCGGACTGGACTTGTGTCCTCTTCCAGTGGCTGGACTAGTAGTGCCGCCCTGCTCTTGTTCTTGCCTTGTCTGTACTCCTTCTGACTGGTCTCTCAGACCCTTGTCTCAGAGGTTGGACTAGTAGTGCCGCCCTGAGCTGCTTGTTTAGGACATTCCCCTATGCAGTCTAGGGGGTGTGTCAAACATGTGTAGTCGTTATGTTTTGTAGACTGTATAGGGTCGCTTCTTAGAGGGTACAATTCTTAGGTATATCTTCCTGTACTCTCTCACTAGTTACCATTTCACTTCTTCAATTCTTGATACTACTAACCAGCAAGAATGCACGAAACCGAAACTCGGTCTGCCCGGGACTTGTTATGCTGCACGTTTGAGAAATGTGGTTTGCTGGTGGTGTTTCAGTCAGCCAGTTTCGACGTTTCAAAAATTGTGAAGGCATGTTCGATTATCGTAATGTGCACATACACAACGGACCATTACGATTGTTCTGTCTGGATGTGGTGGAGGGTTGCAAGGAGTCGCACGTACAATATGCATTCTGCCGAGAGGTTGGGGCAAACTGCCACGCGGCTCGGGATATACGCGCTAACAGACGAAAGGCCAAACTGCCGTAGGTCGTAGGAATGTTCCCTTAGTGGCTGAGTTCTGACTGTATGCACCAAGGACAAGCTGAGTTCTGACTGTATGCACCAAGAGTTCCTCCAGGGAGTGAACACTAGGCAGCAATTTGCCGAGGAGAAGAAAGCGAGGAGCAATGAGCCAAGCAGCAACAAGCCGAGCAGCAACAAGCCGAGCAGCAACAAGCCGAGCAGCTGCTGGTGGACCAGTAGTAAGGGGAGTGAAACGCACTAGTCGTTGTTGCTGTCCGGGGGCGAGGGCGGGGGGATCATGGTTTCGGTGACCATAACAACGAGCATGACCATGAGGGCCATGTCCACGTGCGCCTTCACGTCCAGCAGCAGCGCGTGGTACGACCGCGGCCCGAAGGGGTCCATCCTCACCTCCGCCACTGGCACACGCCGCGGGTTGAACACCTGAGGGGCAGTTGTGGTGGTTGGCGGGGGCAGGTTGGTTTTGAGGCGTCTCAAAAGACACACCGCGGGTTGTACACCGGAGGGGCATGTGGGGGGGGGAAAGGGTGGGAGGGATAGGAACAGGGTGGAGAGGAGGCGGGGGGGAGAGGGAGAGTGAGCAAAGGTGCAGGGAGGTTGGAGGAGGTGTGAGTAGCAGGGAGTGCAGGAATGGTGTGGCATATGGTGGTTAGAAGGGAAGGTGAGCTTTTCTGTCGAGGGTCTGCGGCTGTGAGGGGCCATGGGCGGGTGCTGCCTCTGCAGATGTCTGCAGTACATCATGCGCGAGTGACCGAGTGAGTGACTGAGTGAGTGACTGAATGACTGAGCGAGTGAGTGAGTGAGTGACTGAGCGAGTGAGTGAGTGAGTGAGTCAGTGAGTGAGCCGGCAGCAGGGGTCACCTTGAACTCGAGCTTCTTGAAGTTGCCGTATGCCACCAGGTCAGGCACGCTGGTGTTGTTGTCCCTCAGGTATATCTGCCACCACGCACACACGCACGCACGCACGCACGCACGCAGGTGAGAAGGCGGAATCAAGGAGAGCGATGGGCATGGTTGACGGAGGAGAAATGTGTCAAGGGTCAGAATAGGGGAGAGCAACACAGACAAGAGGGAGACGCTGCTTTTAAGGTGAGGAGGAGAACCTGCCTTGTCTTGCATGTCGGCTCACCTCCTTCCTGGGGTGTGACGCGGAGACCTTGCGCGTGCGTCCTTATCGCCCTCTCCCCCCCACCCTGTTCCGCCATCCTCCTCGCCTCCATCGTTCACCTCCATCCTGGGTCGTAGCAACGCTGCCACCGGCTCACCTCCATCTTTGGGTTCGACGCGGACACCTTGCGCGTGCGCACGACGTAGTTGTCGGTGTTGCTGTCGCGGCCGCGCATGATGTGCGTGCCGCTGTGCAGCGTGAACGTCTTCTCCACCGCCATGCACACTGCCTCGCCCGCACTGTTCACCAGCGTCTTCTTGTCGCGCCACTCCATCAGCCTACAAGGGGGATAGAAAGGGGTGGGTAGGGATGGGAAGGGATGGGTGGGTGGGATGGAGGAGAGCGCGTGGGGTGGGTGGGAGTGTTCGCCTATTGCCCGCACTGTTCACCAGCGTCTTCTAAGTCGCGCCACTCCATCAGCCTGCAGGGCGAGGGGACGGGTAGGCGGCCCAGGGAGGGAGGGAGGGTGGGTAACAGGAGGAGAAAAGTTGGGGGCTGGAAATGGGAGTGCACATGGTCGCCGCCTGGCCCGCGCTGGTCGCCAGGGTCGTCTTGGCGTCGCCCCCCACCTGCCCCGCTCCCCCCCCCCCCCCCCCCCTTTCCACTCCGTCACACTCCTTCGCACCGCATTACAGCCGTTATCCACCGCAGCTACACTCACTTGTCCTCGACCTTGAAGTGCAGGCGGCGCTACACGTCAGTGACCTCGAACTCGTCCGCGATCTTCCACTCGCGGGACCCAGGCAGTTTTCCACCCTTTCGCACTCCTTCCTAGCGCATTGCACGCATTACTCGCCGCAGCCACACTCACTTGTCCTCGGCCTTGCAGAATGCAGGCGGCCGTCCGCGTCAGTGACCTCGAAATGACTTTTGAGTCGACTCAAAACTCACTTGTCCTCGACCTTGAAGTGCAGGCGGCCCTCGACGTCCGTGACCTCGAACTCGTCCGACATCTTCCACTTGCGCGAGCGCACAAGCAGCGCCGTCTCGTGCGGCAGGCAGTACTCCTCACCGAACACGCACACCGGCTCCGCGCTCAGAGCCGTCTTCGGCGGCGGCAAGTACGGCAGGTTCCCCGCCATGGCGGGACGACGAGGGAACGCAAGGAGAGGGATTATTCAAGAGGGGGGGGGGGGGGGGAGGAGGCGACCCTGAGGGAAGGAGAGCTAGGCGGTGAAGTGTGCGGGGAGTGACGGTGAAACGGAGGATAAAGTAGGTTGGCGCAGCCCTGGGCTAGTTGCGCGGGAAGCAGCAGCAACCAAGCAGCACTGCACTGCACCACCGCATCCTCCCAGCAGCAGCTGAGTGAGGACGGGGGGGGAGACCGGGGGAGGGTAGGCAAGGGAAGGGAACTCCGGGTTGCGCGGGGCACTGCGACGGTGGCTTGGGAGCAGGGCCTATTTTTCAAGGGTAATTACCCGGAATGAAAAAAATTAAGCGCTGGCGCTGGGCTCGTTCCGGAATTTGAACGGGTCGAGTTATCGGGGTTTCCGGAATTTATAGAAGTGGCATTACGGGTGGCTCCGGGCAGATCAGAATTCTCTGGGGGGGCAATCCGGCTGCAACTGCCAATAAATGCATCCCCCCCCCCCCCCTCCCCCCCTCCCCTTCCCCCCTCCCCGCACCCAGGGTGGAAGAGACATTTTACCGGCGAAGTCCCCAACTTTCAGAAACAATCGCACGGAGCCCCCGAACCCAGGAAATTCGGCTAAGTCCCTCACACACAGTTATAACTCCCCCCATACCCGCACAACTCAGAAAATTCGGCGAAGTCCCCAACTTCCAGCATGCCAAGTTTCCATCCCCGCTAGCTTGCACGAAACGAACGCTGGCTCTGAGAAGCCTAGTGCTCGCCAGCTATTTCGTTTGAAGAATCCTTCGTTATCCAATCAGGTTCTGCCGTCCCACCCACCTAAACAAGACAAATATGCAACCTGCTGGGCGGGCTTTAACCCCGCAACCAAGCAAAAATGGCGAAGTCCCCCACACAGACATACCGTACTCCTCTCACCCGCACCACCCGAAACCCAGAATTTTCGGCTAAGTTTGTCACAGCCAGGAGCATAGTGGAATTCGGCAAAGTCCCTCCCAAATAGAGATAGGCCTCCTACCCACACCCACGAAACTTCAAAATTTCGGCTAGTCCTCATTGCATGAACATTCCTGCCTTTACCCTATAACATAGAGAATTTGGCTAAGTCTCCCTTACACCTAGAGAGTTTTACACACAGAGACTCCTCCCACCCGGGCCACCCTAAACCTATAATATTTTGCGTCCCTCACAGACTGGCAAATTCCTCCTACAGCCCCGCACGCCTACGCAGCTAGGAAGACTTGGCTAAAAACGTTTAGCTACGTTCCCCTCTTTCCCCTTCTCGCAACCCAGAAAGTTGTGAAGGTTGCTGACACAGATTCTACCCTACTTTAGCGGGTTTGTCATACAAACTGGCGGAAGAAATCAACACTCTTAACGTAGCAAATCCAAAAGTACTTTTTTTTTTTGCACGCCGCAAATGTTACCCTGTT